>JAMXBC010000008.1:43025824-43625824 GCA_024138005.1 Lumnitzera racemosa | reverse complement strand
ATAGGTTCAAGGAGTTCTACAAGAAGCATAGCATAAGGCTCCACTGTACCTTGGTTACTTACCTCCAAACCACCGGCTAGGTTGAGGCAATCGATAAGATTATCCTCAACAGCCTTAAGAAAAAGGTAGAGTAAGTTGGAGGCGAGTGAGTCGATGAGCTCCTTAACATACTCTGGGGATACTAGACAATGCCTAAGATTTCTATAAGGGAAATTCCCTTCTACTTAACCTTTAAAATTGAAGTTATCCTCCCAATTGAACTAGAGTTTCCCTTTAGCAGGGTTCAGAACTTCGATGTGAACACTAACCACATTGTCCTCTAAGGAAGCCTTGACAACATCAAGGAGGTACGCGACATCATATATACCCGAATGGTAGCATACTAGTAATAAGTAGGCTAATACTACAACTAAAATATGAAACATAAGGACTACTACCTTGGAGACCTAATGTGTAGATAGCAAGAGGTCACCAACTCACTCGAAGGGTAAGGTAAGCTTGCCCTTAATTAGGAGGACTTGGTTTACGAAGTAGAAGACATGAGAAAAGGAAATTACAAACTAGAGACCTTAGATAGGCAAACCATTCCTAGAGCATGGAATGCCGACAACTTAAGACAATATTTTCACTAAGATCATGATATGCTTGAAAAAATTTGTAACTATTACCGTAATTAATGAAATGATGAGTTTCTCGCACTTATCTATACTATTTTTCGATAGTTGTACACTCAATCTCAGATTAATTTTCATCCCCAAGCATACACCCCATGTAAGCACACACGCTTACTCTATAGGGCTATATTCTAATTGTTAAGTTGTGGTCTTTACCATACTCTTACCCTCGAATCAATTTTCATCCTTGAATGTACGCTAAGTTAGTATCTATACTAACCCACGGGCTGTACACTTTCTCCTGTATGGGTCCTCACCATACTCTCACTTTAGAGTTGATTTTCATCCCCGAGCACGCATGATAACTCTGATTTTAAACATATTTCATATGGTGATTTTATAGTATTTCCCTTACATTTTTTGGTTTTCTTTAAAGAAATTGATACTTAATTGAGTAAAATGTTGATTTCAGGGTTTAAACGCGTTCTATGCTCGAAAACGAAGAAAAGGAATCAAGTTTCACTCAATCGGAGTTCAAATGAAGAAGTTATGAAATTTTGAAGTTGTGTAGAAAATTTTACCTTAGTGCAGAAAGTTACACGACTTGGGGACACGGTCATGTCCCAGGTCGTGTCTAGTGACGAAAACAGAATCCTTTTGTTACACTATAAAAGGACATATTAGGGTTTCAAAAGACATGAGCGACATTACAGAAACAAGAGACACAAGAGACAAGAGGAGATTTGAGAAGAACATTAATCAAGAAGCAAGAACAACATCGATTTCAAGATTAGAGAGATTGTTCATCAATCAAAAGGGGTTTCTATGTTTTATTTTATATTATTGATGAAACTCGTTTTTAGATTCATTATGATAGCTTAGAATTCGAGTATTTAGGATTATGGAACCTAGGGTTTCATGTGATTCTTGGATTGATTTAGAATTCTCAATAAAGTTTCTATCTTTACTTGATTCAATTATGTCGTTAATTATTGATTAATATTTCTAGAATATTAATATATGATATTATGCATGTTGATTGAGAAATTGCATGTGTAATTAGATCTTTACATAATTGAAGAGGATTACATGTATACTTAGAGATAAGATACATGTTTCTTTCGAAAAGTTAATTAATTGTATGGGAATTCATTATACATTAATGCAATTCTAAATTATATTACTAAGTGAAGAGATTCCGGTAAATAATTTAGGATTAGGGTTAATATGCTTGAGAAAGGTATTAACTTTAGTTGTGAATCCCTTCGGTTAAGAATAATAGAAACCGAATTGAATATATTTTAAGCGATCACATGATTAACTCTAGGAGAAATAATTCCTAAATACGTTATTACTTTCTTGAAGTCGTTCTTGATTTTATCGCTTTTTCAATTGCTTAATTAAGTCTTATAATTAAGTTAGTTTGTTAATTTTAGTATTTTTAATTAATTCAAACTTTCATAATTTTCCGGTTAGATAATAAAGCTAAGGTTGATATTAATACTCGAAGTCTCTGAGGGATCGACTCGGACTCACATCCGCTATATTAAAACCGATAGGTGCACTTGCCTGACATCAAGTTTTTGGCGCCGCTGCCGGGGAATTTCGATATTAAGAACACTATTTGCTTTATTACTTTAACCATTTTTTTTCTTTTGTTTTCATTGTTTATTTTCATTAGTTAGAGCTGCAATCGATTCTATATTTCTTATCCTTGCAGTGCATAACTAGAAGTAACCCGGAAGATTTGGTAGAACTTGATCCTGAAATTGAGAGAACTGCCTTTGAAAATTTGAAATCATGACCTGGAAAAATTGTGGCGACCATTGACGACGAGTCAATCGTTGAAATCAAGGAAGAAGGTGAAGAGCCCAACACTCAATTCATCGAGCAGGAAGATCCACTACACATGGCTAACAACGGGAATGAAGCAAATCGGACCATGTCCGATTATTCAAGGCCTACACTTATTGGAGCTAACTCTGGCATCGCAAGGCCAACTGTCGCGGCTAACAACTTCCAAATTGCACCTAACATTATACAAATGGTGCAACAATATGTTCAGTTTGACGGTCTCCAAGATGAAGACCCCAATGCCCACATCTCTCGCTTTCTAGAGATTTGTGATACTTTTAAAATCAACGGAGCCACGGATGATGCCATCCGACTGCGGCTATTCCCTTTCTCCTTGAGGGGTAGAGCAAAACAATGGTTGAACTCTTTACTACGAAATTCAATCATAACTTGGAATAAATTGGTAGAGAAATTTTTGGAGAAGTATTTCCCACCTGCAAAGACCGCTAAACTTCGGAATGATATTTCATGTTTTGCTCAATTGGAAGCGGAGACGCTATATGATACTTGGGAGCGGTTTAAGGACTTGCTTAGGAGGTGCCCACATCATGGCCTCCCACTATGGATGCAGATTTAGACCTTTTATAATGGTCTCAATTTATCCACTAGACAGATGATTGATACATCCGCAGGAGGTACTTTGAACACAAAGATACCTGAGCAAGCACAAAACCTGATTGAAGGAATAGCGATGAACAATTATCAGTAGGAAAGCACCAGAGCCAAGCAAAAGGCCATGGGAGTTTATGAGGTGGACTTGACCACTGCTTTGGCAGCCAAGGTAGACCTATTGAGTAAGAAGATTGATGTACTCTCAATTGGCCCTCAACAAGTGCAATCGGATGTAAGTGATTTTGGTATGTAGGGGTATGGAGCACAAGAACAACTAAAACAGGTAGATTATCTAGGAAATCTACCCATGCAACAAAATAACCCCTACAGTGACACTTATAATCCCGGATGGAGGAATCACCCCAATTTCTCATGGGGAAATCAAAACCAAGGCCAGCAGAAGACCAACTTTGGCCCACCTGGATTTCAAAGACCATTCCCACCTCTTCCTCCTTAAGAAAAGAAGCCCAGTGTAGAAGAACTTATCACAAATATATTCAAGGCAATGAGGCTCACTTATCCAACATTGAATCATCGCTGAGGAATGAAGAGGCTTCAAATCGTAATCTTGAGAATCAAATTGGTCAACTTGCAAAAATGATCTCTGAGAGGCAACAAGGGACACTCCTAGGGAATACCGAGGTCAATTCCAGGGAACATGTTAATGCAGTGACCTTGAGAAGTGATAGAAAACTGCAAGTAGAGAAGAAGGATGGTGAGGAAGTAGTTGAGAAAGAAGTGGAAGTCAACCGTAAGGAAGATGCAATGCCACTAAAATCAAAAGAAAGTATGGAATCATCGAAAGTGAAGGAGTACAAGCCTCCCATCCCTTACCCGCAGTGCCTTAAGCAAAGTTACACTGATCAGAATAAGGAATTCGGTAAATTGCTTGATGTTTTCAAACAATTACACATTAACTTACCTCTTGTTGATGTTATCTTGCAGATGCCAAAGTATGCGAAATTTTTAAAAGATCTTCTATTGAACAAGAGGAAGTTGGAGGAGCTTACAACAGTCACATTGAACGAGGAATGTTCGGCACTTCTCCAGAAAAAGTTGCCACAAAAATTAAAAGATCCGGGGAGTTTCACTATTCCCTGTATGCTTGGAAATTTGTTAGTAGATAATGCTTTGGCAGACTTAGGAGCTAGTATAAATTTGATGCCGTATAAATTGTTCAAAAAGCTAGGGTTAGGAGAACCTAAATTAACGCGCATGAGCTTTCAATTAGCCGATAGGTCTATCACATACCCTAGAGGCATCATAGAGGATGTTTTAGTGCAAGTAGACAAATTCATCTTTCTTATGAATTTTGTTATACTTGATATGGATGAAGATATTGAGGTGCCAATCATTTTAGGTCGACCTTTCCTAGCCACTGCTAAGGCTATTTTTTATGTTAGTGAGCATAAGTTGATATTACGGGTCGGGGATGATGAAATAGTTTTTAAAGCTCCAGAGGCAACGAACAAATTTCTTGACTCAGAGGACATAAGTCATAATGTTAATGCCACTAATGTCATTACATCTACATGTATGCAGGAAACGCTTGCCAAAGATTCCTCAAGCTATCGCTTGCAAAAGGGAGATGAAAATTTGATGATTAAGCTCAAATGTGCAGAAGTGGCAGCTCAAACAGAAGTTCATGAATCCAGTATGGACAAGAAGGGGATTGATCCACTCTACAAGCCAAAGGATCTTAGGTTAAAATATTTCAAAGAGAAGCCACCAATTTTGGAACCAAAACTATCAAGAAATCATTTGGAACATGTCTTTGCAGTGAAAAGTTCAAAACCCCCAATGACAACAACATCTAAGTTAAAAGCAAACAAAATGAAGAAGTTTAGGCTACATGAATTTGATAAGTGGCATGATAAGGAGAGAAACTATGGAAGTTATGCATCAATGAAATGGAATTGGCAAGGTCGATGGCCGAAGGGTAAATCTACACTTGTATGGAGAGTTCGAAAGCGAAATACAGGAGGAGTTCTATTTCCACCTGGATGAAGAATCATGAATTACAAGATGTATCCCGTCGAGCTATTGACGTTAACTATAGTGCTTCTTGGGAGGCAACCCATGTCTAACTTTGCTTACACTTTAGTTCTTTAAGTTTATTTCATTTTATTTTTCTTTTATCTAACTTTGCTTTGCTTCTTTTATTTGTTTTAATTTTAGTCATAGGCTTTTCCCTTTTAATTTCATTTTTTTTCTTCTTCTTCTCTTTAGTTTTCTTTTGCTTATTTTTCTAGTTTAATTACTTTTATTTCTTTAAGTTTCCTTTTGCTTTTTTTTTTTTTAAAATAAAAAGTTACACGGGCAAGGGATACGATCGTGTCCCAGCCTGTGTCCATCGAAGCCTTCAACACTGTTTACCCACAGAAAGTTACACGGGTAAGGGATACGGTCGTGTCTCCAGCCCGTGTGCGCTCAGAATTTTCCACCCGTACACAGAGAGTTACACGGGCGTGGGACACGGTCGTGTCCCAGCCCGTGTCCATCCAGTTTTCACGCATGGGCACAGTAAGTTATACGGGCATGGGACACGGTCGTGTCCCAACCCGTGTCGACCCAAACTCACACAATTTTTGCACACGGCCGGTTTTTTTTTTAAATTAAATACACCCTCTCACACACTCCCAATCAAACATTTCTCTCTCATATTCTCTCTTATTGTCCCTCTTCTCTCCACAATTCTTGCATTTCGCATTTTGATCCAAGTAAGTTTCTTACTTAATTTTGCTCTCTCTTCCTTATGATTAGGCTGGTGAATGTGATGAGGATGTTGAAGCCAGTGATGACAATGATGATGCTACGATGGCTGAGGCATCGTCTGATGAGGCATATGAAGAGACGGATTCCGATCCCTCTTCTTAGTTCTTCATTTTTTGTGTTGACTTTTGTTGTTCAAGGCTTGCGAACTCTGCTATATAATGATGATGCTTCTTCATTTTGCGCTTCTGTTCAACTGGCAGGGAAGTATTAGTTTTCTTTTCAGTTCATATGATTTCTTTTTCCCTATGCTGCTTTTTCGTGCTGTTATGATTTTTTGTCGTACATTGAGGAAAATGTACATTATTAAGTGTGCAGAAGGGATATATATGAATTTATTACTGTTTAGGAGACCAATTATTCACATTTGCCTAATTAATTTTTAAGTTAACTTGCCATAGGTGATTAATTAGTATTAAGCCAAATCAACTGTGTCATGTTGATCGTTATTGACCTTATTATACTTTACTAGAATTGATTAGTCAAATTTTTGGAAGGTAAAGTTACGAGTTATTTAGCTTAGGATTTTAAGACTTGAGATTAGAGCAACATCACTAGTTGAGAGTTAGTCATGATGGCCTCAAAGGAGGTAAGCCTTACACTCATAAGTGAACAAAGGATACCCAACCTCTTGGAATATGCAACTAGAAACCTTTGGGGAACCATTGAAGTTACTTAAGCACTTGAACAACTCACAAGGATAACCATGAGTAGGTGCAAGAGAACATTTAGACTTGTACAGGTTGCCATGTTCTTAAGGCTTATAGACCCCTCAGGAGTCCTCTAATTGATGAAGGTTAAGCCTCCTCCCTAATCCTCACCTTAACCACCAAAAGTCCCTTCTTAGGGCTAGAAACACCATAGATGGTAGGTAGAACTTAATCACCTACAATGAGGGCCCGGGCATCAGTGACATCAATGCTACAATGGCTTAAAAATGAACAATAGAGTAGAGACCAAAGGTCGGAGGAATCTACATATACCCCTTGATTAGTACTTAAAGGTCAACCCTAATAGTCAAGCAACCCTTTACATTCCTTAATCAGTGCTCAAGCTGAAAACATCAAGAGGACCTTCCTCTTAAGCTCATACACACTCTCTCTTACTTAATCATCCTCAACTTGCTCATAGTGAAGTAAAATGGAGATGTCAACTCTCAAGCTCGCTCTCAATAGAAGAATATTTGAATATTGTTGATGTGGGAACAAATGACCCACACAACCTTTATATGGGGCCTAAAACAACCTTAGCCATCTATGAAACACTCATATGATGGAGCAAAAGATGGGAAAGCTCAACCGACCCCTTGGGAAGCATTAAGGTGCCATACATAATTAAATGGCTTTTGGAAGGCTCTAGAAGGCATGTTGCCCAAGGCTATATGGCTACTAAGCACGTACTTTACCCGAGAGATCACATGATGCCATAAGAGATCAGCTCCAGCACATCCAACCTGAGAGATTGCATGGCATCAAAGTAGATTTGTCCTAGTTGATTAGCCCATTTTCACACTTAAAGCCATTAAGCCACCTGTAATCTGAGCGTATACCTGAAGTTAGAAAAATTTCATCATCTTAATGCCTATCGGAGCACCAAGGATAACAATATAATAAGATGAGAGGAGAATAACAAGAGAAGAAAGCAAGATGGGGACAAACCAAAAGTGAAACAAGTTCCATTCATCATATCAATCATTTACATTAGAGAAGGACAAATCAACATCTTGATTCCCTTGAGAAGTAAATCAAACATGCATAGTTCCCAAGATTCATACAGTAGTTTAGACAAAAACAAAGAAAAAAAAAACAAACAAACAAAAGGAAGGCCAATCTAGCCTAATCTATGAGCACGTTCTCGTCTACTTCCTCTTCCTGGCCAACCTCCCTATCCTTATCCTCCTCCTTACCATCCTTTGTAACTTAACCTCCCTCTAAGCAAAACCAACCCAAGTACCTTCCAACTCCTCTTTTTTTTCCCTTGAGTTCCACCTATAGCTTTGCTAACTCCTCTTCAAAAACTTTAGCAAATGCTTTAGCTCCTTCCAGTTGAGCCCTTACCTTCCCCACTTGCATTATGAGCTCCCATTGTTGCTGCTCCAATTTTGCATCCCAGTAGAAAGGCCTTATGCAGCTTTTTCTCCTCCTTTAGCACCCTCAAAGCTTACTTACCTCACCTTACTCCCCTCACCTTACTCCTCTTCAACCATTAGTACTTATTATTAAATGTGAGTACATACTCAAGCAGATCGTACAACTGCAATACAAAAACCATCTTGGTCAGGTGAATAATGCAAAACACATACAGTTAACAAATGTAAAATCCACCTCATTATGTCTTTGAAGCAGATCAGTAAAGGCCTCTACATCACTCCTCCTAGCAAATAATTGCCTAAACCTAGTGTGAAGTTGATCAATCATCTATAAAGACTTCCCCACCACAATGGCCAAAGGCTTAGGCTTTTACTACACCGTGAGCTACTTGTCATCAAGCACTAATAGAAAAGGGTTCCTCTTTGTCATCTATAACCTCGATTGCTTAGGCCTTAGCATTTTTAGGGGTCATCTCTGAGTCTCCTTATTGCTCTTTTGCCAAGCTAACCTAAAATGCCTAATTAAGTCACCACTAGATTCACCAACCTCCATCTCCTTGGTCTAGCAAGGCTTTTCAACCTGTGTAGCCTAACAACCATTGCCTTTAAGTGTAGCCGGTGCATAGCCCAAACCACCCTCCATACTTGACACAATTAAGAGTCCCTTAGGAATGGACCCTAACATATGCCACACTGCCTCAAGGATTATTTATTGCCCATTCCCCTCCTTCTTCTTACTTTTCTTCGAGGAGGGTTATGAAGTCTCACCCCCCTCTTTACAATAGGCTGCTTCCTCTTCTTCTTAGCCTTTGTTGTTCTCTCCTCATGCTTAGCCTAAACAACGAAAAGCTTTGCTTTCACTTTGTTTGACACCACCCGCATAGTTATAACAACAACAAACTAAGTCAATGTGTAAATCAACAAAGGCAGCTACACTCACTAAGTTGAGGACGAGTTGGCCCAACATCCCAAGTGATGACAATGACGTGATACGATTGATACCTAACCACTCTTCCTTGATAAGAGTTAGGAGATACCTATCTCTAACCTAAACACCCTCTATCCTTGGAATACTTCTAAGTAATGGCAAATGGGTAGAGCTTTGTCTAATTAGAGGGGTTTAACACCTCATCCTTCGCCTCCTTATCTTCAATACCTAGATCACTTAAGGACTTGTTTCAGATCGGCATGGTCTAAACTGTTAGGAATTTTGGTTGCTTAAATGTTCGCATATGGAAGAAATACTCCTTCCAGTCATCTACCTTGTTTAAACTGCAATCTTTGTGGGCAGAAAGAACCCGTAGTGTTCTAGAAGGAAAAATAAGCAGTAGATCTTCTTTATACTGTAAAAAACAAAAATCTCTTAACCCCTTAAAAAATATCATACACAAAATCGAAATAATTATTTTTTATATATTTATAGTTTAACCACCAAACCCCTCCACTTTTAAAGGATTATTAACTGCACTCTCCTACTTTTTTAAAGACTATTAACTATATTTTTAAGGATCATGGTTTGTTATGGAATTTTTTAAAAAAGTATTTATAAAATAATCTATATTCAAGTCACATATATAATTACATAAGATTATTTAATTTTCGCATGCATCGTGGATATGTCTTCCCACTACTATTGGATAAATTAGTTACATTTTTCAATAGAAATGACTAAAGTCAAATTCAAATATAAATAGAAACTTTCAAATGATTATAATAGAGAATGAACGTTGTGCTCAATAATTTAAGTAGAGATGAAGTAATAGAACAATTACAACATTGTTAGTCATATACAATCTCACACATTTATGTATATTAGGACATTTACGTGGCTAAAATCAGGTGTGTGACAGATGGCACCACCCATGGTCATCTTGTTCTTCTCTCATTTCATCTTTTGATCTATCTCTTTCAAGTTGAACTCCATTCTCTTCTTCTTCTTGGTTTTTTTTTTTTTTTTGTTTTCTTGGCTTAATTTTGACTTATTTAGATCCAAATTGAATCCAAATAAGGAATGGATTGATATTAAACTAATGAAATTAATCAAATTTATCAAGATCAAGCTTAAAAATTGAGTAGCTTTAGAGAGATAGAATTCAATTGGGAAAAATCTAATCCATGGTGATTTCAAGGGTTGTCTTTTTATTCTAATTATGATTTCATAAATTAGTGACCAAGAAAAACAAGGGCACACATCAATTTTTAACAAGAAACATCCAAAATAATCAAAATCAACTTTTTCCCCAAAAACCTATTTGGTCGAAATCCCAACTACTTCTCTTTGGGAATTGATTCTATTCGAGCGAAAATGACAAAATTGACTTTATAAATTGATTCCCCATATCAAAAAAAATGAAAAACCTTAAGGTGATTTCAAAAAATCGTTTCAAATCAACTCGAATATAAGGTGTATACTTTAGGCTAAACCTAGCCTACCTAACCACTTTCTCTACTAAGGTTGAGAAAAAAATCGTGAACTGTAAATTGAACCGTGAATCGAACTAAATTAAACTAAAAACTTAGTTTTTTTATGAACTGTTTAGTTTACGGTTCAATTTGATTATATATAAATGATTTGTGGTTCGGTTTAGAGAAGTAAACAGAACCAAACCATTTAGAACCGAATCGAATCGAACCAAACTATTTAGTTAAATAAAAAAATGTATATAATTATTATATATATTTTTTATATTTGTTTCCATCAATCTTTACAAATTTTATCAAATTTTTCATATTTTGTTATTATTTATCATAATTTAATGTCAATTTTCAAGATTAAGTTGAATAAATTCCATTTAAAATTTTAAACTAATTAAATATAAAAAAATTTAATAAAAATTTAATATAAATAGTTTAAACTATGAATTGAACCAAACTAAACTGATTTTAATTAAAGTTCAAAAAATTTATGACCTAAACTGTATGGTTAGGTTTAATTTTTTTAAAAAAAAATCAAATCATTATATTAAACTTGATTTGATAAAGAAAAACGAGTTGTATGAAACTGAACCATACCTACCTCTCTATAGTATCAATCACTAAAATCGATGATTCCATCAGTAGCAACACTATTCACACAGGGTCATTCAACGCATCTATGCAAGCGAAGCACCATTAGAGTCATTTCTTGCATATGTATTTTCCTTTTTTCGTATTCCTCTTTTCTTTTCCTCCTTTTTATTTTTCTTTTGTTGTTATTTTAACATGCCTTGTAATGTATAACTAATGATGTTATAATGGATTTGTCCCGTTATCTTTTATTTAAACTATTTAACACAAAGTTGGTCTTCTATTAATCACTTAAAAGTTCAATTATCTACTAAAAATTAACCAATTCATCAATTCTTTTATAATTTTTTGTATTTATATGTTAATATGTGATAATATGATACCTTGTAATTAAGATAGTCAAATAATTCTTTTATAGGTTTTCTCTTACTATCTACTTTAAATGTCATTATGATATTATATAAATGGAAGATTTTAATGGGAACTCTAAATATTTAATAAGAAAGTTTAATAAAAAATGTTCTTATTTTTATGTAGCTAATATTATATAAAATGAAGATTTTACTAGGAGCTCTAAGTATTCAATAAGAAAGTTTGACAAAGAAACTTCTTATTTTTATGTAACTAATTTTAATACATGTGTGATTAGTTGAAAAGCAGAGCAAAACAATTTTAATAAGTGTTTCAAAATATTCATTAATAATCAGATTGGAGAGCCTCTGAGCTCCCAACTCAAGCCTTCAGGCCTAGGACAATTTCGTCCAGCCCAAGTGTCCCGACTTAAGTGCCATGCAAAAAGCTTGGTAGGTTAGGTAAGTTAACAATTGTCACCAACTGGTTTTACAAAATTCAGAATATAACTCCAGATTTTGATCTATATGCTAAAATAGGTGAGCCTTATCCTCTCTCTCTATATATATACATATATATATATAAATAAAAGAGATGAGGCTTCTTAATAAAAAATCTTTTAACTCTCTATACTTTTTTTTTCTTTTTTCATGTACACACTCTATCTTTACTTTCACGTATTTTTATTTAAATATCGAAATAATTATTTGAGAATACTTTCCACACTTGTATAGCATGTTACACTACCTGAGTTGAAGCATAAGAAATAACAGAAAGTATATAATTTTTTTAAATAATAAGTGCTTCGACAATAACAAAAACTATATAATATTAAAGAAAAAAAAAGGGTAATTCGTTACACTAACTAAGAATAGTGCATAAGCGATGGGCCTACCCTTCGTATACTGTTGGATGAGAGCTCCACAAGCACAGAAAAGCAACCCAAATGCATCTTCAATAATTTGGCAGTGTAGTAGGTGGAGTAGTGGCTTCTCATGAATCGTTCCAGAGCCCGAAGATGGCTTTGGCATCAAAAAGTGGAAACACGAATTTTGTCTTTGCTTTATTCATGTACAAAAATTGTCCTCCCTGATTATGTTATTTTATGTTTTCATTGTACTAAAAAAGTTGTAAGGAAATAACTTTGTGTCGTTTCCGATGTCCAATCTGCGCAGGGTCCTGAGGTTTTTTTCTTAAAAATAAAGCTCACAGACTTAAAGTAAGGGCAAAAAAGATAATTTGTATTTAAGACATATATCTTTGCCTTTTTCAGATACTATTTAGAATGTTGTGCAGTAATGGAAATGTGGTACCAGAAGTAGCTGGAAGTTGCGCTGTTTTCACTATGAAGAGTCCTTGTTTTTTTCCCAGTAACTATGCATGATTGGTTTCTGACTTTTCAGCGCTCATAAAGCAATCCAAAAGTTAGGACTTAAACCTAATAGTAATTGCATGGACTCGTGAATTTACCGTGGAATACGCGTATTCCATGATTGGTCGTGTGATGTTGGTTTAATATTGCTTACTATTGACAGCGCATTTGGTTTACATAATGAAATATTTCAGTATTGGTAATATAATTATAATTCTTAATAAATGAAATAGAGAAATAATAATTATTTTTATAATTTTTTTAAGGTCCTATGATAAATTTAAAAATGATCCAAAAATAGATTTTCATTCTTTTAGTCTTATAAAAGAATTGTAATTACTCTTTTGTTTTTTTTTTTTTAGTAATAATAACCATAAAATAGTAATTTCGTAAAATGGGAAAGATTTGTTATTTTACTCCCCTTAATGGAGTGAACCAAACGTTCTATGAGCTTAGTTTTAACATACAAACATCTTATGTTCATTCGATCGTGTTTTATAATTTGGATTGCAGTCCCGACCTATTTAGACTGTGGAACTTCCATGTGCAATTTTTCTTTGTTAGGAAAATAGTTGCGGAAAAACTACGAACAAATGGATTGGGTCATGCAAACTAGTAAAAGTTGAGGAGGCTAGATTATGTCCACACGGGCCACGTACTAAGTAAAAAACCGTGTCAAATAATTTTCTAGTCAGGCAATGAAATACAATTAATTAATATCAACGTTGTAAAAATCAGATCAGATAGTTAATCTGAATATAATAAAGGGATAAAAAAAAATTAGGTTAGATTGAAAATTATATCAGAATTAAATCATAAAGGTGAATCACTAATTAACAAGAATCCTCTGAAAAATTCATAACACGAGCATGTGAGATAATGATCACGCCATCATTTGGATGATTAACTATATGTCTAATATATATTTAATATTATTTTAATTAGATCTGCATGGACATACTTTCCTCATAACATAACTTCCCTAACTACAAGCATAGTTTCCCTCTCAAGTTATTAATATGTGACAATCAATTAATAATAAAATTCCTCTCTCAAATTCAACCATTCCAGTTGAAATTAATTCGAGCACACATGTTTAGGTCAAGAAAAATAATATTAACCGCATTAATTACATGAAACCTAGTCTTAATTAATTTGCATGAGTTCATCATAAGATTAAACAAAGTTTTTTTTTCTTTTTTTTTCTTTTTAAGGTAAGTGCAAAAACTATTGTTAAGCTAAAAGCATAAGTCTTATACACTAGAGGAAGGGCATCCCCTTTCCAAATTACCACCTATAGGCGTCCCAGCAAGGAAATAAGAAACAAAGTTTGGTGAGCAAAAATTCGACAAAAACAACAAAATAAAAACATCAATCTTCTTTTATAAGGCTTCTTTTGCAAGTCTATCAGTTGTAGCATTCATACTTCTACCGACCTTATGGATTTCAGCATGAGAAAAGGAAGTTAGAAAACTTTTACAATCAGTAATAGTAGGATGAAAAATATCCAAATTCACATCTATGTTTCATAGCCAAAGGTCCAAGTGTTGGGAGTCAGTTTTGCAAAAAAATATTCCTTTTTCCTAGCCATTAGGCTAAGAGCAATCCTTCAAAAGCATGCAGCTTTGCTTTAAGGGAAAAAAGATTTCCCCAAGATTTATAGGCTCCTCCTAAGACTAATCCTCGAGTTCTTGCAAATTACTTCTATTCCCGCTGCCTTTGTATCTTCAGTTACTACTCCATCATTGTTGATCCTTATTCAATCTTCTCTAATCTTCACCACTTAGAGAAATTTAGTGATGTCTTATTCCTACAATTTTTCTTTTCAAAAAATACACAACCATTCATTTGCTTCCCTCTTGATCATGGGTATCTAAATATGGCTGCTTTGGGTTGTTCTGAAAAATTTGTTATTTCATTCCTTCTAAATGTTCTTTAAAGCAAAACGAAGTGATACTTCCCTCAAAGTTGTCTATGATTCTTAGTTTTTCTTAGATTTCCTACACCATCTCTTTATCTAATAGATAATGTTATCAATAGTCATTTGCCCCTTAGGCAAGGAGAATTTGAAACTTTTCCAATAAAATATTACACTAGGAACTCAAGACGAAGGGTGAATTAAGTTTAATTACCACTTTTAACTTTAACAACAAATCTTTGAACAAATTGACAAATAGATACAATATGGAAATATTTAAGAAACTAATTGATTGTAAAAATATAAAGAGAAAGGGATAGAAAAATCAAGCCTAGAATTTTAATGTAGTGTTCAAACCGCTCCTACTCTCCATGATCACCTAATGCCTCAATCGAGGTTTTCACACATAACTTTTATTGATTACAATCTCAAGGGCACAAATACCTCCACTCAGTCTCTATCACAAATGATCTCTCTATCATAATAACTTATAATCACTTAGTATAGTGCTCTTTTGAGTAAAGATTGCAAATATGAAGCTTGACACTATACTAGGTTTTACAAAATATTACAAATAATGAGCACAAGACAATTGGAATGAAGTACAAGTAGATAAAAGGAATAATTACAGGAATATAGGTCTATTAATTGTTCTTCAACTGCCCATAAACTCGCATTTATATCCCTTTACAAAAATCCAACCGTTGGTCCTATTCATCTTACATTAAATGCACTATAATGGCTAATTTCTATGTGGACCAGTTGAATAATCCATTCAAATAATGTCACCATTCGAAAGATCTTCAAGTCACTAGTCGCTTGGTTCAATAAGGCTTACAAACCTTCATCAACCAGTTGGACAATCTATGGACAGCCAGTCACATGGTCTTATACACCATACTGACCTTCATCAATCGGCCAAACAGTCTAGGGACAACCAACCATATGATCCTTTCACTGCCACTGATCACATAACATTTGATGCAACCGGCTAAACAGTTCATACGATAATAGCTAAAAAGCACGCTTAGATACAGTAGATAGTACTTGATCACTTTTTCCTCTTTGAACAACATTAGAATCAATTTAATAAGTTGTAAAGCATTTCCAAGTTAATTATATTTTTTTAAAAGATATAGTTGATAGAGTTCTTACAAGAATTTGCAAATTGATTTATAATATTTTTTTATTAGACATGACTTGCATAGATTTGTTATCATTAAAATCATAAATAAGAACTTCTAGGTTCAATAATCAAGTCCCCTTAAGCTAAGGACAATGGACAAAAACATGTTCCATGGTCTCTTTTTCCAAATTATAGAGTTGGCAAAGTTGATTAATTTGAAACCCCTTATGAAGCAAATTATCCTCTATGGCGAGGCTATGGTAACATAATCTCTAGATTAGAAATTAAATATTTGGAGGACAAGGAGCTTTCCAAATCCAATTCTAATCCCCTATTTTTGAGTCTTCTTTGTTATTCTTACCTAACTGCATATAAGCTAACTTTGTTGTAAGTTTACCATCAAGTGCATAAAGCCATTTGCAACAATTAAGGGAGTTATTATCAATTTCCAAAACAAGACTTCCTAGCATGGCTTGAATATCCCGATCAAGTTAATATCTTATAACTTCTTCATTCCACCCATGATGGATACTCAATGCTTAACACGGTAGTATCTGACTACTTTGTTTTACAAGAGGCCCATATAGCCATCTATTTACAGATGCTCTCTCATCCTAGATATCATTCCAAAATCTAGAGTTCCCCCCATTCTTAACCTTCATATGTACATGCTCCTCTAATCAATTGGTCAGTTTACAAGCCTTCTTATATATATGAGAGCTCAATTTCAATCTTCTCCTAGGCTTCTTGAAATTGTATTTATGTTTAAAGAGTTCTGTCCATAAAAGTTTCTTTTTCTTTAGATGCAAGCTATCTATAGGAAATTTGCTTCATTCCTTCTTAGAAATCCATCATTCCTAGAACCCCTATGTTCTTTAACCAATTTCAATTTCGGCCAGCTAACCTATAGATCTTTCTCCCATTCTCTATTGATCCCTAAAAGAAATTACAATGGATTCTTTGTCCTTTTTTTGGTAAAATTCTTTGGTCAAGGAACCACTTAAGAATAGTAATTAACTATACCCTCCATAGCATCAAGACGAGTAGTTTTCTCCTAGCCATACTAAGCAATTAGGCTTCCCATCCTGATAGTTTCACTCATAACTTATCAAGAATAAAATTCAAGTCAAAAGACTTAAGCTTTCCATCTTCTTTCACCAGAATACCAAGATACTTGCCAAGGTTTGCATTCAGAAAAATTTCGAAGTTATCTACAATACTTTGCTTATCTGATCCTTCTATGTTATCTCATAATTGATACGTTGCCCTAATAACTTGCAGAAGAAATCTATAGTTTCTTTCATTTGATTAGCATTTTCTATCGAAGCTTCCCCCATAAGCAAAAGGTCATCTGCAAAGAACAAATGAGACAAGTCTAAATTTGTGCCTTGTAACTTTAAAGGTTTCTAGCTGCCATTTGCTGATATGAGGTGGATCATTTTACTTAGCATTTCCATAGCTAGGACAAACAAATATGGGGATAAAATTTTCCTTGTCTCAAACCTCTACTTACTAGGAAAGACTTTGCCATTGCCCCATTGAACAAGATTTGGAATTGAGATGTACTCATGCGTGAGCTTATAAGCTTCAACCAACTGTTAGGAAAGCCTAAACTTTATAAGGTGTAATGAATGAAGTCCCACTCCATTCTATCATACATCTTCTCCATGTCTAGTTTTATAGCCTTGAATCTACATTTTACATTCCTCTTCCCTAACAAATGGAGGACTTTATTGAAAACCAAAAAATTATCTCATGCTACTCAGCTAGGTATAAAGCTTTCCTGTTTGAGACTTATAAGGATGTCTAGCATTGGTCTAAGTTTATTTACCAGGCATTTAGTTACCACCTTTATAAGGTAGTGCACAAGCTAATAGGCTTAAAATCCTTGGCCATATTTACCCTAGGAAGTTTAGGGATCAAGACAATGAGAGTCCTATTTAATTCCTTTAGCACTTTTCCCTTAGATAAGACTTCCTTCACTAAATCACAAATGGTACCCCCAAACATGCCCCAGTAGGATTTATAGAATTTTTCATGTAGGCCATTAACCTATGGTGACTTGTGATTACCAATACACTAAAGTCCTTTCTTTATCTCATCATTTGTCCAAGCTTTATCTATGTTATGAAGGTCTTCCTCAAAAAGTTCTCTTTATCTACTTCTCCATCTATGTGTCAAGAAGTGAATAGCTATTCTATTAATAGAAAACAAACCAAAATAGTAGCTAACCAAAAGATTTTCCATATCATTTTCCTCAGAAACCTAATTTCCAACTGAATTAAATGGGTAACAAATACGGGCTTTGGATCATCGTGTAGTAACATGTGCATGGAAGAACTTAGTGTTTCTTTTACCATCAATAATCCACATTGAACACGCTTTTACTACCTAGAGGAGCTCCTCCTGTTTCTCAATCAATCTTAGTTCATCCTACAAGTGTCTCTCTCTCAAAATGAGGTGTTGGCTTGGGTAATTAAACATTGCGTTCCTCACTTCATGCAGAAGCCTTAAAACAGATTTTCTTCTCGTAGGTAGCAAGCTAAAGACCTCGTTATTCTAAGCTTGCATCTTATCTATAAACTCTTAAAGGTTTTACAAGACGTTAAAATTTAGCCAAACCTAATTGTTTGCTACAAAGTCTTGAAAGGATGGATGGGTTAGCCACATAGGTTGAAAGTGGAAAGGTTTGAGAGGTTTTAGGCCTCTACAAGTACTTGGCTTATCGAGCAAGATAAGCAAATGGTTAGATTAATGTAAGGCTAAGTTGAAAACCTTAGCCTTAGGGAATAGACATCATCCAATTAACATTTCCTCTAGCTCGGTCAAGATGGGTTTGAGTGAGCTCACTAATATTCTTGGATCTCTTGGACCACGTAAATTTAGATCCAATAAATCCATGATCGACCATTCTACACATGTTCATACACTGCTAATAAGTTAGGACTCTCAATTGATTAAGTTCCACTCCTCCCAATTTTTCCTCTCTTGAAAGGATTTCATTAAAATCTCCTAATAAAAGCCAAGGTCCATTTAGCTTACCAGCCCAGTCACATAATTCAATTCATAGTTTACATCTAGTTTCCTAAATCGGATAAGCATAGATTGCTGAAAGAAACTAAGAAGAGTTAGTTTCATACACCTATATTTCTACAAGGATTTGTTGGCAGGAAATTTATTAGGGATGGATGATTGCATCTTCCCCATTCTAGTACATTAGGATACCTCCACTAAAACCTTTCACTTCTGAGCAAAGGAAATGATCAAATCTCAAATACTAATGTAACTTGATAGAAGCCTGGCATCCCATTTTTGTCTTAGAAATTATGAACACTTATGGCTCATACCATTCGATCAACTCCTTAATGGCCAAACATCTACCATTAGAATTTACTCCTTTAGCATTCCAAGTAAGGGCTTTGAAAGGTTTCCATTGCATGTTTGATGAGAAGGTTTCCATAAAATCTAACATGATTCCAAGCAAAGACTCTATACCAGTGATCCCTATATACGCTTATTAGACCCAGTCAATGGTCACCCTCCATCTACTCAGTTAGAAGGGCATATGTAACATGGCAATTTGCATCTCCCATACTATGAGTAACATGGTTTGCACATGCTCATCCATCAATGATAGGGTAAAAGGTGTCCTTTATATATCCAATCGCTGGTCTTAAAGTGACATCACTTTTTTCACTACTGTTAGACATGTCCATTTCATCACTTCTAATACATCCCTCCCAAGTATATCCATCTTATATATTGGCTTTTTGGCCACTAGGATACTCTTTATTGGAACCCGAACGATTTTTTGGCCTTAAAACGAAAACTTTCCCTACTTGATGATTGGAAAGAACATAATTTCTAGAATTCTCTCCCTTCTTCACTTGTCTCCATCAGTATAATCCTCACTAGTTCTATAACTATTCTTTGAGTTAAGTTTCCCATGCGAACCTCCCATATTCTCATGTTTAACTGTGTTTGCGGAATATCTAAGTCATTGCTTAAGAGCTTGATATTGATTTCGATGCCCAAAAGATGAACCATTGTGGCTCTTTAGTTTCCTGATTGGGTTTTTCTTTTGGGAAAAGTCAAGAGGCTTCTTTTCATATGAGAAGGAAAAAACACCTTCTATTTGAATATGAATATCTCTTAGCTTTAAAACGGAGGTTGATGCGTCAAAAGTCATACCTTTATCTTTTTGAGATATATTTCTTTGTAGAACCTTATCACTTCCAAATTTATGAACTGATGCACTAGTTCAAGAATAGAACTACGTATCTTGGGAGATATTATCTTTCCCTTTTCAATTGGTTTCTAAACTACTAATTAATTTCTTAGGTTCCCATTTTCTTAATGTCGCTTTTTTGTATTACACTTTAATCCAATCACTTAGAGTCTTCTCCTTTAATATATCTATACTCACATCTACATCATTCATAACTACTAGTTTTACACATTAATATTGGCTTCCCTATCCTTTACTTCTTTTGATGGACCAATTAGATTGAAAATTACTGCATCTTTTCCCCCATTAATGTTAGGTGAGCTTTTATTAATTTCTCCACCATACCTTCCATTATTAGTTGAGCAGTGCTCTCCCCATTAATATTATTCTTTGTACCCCCACTACTCTTCTTTATTGCAGGCTCCTCATTTGATTTTTTGAAAGCGCAATAGTACTTGTTGTAGTTAAGTCTCCTACTGATAAAAATCAACCCCCTAGATCGATCATACGTGGTTGAGCTAGAAGACTCTAAGGATTCGCTTGGAGGATACTAGCTCTAGGACATAGCTGAAGTGGGGATTCCTATTTCGAGCTGCTCTCCTGTCGACCTAACTATGAAGTTCTTACTTGTATTAAATCCACCTTTGTTTAGCAACAATGCTTTATTGTAGAAGATAGCCCAAGAATAGTCGAAGCAAGCTCCCGATCCAACTACAGGCGTTCGACTTCGAATCAAGCTAACTTTTTTTAGAAGAACTAATTGGTCGTCGACCTGGTCCAAATCAGGTTAGCCCCTGACTGCTAGCACTTTTTGTTTCACCTACTTTGTATCATAAATCATTTTAGAAGGATTCTTCACTTTTTTGCACTTGTCTCTTTTACCCTTTTTAGTATGTCTCGTGTAATCTAGTTGTAAAATACCATTTTATCTTTTTATACATGTAAAGTAACCATAGTGGATGGGTATATAAACCCTCACTTTCTTATACGTAGGGATCAACTAATCAATACAAAATTATTTACATTGAGCAATTTATTGTTCTCATTATCTTTTAACTCTTATCTATACCCTTTAGTAAGGAATACTAGTGCATGACCCTTTAATTCAAACTGGTGTGTCATATCCGAAGATTGTAGGCTGAGTAAGATCGAGTGATGTGTCATAGCCATTTGGTAGCTACTCGGACTTTGCTAGCTTTTTCCTTGTTTGTTTTTGGTCTGCTTCGTTGTGATGCTTCTCTGTGTGTTTGACCCTAGAGGCGCATCAACTTCACTGGTATTAGAGCACGATTTCGAGAGGAAGTATGTGAAATTGCAGTGAAGTTTTGGTTCGCTTTACTATTAGTGGCTGTTGTGTTCCTTCCGTAACTACTGTAGTGTATTTGGTGATAGCAAGTGTGGTTTCATTGTTACTTTGTCTTTACTCTATTTCTCATTGCAAAAATAATGCAAGTTTGTTTCTATTTTGTTTGAGTGACCATTGCGCACTAAAGTTGCTAGTGAATTGTTAATCTATTTAGAAGTATTGTACTATGTCAAACTCAAGTATTCAAGGTATTATTGGTGACTAAAGTAGTGGTGCTCAACCTGATCGTGATCATTATGAAAGTAAAACCCCAGGTTCTGTTGATAATAAACTTGACAGACTCACAAACCTTATTAAGTATCTAGTCATTGCAATGCAAGTTAGTAGGCAACTAGCTTGAGATATGCTGCTGTAAAATCTACCTAAAAATATTTAAGACAGGGGTTATGGCCAAGCTGGTCGAACCTATTACCTAGCTCAACCCTCTTAAGCTGGAGGAGCTATTGGACGAAAACTGGAGTTAGAGGAGACTGAGGAAGATATTGAGGAGTTGGATGTTGGAGAGTTTAGGGAGGAAGAAGAAGAAGCTGTCTATTACTAAGCATAGGGATGAGGTCAACGGGCTCCTCCAGAGCAGGATAATGTCAAGGTTTAAATCCTATCCTTTAGTAGAAGTGGAGATGTTGCTGAATACTTGGAGTAGGAAGAGAAGGTGTTTGAATGTTATGAATATACATATGTTGTCAAGGTCCAACTTGCTGTGCTGGAGTTTAATGGGTATGCTACCATGTGATGGAAGAATCTAAATGTAGCTGGAGCACGAGATGAAAGACGAGGTATTAAAACTTGGGATGAGATGAATAGGTTGTTAAGAGGAAGATTTGTACTAGAAACTTACTTGCAAGATACGTTTACAAAGTTGCAGAAGCTTCGCTAAGGAAGCTGATTTGTTGATAACTATGTAAGAGAGTTCTATATGCTTATGATCCGAGCCGACGTCTAAGAACCAATGGCCCGTATAGTGTTGAGGTTCATTTATGGGCTCAAGATTGAGATTCACAATATCATGGAAGTATAGAGGTTTTATACCTTAGAAGAGGCTATCAAGATAGCGCAAAGAGTTGAATGGTAGAGAAGAAGTGTTTTAAGCCAACTTAGGCCAACATTCTCGTAAGTCCCAGTACCACGCTGACTTGTTCAAACCAAGCTGAGGAGGCCATACAGAACCAGGGATAGGAATGATTGAATCATGATGGTTAGGCAAGCTAGTAAGGCTGAGCCAAAAAGATGGGCCGAGCCAAGGTTAGGCCAACCTTGAGGATATATGAGAAAAGACAAACCTTTGGATGGAAGACTAGTGAGGTGAAATGCTTTAAATGTTTAGGCATTGAACATATGGCCATTGTATCCGAACCGACGTGTCATGATGCTTCAAAGAGATGTGGTAGATAGTAGTGATGAGAGCGAGCCCGAGAAAGAAGAGGATGTTGGAAAACCTGAAGCCAAAGACGAAGATGAGACTTGTGTCTATGCCGACCAGGGAGAAGTAATGACCCTAGGTTTAAGACGAGTACTGAGTTCCTTGCCGAGCTCTTAGGAAGACTAGAGGGAGAATCTGTTCTTTACTAAGTATACCGACAAAGACTAATTATGCACGATCATTGTGGATGGGGGAAGTTGTACCAATGTTGCTACACAGTCCTTTGTGTAGAGATTGGGTCTGTCAACTTCAGCGCATCCTTGACCTTATAAGCTGCATTAGCTTTATGATAAGGGTGCTTTGCACGTAACTGAACAAGTAGCCGTACTATTCAGTGTTGGGAATGTGTACAAGGACAAAGTAGTTTACGATGTCATCCTTATGGGAGCTTCACATCTACTACTTGAACGACCTTAATTATTTGATCGATGTGTTGCTCATGATGGGTATAAGAACACTTATGCCTTTGTTAAAGATGGAAGGAAGATTATGTTGTAACCCCTGACCCTGTCCCAAGTAAATGAAGCTCATAAGCAATTTACTTAACCTAGTAAGAAGAAGGCTTTAGTGATGAGCCAAAGAGAGCTCCGAGCTACTGAAGAAGCTAAAAAACCTATGCTCCCATTGGTTAGGAGATTGTTGGAGATGAAGGAATTATAGAATGTCCCAAAAGAGATCTAAAGCTTGCTAGATGAGTTTTCTGACCTATTTTTGGAAGAACTACCGAGAGGATTGCTACCAGTCTAAGACATAGAGTACTATATTGATTTGCAACCAATCGTTACCCTACCAAACCGACCTACATACATAATGAACCATGAGTAAGCTACCAAAATGAAAAAACAGTTGGACAAGCTCATAGAGCGAGGCTATGTGAGGGAGAGCATGAGCCCTTGCATAATACTGGCTCTGCTCGTTTCTAAGAAGGATGGTTCATGGTGTATGTGCATCGATAACCAAGTAATCAATCGAGTTACTATCAAGTACAAATATCTGATACTAAAGCTCAATGATATGCTGGATGAGCTTCATGGTGCCAAGATATTTTCAAAGATTAATCTACGAAGTGGCTACCATCAAATTCGTATGAGACTAGGAGATGAGTAAAAGACTACCTTCAAGACTAAACATGAACTCTACGAATGGTTGGTTATGCCTTCAAGCTTAATAATGCGCCGAGCACATTTATGAGGTTAACGAACCATATGATGTGCCCTTTGATCGAGAGATGTGTGGTCGTGTATTTTAATGACATATTGGTATACAGTGCTGACTTAGATGGCTATGTCCAACACATCTATGGTGTATTCAACATTTTGAGAATTGAGAAGTTATATGGGAACGTGAAGGGTTATACATTTTTCTAGAATGAGGTGGTTTTCTTAGGGTTCGTAGTATTAAGGGAAGAGATCCAAGCAGATGAGAAAATGATCCAAGCTGTTCTGGAATGGTCAACATCGAAGAATGTCACTGAAGTCTGAAGTTTTCATGGCTTAGTTTCTTTCTATAGGCAATTTATTAAGGACTTCTTTACAATAGCTACCCCATTGACTAAGTTGATAAAGAAGAGTGAAGGATTTAAGTGAAATGACCAAGCTGAACAGAGCTTTAAAGAAATCAAGGAAAAACTCATCTAAACACCTGTCTTGTCATTGCCAAATTTTGACAAGCCCGTTAAATTAGAATGTAATGCATCGGGAGTTAAAATTGGTGTTATCCTGATGCAAGAATGATAACCCGTTGCCTATTATAGTAAGGAACTCAATAGTCTTGCCTTGAACTATTCAATGTACAAGGAGTCGTACTCCCTCTTTTGAGCCCTCACTATTTGGCAACATTATTTGCTACCACAAAAGTTTGTTATTTACACTGACCATAAATCATTGAAGCATCTTGGGAGTTAGAACAAGCTTTCGAAGAGGCAAGCCAAGTGATTATAGTTTATGGAGGGGTTTTCGTACGTAATCTGATACAAGAAAAGAAGCACAAATGTAGTCGCTAACGTTTTGTTATGACGGCAAACTCTACTAACTACTTTGTAGACAAAATTATTAGGATTCCCACTCATCAATGAGCAGTATACAGCTAATCCTCACTTTGGTCTTGTTGTTGAACATTGCCGAGAAAGGGTAGTTGTTGGGGGGTATTATCTTAAGGATAACTACCTGTTAAAGGACCGTAAGCTCTGTATTCCAAACTGCTCCATGCATGAGTTATTGATTAGGGAAGCTTATAGCGGAGGATTATCTTGTCATTTCAGCCAAACCAAGGCAACTAATTTGTTAAAGTAAAAATTTTACTAGCTTAGCTTGGCTTGGCTTGGCTAAGGATGTTCATAAGGTAGTAGGATTTTGTGAGGTATGCAAGTGAATAAAGGAGAAGAGAGAACCCATGGAGAGTACATGCCGCTGCCAACACCAACCTTACCTTAGGCCGACCTTAGCATGGACTTTGTCTTAAGGTTGCCCCAGACATTTAGAGGGAAAAATTCTATTTTTGCTATAGTAGACTACTTCAGTAAAATGGCACACTTCATTCCATGCCATCAAACTAACTATACTCTATATATTTCTAATTTGTTTTTGCAGGAGATTGTCCGACTACATGGTATATAGAAGACCATTATCTCAAATTGGGACACAAAATTTTTAAGCTATTTTTGGAAGACTTTTTGGAGAAGACTTGAAACTAAGCTCTTATTTAGCTCTAGTAGCAGCCCTTAGACTAATGGCCAGATTGAAGTGGTGAACAAAATGCTAAGCAATATGCTCAGAGCTGTTGTAAGTAAGCACTTACGGGATTAGGATATGTACCTACCAATTGTGGAGTTTACATATAACCGAACTGTCCATAACACTATTAGGAAGACCGTATTCAAGGTCGTTTACGACCTTAATCCTGGTATTCCCTTAAACATGATCAACGCCCCAACAGCTACTGAAGAAAGTCAATTCGGAGTTGATTGAGCCCAAGAATTGCATGAGCTATACCAATCTGTATCTAAGAAGATTGCTAAGTTTAATTAGAGATAGCGAAAAATTGGTAGCTAAAGCTACCAAACTGTTTCTTTCCACTCAGGAGACTTAGTATTGATTTACCTCAACTAAGAATGATTCCCACACTTGAGACAAAACAAGCTATCTCCTTATGCTGATAGTCCATTCAAGGTCCTAAAGAAGACTAATAGCAATGCCTACCAGTTCAAGTTACCTAATGACTATGGTGTTTCTTCCACCTTCAACGTATCCGATTTGATTCCTTACCAACCGACCAAAGAAAACCTTGCAAGCGCCTTAGAAGGAAGAGTAGAGACCACTCCAGACTTGAGGACAAAATCATTTGACCCTCAGTAGATGATAGGAATCAATCCCTTGGACCGATCACGCATAGTTGAGCTAAAGTACTCTAAGGACTCGCTCGAAGGATACTAACTTTAGGACATAGTCGAGACGGAGATTCTTATCTTGAGTTGGTCTCCTACTAACCTAATTATCAGTCCTTGCTTGTGTTAAACCTGCCCTTGTTCAGTAGCATTGCTTTATCATAGAAGATAGCCTAAGAATAGCCGAGGCAAGCTCCCGATCCGACCATAAGCATCCGACCTCGGATCAAGCTAACTTCTTTTTAGAAGAACTAATTGGTCTTCGGCTTCATCCAAATCAGGTCGACCCTTGATTGCTAGCACTTTTTCTTTCCCTTACTTTGTATCATAGATCTTTCTAGAATGATTCTTTACTTTTTTGTACTTATCTTTTTTTCCCTTTTTAATATGTCTCATGTAACCTAATTGTAGAATACCATTTTGTCTTTTCATACATGTAAAGTAATCATAGTGGATGGGTATATAAACCCTTACTTTCTTATACGTAGGGATCAACTAATCAATACAAAATTATTCACATTGAGTAATTTATTGTTCTCATTATCTTTAAACTCTTATTTATTTCCTTTAGCAAGGAGTAGTGGCGAGTAACCCTTTAGTTCGGATCAGTGTCTTATTCGATGGATTATAGGCTGAGTAGGATTGAATAATATGTCATATCCATTCGATAGCTGCCCAAACTTTGCTATCTTTTTCCTTATTTGTTTTTGGTTTGCTTCATCGTAGTGTTTCTCCATATATTTGACCCCAGGGGTGCATTACCTATAGTACTCACATATACGAGGCAAGCCCTTGTATTAGACTTTGTATCTTAAATTATCAATGACAATGGTATACTTAAGGAGAGTATTGGTATCTATTCGAATGCAAATTCTCACAAATTTTCGATGTTTAAGCCTTACCATATAGGCATCATGTCGAAGAATCGTCCAATCTTTTCACCAATTTTCCTGATTGCCAAGGAACAAAAGTATTCCACCTTATAAACCAACAATTCTTACCCAAACCACTATGGAATCAAAAGAACTTTGATTTGTTTAGAAATTTGGCTCCCACCTTTTTAAAGCTAGATAATGGCCGTTAATGAACCATGGTCCATTTTGAATTATCCATTGAAAATCAAAATTATTATCTAACACAAGAAGGTAAATACTCGATCTAACCACAATCACTTTTAGATTTCCTATAGATCTCTACATTTTCCTGATTCGATCAATTAGAATTTTAAACCCTAAGTTGGGTCCCATAACCTTTGCAATAAATGTATTTTGCCACAATGCACATATATTACCCTTTTCAATTTTCCAAAAAACCACATGACAAAACCCAAGATCAAAATTATTATTTAAACAATCTTCTTCTTCTTCCTTTTTCTCAATATCATGATCCATTTCACCATTATTTTGCATATCTTGAAAGCAATGTCTAGCATATGCCCCTAGCATATTTGTAAGCACAGAATCTTTGAAGGACATACGCCTCAATTGAGGATCTGTTTTCTGACTAGAATAATTTAAATCAACTCCTTTTGGGTGATCTTGTTTATCTATTGCTAATCTTTTCCTGCTTCATTGTACCTAGTCGCTAGAGGCATCTTTAGAGAGGTTAGGGTATTCAGAACTCATCTTTTCACTAAGTTATAGTTGCTACAATTAAACAAAGTTATTCAGTTTTATATGAGTTCTTAAGTTCCCTTCAATTTTCTACTAATTCTAATTCATGAACTAAATTATCGACTGAATAATAGACTTATAAATTATACAATTTGGATAATTAAAACACCAAATGATTAAAATAATATATACTAGTAAATCAAATACCTTTGTTAAGTGAGAAAATATAAAAGATTTAGACTTCTTTTCAAATTTAATAAATAAAGAATCTATTAAATATAAAACTAATGATAATATATAAAAAGTTAACTCATACGTTAGATAGAAGACATAAAAGTAAATAATTCTTTTGCACTTTCATGTTCATTGGGCATTATTATTGTACATTGATCACCTTATACAATCAAATTATAATAACTACATATTGATATAAAATTATAATTATATTTTTATAATATTCATTAATACATTATAATAATCATATTTCTATAGTAAATACACATTCATGTATAGTATTTATTAATGTCATAACATAGCTAATGGATATTAATATGTAAATTAATAATAATGTTTAGTAAATAGACATTAGTAATGTACATTCAAAACATAGTAAATACATATTAATAATTATTCTTCCATTTACATATATGCAATCTTGACTTTTCATTCAAGACTTATTATTGGAAAAAAAAAAAATCAAGACTTATTGATGATGCAAAAATTATGCTTAAATTACTTTTTCGTTAGACACCTCTTCAACATCAGTACCTACAAAGGAGTAAGAGTTAATGGAACTGAGATTTTCTATAAAAAAAGCATGTATCACTTGAGAAAATAAATGCTGGGAAAGAATAAATAGGGTAAATTTAAATATTCAAACTCTTTTAGTACTTAAAAGGAAAGAAGTGAAATAATTATCTTAGCACTAAAAATCTACAACACTATATCTATTTTGCAGAAACTTAAAAAATACGTTAGTTTTAGCAAGATGATAACACCAATGTCTTTTTTTGAAAAAAAAAAAATGAATAGCACTAAAAAGAAACATGTGGATTTTTTTTTTTTTTAAATTACTGCCACATTCACCTTCATTTATGAATTTTGTCGTTGCAAGCGAAAATAAACACTCATCGCACAAATAGTGGTTCATCTGGTACAATTGAAAATAATAATTAGAAACAGATAAAAATGAAAATATAAACTATTTCCCAAGAAAATTTTAAAATAAAACAATGAAAATAGTATATAAAGGGACAGGTTTAAAAAAAATGCATCATAATAGGTAACAACTAAATATTTGCAAGATTTTATAATAAATATCAATTTTTTAACATTTGAGTCTTTTAGATTGCACATAAAATTGCAGTATCTCAAAAGAAAAAGAAATGGAGCAAAGCTTTATCAATTTGATTATTTTATCGAAGTCTTCTTGATCATAACTTAACAGCCATAAGTTCAAGAACAAATTCGAAGAACATCGATCTATGATAATGAGAACGTTAATGTCTTTCGAAGATATAATCAATAACAAAAAAAGAAACATATGAAAATAATTATTTCAAGATTGTTGCCACAATCATCTTCATTAGTTCAATTTTGTCATTGCAAGCGGGAGCAAGCATTTACTGTACATACAGTGGTTCAAGTAATTCAAAGGAAAATGACATATCCACTATTTCTTGGAAAGGTTCAAAATCAAATAATGAATATATACAATAAATAATAAGATGTAATGTTTGAGTCTTTTCACCATGCTAAAAGTGGAGTAGGGGAAAAAAAAAAAAAGAAGGAAAAGGAGCATGTTTTGGAAGAAAAAATGCATAAAATTAGGTAATAGTTAAATATAAAAATTTTGTGACAAATAGCAATTTTTAACACTTGAGCCTTTTGAATTGCACTTGAAATTGCAATGACTTAAAAGAAAAGAAATGGAACAAACCTTTGCCCAGCCATGTGGTAGGACTCGTTATTCCTAAAAATTAATTACTCACGGAATCGATTTGATTGTTTTGTCACAGGTCTCCTTGATCATAACTTAACGGTCAAAAGTTTAAGTTAAAATATTGTGTGAAAACTAATGATAATAACATTAACCCATAGTTGAAGGGAACCAAGCTATTGGATCATTGACCCGCAGTCGAGCTTAAGAATTAGAGGGTTTGTTTGACTATCAACCATTGTTTCCCTAACCCATTCTACCTATCGAGCTGAGTAACTATCTATTTCTCGCGTGTTGTGTGTCAAAAAGTGGAAGGCCGATACAATAGCCCATTTTCATTCTCACATATGCCTAACTAATTACTTACTTAGCTGTACTCTTGCTGGGATATCGAGATAAGGAGTTAAGACTAACCAAGCCACCTTTACTCAGACAAACAAGCTATTTGTACCTTTTGTTCACATCTTCCAATAGTATCATCACATGTACGGTATCATGTATAGAATCCGTTACGCCAATAATTGCTTTATCTGTATATTTATTTTTACTCTTTTGAATCTTATACATTACTTCCTCAGGAAATGTTATTTTTATTTTTTCTCTTTTCGATAAGTTGCCCTAAGTTATAGGTATAAATACTCCTATACTTATAGTTGTAAAGAGGCAAATAAATCATTATATTAATACACTTGAGTATTTTTTATTTCTTATGAAAATACTACCCGTATACTTTCGGCATCACTCTTATCTTAACCCTTGAATAAGGTTAGGTGGTGAGTAATCTCATTGAACCAATTTATGCATTACATCAAATTGTGCCGTAAGTTCTTAGAAGTTCCATTAGTGCGTCAAATCCATTAGAGTTGTTTGTAAGTTTTGTTTATTTTTCATTCGCATTCGTCCTGTTTCACGCCATTCCCCATTACTCCTTTTAAACTTTCTGCAAACTTAGACCCATCTAGCAACCAACCTTATCCGTCGTTGATCACGGTTCACAACAAGAGTAATAGGAAAATTACAACTTTTGACGAAGATAGTTGTAACATTTTTCAATTTCAAATGCTAGAGAGACTCATAAGGAAAAGCTATATAAAAAATAGAAAGTCATTGCTAATGTCATAATAAAGAGGCAAAGGTTAACTTTTTAAGAGAATAAAAAGTTGAATAGATAGAAAAAAATTGCTAAACAATAATCGAGACATCATGTAAAGAGTGAATGTAGATATTATGTCCTTTCTACCCTTTTTGGTGATAATCCTTAAATAAAAATTGATAGAACTCCAAATATTGATGTGCCTTTTAGTGCAATAACTTAGAGTTCACTAAAATTTCAAAGTTAAGCATGTTTGACTAGGTCAATCCCTACATAGGTGGCCTCTTAAGAAGCTGCTATACCATATGACAAAATTGACTAAATGATAACTTAGTAGGAGGAGTTCTGGTTGGTTCCTTTAAGTGGTATCAGAATAATGCACAAGCCTGAAGGGCAAAGTCCCTACTTGGTGATAATCTTGTACCTTTATGGGAGGAATTTCAATCGAGTCCTTTAGGTGATATTGGAGGAGTCTATTAGCCAAAAGGGCAGAGTTCCTATTTAGCGGTGATCTTGAACCTATGCAGCAAAACTTACGAGACATTAATTTTGTAAGGGGTGCAGATTACAATACTAAAAGTTAACAGAATTCTAAATATTGACCTTTAGGTGGTATTAGATTAGTTCACCAACCAGAAGGATAAATTCCATACATGATGATGATCTTATACCTTGGTAGGAAGGAGTTTTGATTTGGCCTTTTACATGGTATCGAAGTAGTCCACTAGTTGGAAGGGTAAAGTCCTTACCTAGTGGTGATCTTAGATTTATGTAGTGAATCTAACAAGAACATTAGTTCTGTAAGGAGAATAGATTGCAATACTAAAAGTTAACATAACTGTACAGTATTCCACATTAAATCGAATACTATCTTGCTGAGAGATGTTCTAGTTGAATCATTATATTTGTATTCATACATATAAGGAGCATGGAGATATGTGCCATAAAAAGAGTTGGATTTATTTAGGATTATCAAAGGAATTTTATGGACAAAAATATGTGGTGTCCAAAAGTAGATGTTTTCTCTTAATAATATAGATCATATAGATATAGATATAGATGTAGAAGATATAAATTAGAGATCCATAGAGCAATCAATTCATTATAAATTTTTCAAATTCTAAAATCAATCATTTAGTTATTATCTAAGCAAATAACAACATATAAATTCCAAGAGAAATACATTAGGAGTCTAAAATGAAAACTAGAAGGCACTTGACACAAATCATAGCACTTCAATCCACCTTTCAATTCATGTTCAAGGTTTTCTTTAGAGTCTCTCCATAGTTTGATGGCCTTAGGATACTCAAGGGTCTCTTTGTAATTTGTGACTTGTAGAGAGATAAAAAATAAGTAAAAATGTTTGCTAAAGAGATCGTTCGACCAATGTAAGGCTTTGATTGGATGAAATATTCACGGTGGCCAGCAGATTGGCCTTCGATTTCATCCTAACATTCCTCGAGCCCAAGTAGGACTGTGACCGACCAAAGTGGGACTTGATCGGATAAAAGTATCATAGTAGGTCTCCCTTGTTTCTGGCCGACGAGGTGACTTTGGTCTGACTGGGGTTCGTCAAAAAGATGCAATTCACCCATTAGCTAATTCATTCGAACAAAGTAAGACTTCATAAGTAGCGCAAAGCTAGCATGACTTGGTCATTTCTACTATGTTCTTGTACCTACTAAGTTCATCCGTGTATGCGTTCTCCAAATCCAAATGAATTATTGCACGCATAACAATAACACAAAGTCGGGTTACGATGAGGATGATGCACGAATGAAATTGTAAATCGCAGATTGTGTTACGATATTGAGAAATTCCTTTACAAAGGCGAGTTGTTACAATAATGTAGTTTACAGGTCTAATGGAGTGTATGAGAAAATAAAATTGAGAACAAGAAGTTAGATTTTATTTAATCATTTATGACCAACTGCTATTATAAATAATGGAAGATCGGAGCGTCAAAGTTAATTTATTATATTGAAATACTAATATTTTATATCATGAGGCTATAAATGTCTGTTGTTGCTCATGCCACTTTCATAGAAAAAAGGAGTTTTAAACTGAATATTTGAATTTTGATTTCTATCTAGTTCTGCTATTCAGTTAAATGAAGTTGACTACGGGCTGTCTTCAAGTTTTTATATAATTTGCCTCCTATACGAAACAAACCACCAAATTAGCAGTTCAGGTCACATTGTAGGACGTTTGTTCTAGTGTTTCTATTCACTATGTGGGGCTTAAATCCCAACGAAGAAAATTAATTGAAAAAAAAAAGAAAAGAAGACAATGATTAAATCATAATAATACGTTTGGAAAATATTAAAATTACATATGTATTCCGAATTCCAGAGATAGTGCACTTATTCCTTGAAAAATGTTGACCATGTAAAGTTACTCCTCCACGATTATATCCCATCTATCCTTTTTTTTTTTTTTTTTTATAATTATACAGTGTTATTATCCCCCTTTCTTTTTAGGATACGTCATCTTATTTAGGGATTTCTTCGTAACTGATTTAACATTTTAGTCATTAATACAAATCAAATTAGGTAACTTATAGAGTTTTAAAATAGTTATCATTCCTTATCCATATAAAAAGATTAGCTTAATATTCCATTACAATGGGATTTCACGATACCAGTATTTCTAGTGGGGTATTATGCTATTATGAAATTCAGGATGCCTATAGAATTTTGATGATTTGGTGTTGCTTAAATTTTCTTGAAACCCATTTCTATCAATAAGGTTGTCTAACATGGAATTAGAAAATACTGGATCATTTTGCCTTTGTAAAAACTAAAAACAAGCCAAAGTATTGTGTGATAAATCATAGTTAATCAAATGGAATTTAATTTACTCAATTTCCTCTACTTGAAATTGAACATTTAGACACTAAATCCTTTAAATATTTCTTTTAAAATCTTATACGACTATTTTCACCTAGGTTTTAATTTTCTTCCCTAATTTCAGTATCAGCCATGGGCGAAATAATCAAATGGTGTCTACAGCATGTTTTTTTGACAATTTGATAGTCTGATGTCTCATTTTCAAGGTTTGGAATTAAGTTCACACGAAACAAGTGCAAATGGATATATTTATAATTTACTTTTAATGTTTCAAATCATCGACTATAGTCCACATGTATGTATATATTAGGATAAAACCAACACGAGTACTTAAACTTTCTTATTTTTCTTTTAATACCTAAATTTTAAACTCATTTATTTTAGTATCTCAGCTTTTAAATGAAACAAATTGGTATTTGTATTATAACGGCCGTTATTATAAGATGTTGGAATAATAATATAAATATATCAACTTTCATTTTATTTTTATTTTAGTACTTAAAATGTATTTTTTTTATTTCATTTTGGTACATCAATTTTTTAAAGTGAAACAAATAAGTATTCTTTGTAATAGCCATTATAATAGATATTCTAATTTGTCCCATTTAAAAAGTTGTGGTACTAAAATAAACAAATTTAAAATTCACGTAATAAAATTAAAAAATATGAAAATTTAGGTACTTCTAACTGTTTTATCTCTATAAATATATATTACTAAAGTATAGAACTATTTCAATGTCTTACATGACCTAAAGAACACAATATTTAAACTATTTGAAAAAAAAAAGCAAATAAATAAGATTATAAGAGATTTAGCAATATAAGTGAATGGAAGTTTCATTGAGTGGTTATGTAGAGACTCATATATTCTATTGCTTGATAAATGCCACATAAGGAAAAAAAACATTGATTTTAATAATCCTACATATAATTTATTATATATATAGTTCACAAAAAAAAAATTATTACATACGTAATTATTTACAATTTCAAACATCATGAAGTGAATGTGGTATTTGCTAGTGCATTATAAAATGATGTTATGCCTAAAGAGAAATTCCAAGTGCAGGCATGGAAGACTAACGGAAAGGTACAAAAGAAATTGTAAAACAACCCTTTTCTTCTTGGTGGGATTGAGTAGGCATAGGTGAACATGATATGAGATCCTAACCTTAGTCTGCTATATGTATACAAATTGATACATTATGATCCTAATAATATCACTCAAATAATTTATTGCAAAATTGCAATCTATAATAAAGTCTAAGCTTATAATATAATTGCAAAACCTTAGAAAATGAAATAAATAGAATGGAAATTGGTGCACCAAGGCATAGGGAAAGAAAATATAAAGGAGTATATAATAATTCTTAAGTTGGAGATATTATTGTCCTTATAAAAGATCCTAAAAAGCCCTATTTTATAAGAGAACAAAATAAAAGACAACTCTCTCTCTCTCTCTCTCTCTCACATACAGACACATACGCAGAGCTTGTGTATGTTTGGCTCCTCTTTGAATAGAGTTCTCCCATGAAACCTATCAAGAGTAAGAGACAAGTGATTACTTGCAAGATTAAAAGATGAAATCAAAGTTAAGTTGTGAAAACATCACTTTTCAACAAGTTTATGGAGTCTTAAGTTTAAAAATATTTGTTTTTCAGTTGAAGGCTTAGAGAATAATGAATTTAGAGGGTCAAGTTGTGGGTTTCATTTTTGCTTTTCAAGAGTATATACTTGAATTTCGAATTTATAGGTAAGGTTTTCCCCTAACTCTTTTTATTTTCGAATTTAGGTTTGAAATTTTGATGAGGTTGAATGAATTTATGTTGAGAAGAGAAGGATGATGGTAGATTTGATGGTTGTTGATGTAAGAGGTGTTTAAAGGTGATGTAAAATGAGTAGTAGTTATAGAAAGGTGCTTCCCTAACTTCTCTATCTCCTCCTTCTCTACCACCTGGATGCCTAAAAAGTTTTACTCCTTAAATGGGGGTATCTAGACGCTACACTCTGTAGCATCTAGATGTTATGTATTTTGAAGGCCACATTTCTGTATTTCATCTTCTTTTATGAGTTTCCAAGCTTTTCTTTTGAAGATAAAATCTTCTTAACATGGTTACAAATGTGTTTTAACAACTAAGCTAACTTCTAAACATCTCTATATTAAGTTTAATCTTTGATCCTTATAGAAGTCTAAAGTGAGTAGTTAAGGTTTGGGTATTTAAGAGTGAGGGATATGTTGATTTTAAAAGGATTAGAAGCTAAATTAGACGTTTGCTTGTTACGGGTTGTGGAATATTTATTATTGTAGCTAACAGGTTATCTAAGTCGAGATATATGTTCGCTTATTGTGTTTGTTTATAGTAGTTGTTTAATTGGACTTTATTTAAACTTGGACTTGATATATGCTACATGTACTTAGGTTCAACCTCTTTTTGGTAGGGTTCAATTAGGCTAGTGAGGCACTTGGTCAATGTACACAACTTACCTTTAGTGGAAGTTCCTTATTGTGATGACCTAGCCTAGGAAGGTTGACTAGGGCATTGCGTAGAACCAACATTAATATTTATGTATTATATATCTACATTATTAAAGCTGATTGAGCTTAAGTAATCGTCCTTTATAGAATTATTATTTAGGCTTCCAATTGAAAATTTTACAGTGAAAAGATCAACACTAAAATTATTATAAATATATTATGATATAGATAAATTTGATATTTTTGATATTTCTCATTTCATCTCTCTTCTTTTCCTAATAACCACAGTCTACCACATGTAATTTATATTGTGTGAAAACTGCTATACTTGCTTTTATCGAGTTCCTATTATTCTATACTTAAAAAACCGCCCAAAGCAACTATCCCACGTTTGATATTATCTAAATGCAATTAACTCTAAAGAAACTGTGGAAAATGACTTCTCTCATGCATCATCTACAACACCATTCCACTCCACTTCCCTTCTCTCTCTCCTTGTTAAGTGCTCTTTGCTTCTCTTTTTCACCCCTTACATAAATATTTTTCACACTACACTTTTCATATCTCAATTTAATAATTATTTTATTCTATCTTTGACATGCAGTAACTCTCCATTCATGTTCCTTCAATAAGTTATTTAAATATATTCAAAATCTTCAATTTCTAGTTCTGATTTATCCAATTACTATGACCACAATGCGGTGTTTCATCTTTCTAAGCAAGAAGACTTGAAGTGTGGTTATCACTTTATTTATTTGGTTCTTGAGAAGTTTGTTAATTTGATATTTCTCTATAATTTCAATATTATTTTACAAGTGATGCAGCTTCAGTACCTTTATGCATTGTTTGAATATTGTTAATCCTTCTTATGAATAAGACTTTTTCTTTTAGTCTTTATCGCAAAGCAGGATATTGTTGCAAGCTGTTTGCTGATGTAGCTCTAGAGTTGATGATAAGGCCAAAAAGTGAATTTGATTTAGCCAAATGCTAATGAGACTAACCACATCTGTATGGGCAATTTATGGTAATGCATTTTGGAAGCAAGCTAACAAATAACACTTCAAGGCTTTACAATTGGTATAGAGTTGGCTTCGTGTATTATGGAATAAGCAAGCTTCGTACGCAAGATATAAGTAACATCTTTAATTATGTCTTTCCACTTTTGCTTATAGATTTTCTTTTTCAATTATTTATATACAAATATATAGTTTTAAGGGTGAAATTTTCAATTATTTAAACATGAACAACAACATAATTTCCGTTGAAGTTCTTCCATACTTCTCTCTTATGTGTTATTTAATTATCTAGAGTTAAATCATTATGATGATATTGCATGGTGATCTATGGTTCATTGTTGTTTCAGAAAGAATGCATTCAGGATTGGATGTAACATGACTACTTGAGATGTGGGGAGCTATTTGTGTCCAACAAGGATATCCTTATCTTATAAATTGTTCATCATCGGGAAACATGTATTATTCCCTCAATTTTAAGAACTTTCTATTTTTATTTTGGCTAATATTAAGTACCAATTTTTTTTAATCCTTGTAGTCTAATTATAAAAACAAATATGTACTTACTGAGATGAGATAAACCTAAATCAATTTGTCAAATGATTCATAAAATACTCGTGAAAGATTCTAATTTATAATGATTATGAAGAATGAATATATCCAATCATTATATGATTGCATTATAGTGTTTTTTTTTTTTAAATAGTAGTGACATGTAATTTATAAAATATAATTTTATGTTTCATTAATTTATGCTTATTTGGATTTTATATAACATTGATGTATTTAGTTGGGAAAAAAATGATGTTTTTAGTAGTTATATTATATTTTTCCATAACATTGCCTTATTTTAATTAAATAATTTTTTTATATCAGTATGCATTACAATTTTCTCCATCTTTATACATTAAATAACGTCAAGGTTAATTACGTCTATATTTGCAACCCCCCCCAAAATATTAGAAAATTAGAAGAACATATAGATTTATCTTTATAACCACGATGCAGATGCATCTTTTGCTCGACATACTTAGCTCTATAATAAGGAGATCTCTACAATTACTCCTAAAAACACTCCTTCTATAGTTAGTTTCTATCTTTTTCACTTTCTTATATTTGCATTGGTTTTCACTTTTTATTTTTCCACTCACAATAAAATGCAATATTGTAATGTTATTTTATTGTTTAAAATGTCTACGCATCCACCTACATTTGTCTCATCAAGGTGTAAGGCATTTAAATTTTGCTCTCTTGAGTTATTTTTTAATAATTGTTACTCTTTTGTACAACCTTATTTCTTCTACTTGCATTTATTTCATACTTTAAAAATTGTCCCTAATTTTGTTTTTAATAAGCTTTGTGACACTACCACTAGGTTATGCATATTTATTTAATGATTTTCATATTGTCACATAATAATTTACTATAATATGTTTTCCATTACTTTGTAGATGTAAAGCAAGTTCAATAATGAAGCAAATGAACTAAAATTAGTATTACTATTCTAAGATGTTTTGAGAATAGAAAATGTGTATTCAATTTTCTATTGTGAATTTATCTCTATTTTTTCTTTTTTTACATATAATTAACTATGCAATCGTTATACAATTAATATTTCACGTATTATTTATTTCTAAATTGCATGTGCAACATGGGTGTTGCATTTGTTGGTGTGTATGTGTATTACTTATCTAAGGGTCAGTGGTTGCCCCAAGTTTTAGAGTGTCAAGACTGTATTGATTGCTGATTAATAATTAAGATGATTAATGGTGCTTGTTACATTACTTATTATTGGTTATGCATGTAATTTGTTGATGATATATATCATGTATGTGTTTTCTGTATTCTATATTGAGTTTTAGCTCACCTCATAATATTTTTTAGGTGCAGGTGTTTAAGTAGAATTTATAGGGTTTGTTAATTTAAATAGTACAAGCAAAAATAACAAGATGAGAAGAGTCGCATAGAACTTCCATTGTAGAGATTGAAGACAAATTTGAAGCTAGATCCAGAAAACCAATTTCTCATGCTGAAATCCTCCTCTACTGTCCACTTTATCTCAATCATAGTTCACAAAAGATGCACCAGACCTAGAAATCGTAGTACGGTATCCTATGAAATCATGTTTTGGAAATTATGGGATTGGAATCTATCCTTTCATACCCTAAACCTCTCTAATCATGTAGTATAGAATAGGTTTTAGGTTTTCACAAAGGCACCCATTTACCCTAGTTCCAGTTAAATTATTTCCTTTCCCATACCTCACATCTTAAGGCTACTGTTAATTATAAAACACAAACTCCCTAGCAATTTATAAACTTATACGTTTACATCGAATTGACTTTAAGAGTCAAATTCAATATGGTAAGGAGATCATCTTTGCATCATCGTTTTACTTGCTAATTAATAACAAGTCTACTTGATAGTTTTTTTTTTTTTTTTAAATCTCAACCCAGAAGGAAAATGTGAATAATACTTATAATGTTCTACAAACATAAAAATTGTACGTGATTTAGGTGTAAATTCTTAAATGGATTTGGCATGGTTGTTGTAGTTTGATAATATAGCTAGTAATGTCCTATTAGGATAGATTAGAATTTGAATTCCGATCCTTATAATAAAAAATAAAGATAAAAAGAAAAAGAAAAGAAATTGATCTACGTTCGTGAAAAATAAATAGGACATAGGACATGGACAGACTTCAGAAATTTCGACAGGCCCATAGGCCCGTTTATGATAACACCTCTCCCTTTTAATTTCCTATCAATTCAGTATATATATGAATTGGCAATATGATTCCGTACATGTATATGGACAATGCATTTGTCATTGACCTAAACTTAGCATACTCCACCAAGGAAGCAAATATATGGTATCTGCAATGGTAAATAACAAAAAGTAGGGCAAATTATAAATGCACTTTGAAAATATTTGTAAGGTGTAGATTCATCTTTTAAATTTTAGAAGAGTACTTTCATCTTCTTAGAATTTTTGTAAATATCACCTATCTATTATGAAAATACTAAAGTTTACACTATTTATAATCTTTTTAACAATCAACATGCGATTTCAACAATACTATAGGTGGTATGTGTATATTAACAAAGTTGTAAGAAGATGAATATGGGTTTAATATATATATATATATATATATATAAATAGTAGTTTTGGAGTATATAAAAAATTATTAATATATTAATCGATAGCAAAGGAAAAAATAAATAAATAAAACAAAGAAGTATGATAATTGAATATCCTTTATTATTATAATTTCCCATCAAGAGAGGGGAAAAGAAAAGCATTTAGTTGCTTTGTGAAGTTCATCCATCATACTGTAGGCAAATTGATTAGTTTTTAATTTATTAAAGAACTAAAATATTTTAATAAGGGTAGGAAGATAAAAGTAGGATATAATGCTTTTAAGGGTTTTTTTTTTCCCTTCATTGTCAACTACATTACAATTTAGAGGAAGGGGTTTTGAACCTAATCATTCCATTGAGAGACTAATATCCATGCCTCTATACTACAATAGCTTTGGTAATACTTTTAAGAGTTGTGAAGAATAAACAGATAATTACATATGATCAAGGTTTTTGTAACCCACCATTAAAAATACTTGTCTCCTAACGAAGTATATCAAATTAAACTTACCCTCACTCATAAGTTGCAATAGTAGTTGACTAAAGATAGGTAATTATATGTTCTTGTATTTAAAACATATGCTTTATTTAGTTCCAATTCCTCTTTTACACATAAACCAAGCTAATGTTTGGTTCGCAACTTCTTAAAGTATTAAACTTAATAATCCATTGTACAATGTTTAAAATAAGTTTGACACTGGACTAAAGCTCTCATTATAGTGTTAATAGGCTGTCTTAGACATGAGCCCCATGTTTAGACTGACCTCTTCAAGCCATAGGTTAAGATCTTAAAGCCTAAACTAACCTTTAAGCCTATGTTGGGCTCCTATTAGCTAGGTTGTCTTTAGCATGATTTAGGCCAAGCATCCAGAAGCTCTACCGACCTTTTCAGAGACAATGCAAAGTTACCACTTACTAATCTAACTCAATGAATACGAAAACCTTTGAGTTTTTAGGGACCTAAGCTTTCTAGCTTAGGTTAACCAAGCTTAGTCTAAAAAATCAAATAAAGGGTACTTCACAATAGCTTGGTAAATAAAGCAAGTCAACTATTATCAAGTGCATCCCATGAAATTTGGAGTAGATCTTAGGATGCTTATCCTTTTACAAAAATAGATCGGCCTCATTTCCAATAAATAAATTGGCCTCCTAGTAACGAAACCCTTTGCTTTTGCACACTCAAACACTCTTACATTCTTTAATCCCTTCCTCTTCACTCTTGCCGACTTAAGTATCGGAAGAGTCATGCTGGAGAACTCCTTAGTACCCCCTTTAGCCTAATTTGCCTTGTTTTACATGTGCTCAACCACCCTATGAAGATCTAGAAACAACATGTAGTATTGGACAAATTTCAATATTTTTATTTCTTCCACTAGTGAGACAAACTCTTGAGATATGACCAAGTAAAATATCTTAATTAAAATCTCAAATTACCACTTCTTTCTAGTTGCCATTTTTCCACTACCTTCTACTATCACTACCGTTAGCACCACCTCTACTACTGTCACCTCATCACTAACACTTGGATCTTTCCACTACCATTGTTACAATCATCATTATGTCACTAGTAGCACCGCTATCGTCACCAACATTAGTTATAATCACCATCATCACATTCCTATCATGGAAATTTTACAATTTACATTATGGTTAATACATTAGCCTTTGGCTACTAACTTTGTTTCACCATCATTTGCCATTAGAAGTCACGAATCTGCAACCTTTTGAGATTAGTATAAAACTATGTAACAATTCCAAATATTTAATTATAATGAATGTAGAAAAATAAGTTTTCATTTTTTTAGCATAACATAAACTTACTCTTAGTTATAGAGAAGAGTGTAGACAACATGGTATAGTTTACATAGAATTATTTAGCATAGTAACAACTGACAATACATGCGTTATGTACTAGAGCTAATGGCTTGTATTTATAACTATTCACAGATTTATAAAAGGCCTGTATATTATCTAATTCTTTTGCACATGAATATAGATTTACAAGATACTTAAAAAAAAAAAAGAATAATGCAAATAATTCGAATTCTCGATTTTAGTATGGATAAACATTTAAACTCATAAAACATATATTCATGCCTCCTAAATTCTTGTAGTTGACAAATAATCTTAAGAGATTGCGAATAACTACCTGAACTTTGATCTTAGTACTAATGCACCTTCAAATATATTAAATATACTTTGACACCCATAAAATTTTAATGTTAATGAGTTTTTCTTTCTTCTTCTTCATCTTCTTTTCTCTTCCTTTTTTTTTACCTTTTTGTTTTTCAACGTTGAAATTATAAATGCCCTTTAACATTACCAATTTATAAGAGTGTAGTGGAATTAAAGTCACTATAATTTTGTAAGTATATTGGAATCAAAATTAAGGTTTAGAGGATTATTTACAATTTTCTAATTAAAAAAAAAAAGAAAAACAAAGTGTTGATTGTGAGGAATCAACTAAATACGATAGGAGAAGTAAGCTTAGATTCTTTGGGGGGATGAATTGTTAGGCCTTGATATCAAGCGAGCTCCTTATTCCAAGGTACCTGCAAAAAGCCTTTGGGTTGGTCCATGAAGGCCCTATAATGCTCAAATCAATAAAGAAGGAAGAAGGAAAAAAGATTGGGGAGGTGTTTAAGATCTATTTGTCTTGGAGAGAAGGTATTTGGATGGAGCAATGCTAAGTGTTTAACAGAGAATTAAGGGTTTCAAAGGTTCAAAATCCCCTTACCTTTTAGCTCCTTATGCTATTTATAGTACAAGGAGCTTACTTATTAGGGGCATATGACAGTCTGGGGTTCATCCATACTTATTGCTTGTAGGGGAAATGCACTGAAGGGCTAACAGGGTAGCTTTGGACGTTGGTTGGCCATGAACATGTTAACAGCTAGGTCCGAAGCCTAAGGCTCTAACATTCTTAGAGGATATTGGGTGTGCTAGTTGTACTACAGATGTCAAACCGCAATTAATGAAGAGAGGAGGAAAGTAGGTACAAAGGACAAATAACCTTGAGAGAAAGGGAGGAGGCTTTAACTAGTCAACCCATTATAAGCTGAACTTTTAGGGGCACTCACAAAGGGGGGTGGGGGGCTCTTCGAGTGGTAAGTGTATTCCCCAAGATCAGCGGGGTTCACATGGCTCGAGTACACTAGAGCAAGCGATTAGGTCCTCGACAATTCGGTGCTTAGAGAATAGGCCTTCAAAGAATTCAGTCGTAGACCAAGTACTCGAGGACCATGAAGTGCTCAAGTAGGGTGGAGTGTCCATTCACTTGATTATTAATAGGCCTCAATGTGCCTTTGTTTGAATTAGGCCTTGTGCATGCCTAAAATAGCATGTCAACACTTACTCCCTCCGCTCTCCTCGGTATCAAGGAAGCAAGGAGTGTAGGTTTGTTGGGGTACAGGCTCAAGGCATCAATGATCTTGGTCAAAGTGAAGCATCTGAGAACGTTGTTAGCAAAAGTGACGTCTGACATGTTTGACAAGACTTGTTGTGCTATATAGTGATCCTTGGTGTGATTGAAGTGATTGTTAGGTTTCTTAAGATGTAATGATGGTTTCTTGGGGAGAACAATGTGCATTAATGGCTTCTTGGGAAAGACTATGCACATGGGCATCCACATGCATGGCTACGTTAGCAACTCACGTTTGTTGGGAATCTGAGCTATTGATTGTTAGGTAGGGACACATGGATAGTAGGGATGCGATGTACGTCCTAGTAATCAAGAAACCATTCATCTCTCCCTTTTCACTTGTTTATATAAGGGATACTTAGGGCCTTCATTTTTCACTTCTACTTTCAAACAAGATGGAACTCTACAAAAATTCTATCTTGAGAGCTTATTACTCAATTTGAAGTTCCTTATCTAATTTTATTTAAACTTTCATCCTTTTTGCAAAGTAAAGATGGCCAATCAAAGGGTTTATGCTTCCTAAGGTGAACATTTGACTACATTTTCCTCAAGAGATAGACGAAGGGTAAGAGGAGATAATCCTTGAAGAGCATGGAAGTCTCCCTTCCTCCCTTCCCCAAACAATGGTAGCAACGGCGAAGGTAGGGTGTTGTTGACCTACGCAAATAAGAGAGTATTTACCACTTTGAGACCTTGGGATGTTTATATCTCAAATGGAAAGGAAGAAGATGTAGTAGAAAACTTGTGCATAACTGACATGAACAAGCATACGTATGCTCATGTCAATTATATGGAGGATGATGAGAAGCTAAGGTTAGGGAATTAGGTAGTCAGGGTTATGCCAAGTGGCGAATGGAGATGCTTATAGAAGGCGAGAAGGCATTCCAAATAGTGGATGAACAATCATTAAGATGGGTTTACTGCTGCCATTCTTAAAATTCCCTTGTAGAGTTTTTTAATTATTTTAGGGTTTCCTTGAGGTCATTGCATGCGAATGCCTAGATATAAGTGCTTATGTTGAGGCAATTTCCTTATAGCAGCTTCAGATGCCAAAGGGTTGGCCTGTTTTAGCACCTATTCCAAGTGAAGTTAGGTACGGATAGTTGGTTGTACATCTCTTCGTGAGGTAGGGCATTAAAGGTGTTTAAAGGCTTACTATCGACGTTGATAAATGGAAGGAGCACTTCCTTCGTATTTGTACAACGGAGAGGCTAGGTTTCTCAATGTCTTAGATGAAGCCAATCTAAACTAATGAATTAGCTATCTACTAGAACTTGTCAATTGGAAAAGGCTTTGCATATTGACAATTGCTCGAAAGTATGCTTAGGATAGACCTCTTTTTGGAGTGGAGATAGGTACCCACTAAACTTTACCGATGAAGGGATGGCCAAGTGTCTATTGTGTCGCATTATCGCCATAATAGGGGAGCTTAGAGCTATTCGTCCTTGATAGTATAAGTATACTCATTTTCCCTTTTTATTGTTTTTATCTAACTTTTTGTCTGTGTTCGCAACAATGCAGGTCATAGTGGAGAAGACCAAAGACAAGCTAATTGCAGTTCGAGAGAAAAGGATACAGGAAGCAAAGGCCTTGAAGAAGAGGAAGGGGATCACTATGGAAGGGGAGGGGCAGAGCTCAAGGTGTCCTCTAAATAAGAGTAAGAAGAGGACCAGGCAACCGACTATCCTTGAGTTTATCCAAGTTATAACTGGGGGGAAGGGGGTGGATGGGTTATAGTTATTGACATTGCCATACCAAGTTTGAGGGCAGCCTTGGGTTGTATGGTGTCTATACTAGCTAACAGGGCTAAGTAGGTTGTAAGGGTTATGAAGCCCCAAGATGGTGAAGGGCTTAAGGGGTCAAGCTCAGGGGTAGCCCGATGAGGCATTGGAGGCCAATGGAGCAAGGATACTCGAAGGCCATACCTTAGGATGCTTAGGTCCAAGTAATTAATATCTTGGATGACAAGCTCGCATGATGGCTTGCTTGGGATAAGCAACAGCAGGTTGAGCAGTCTTCTGATCGAACTCTTCGGCCAACAAGTCAAATGGTCGAGCTTGAGACTAGGCTTGGTCACTTCTTTAAAAGGAAGAGTGAGTTAGAGTCGTTCGTGAAGATACTATGTAGGTTTGTTGAGGTAAGTAATCTTGGTTGTTTTTCTCTAAGTATTTCATTGTGTTTACTTAACTCGGGTTATAATTTTTGGTGCAAGTATATGATATGTTAGAATTCGTGCTTACACACAACTATGTCTATCAAATGTCAAATGCCTGAGATAGGAAGAACAAGCTAAAGGAGGAGGTAGCAAGGCTTTGGAGCACCGTGATGGAGGAGAAGAAGTAAGTTAGCGATCTATTGTCAACATCTAAAGATCTTGAGCACCAGCTCCTAGAGCTCAAAAATCGAGTAAGGAAAATGGAGGCCAAATTGGAGGAGGACAAAGCTACTATAAAGACCCATAAGGAGTTGTAAAGTTGTGTGTTGAGCTTTAGGGCAAAGGAAAAGAGCTAAAGTATGCTTGAGCAGCCTGGAGAAGGGTTGGTCATGGAGGTCAAATGACAGATATTCCTTAGGTCCCTAAATAATTGTGAGCTCCAAGGGGATATTAACACTATGGATTTTGATATCATGTGGATGGTCTAAGACCAGGTTTGTCAGCAATAGTTGAGGCTAAATTGAGCTTTCTATAGTAGCTCAATGCCCTAAAGCTTCCTACTAAACATGGGAAAAGGAGGAATTTGTGTAAGAGAGGTCCATGGCTCAACAATAGGGAGGTCAATGGTAGAAAAGGATCAGACGAGGAGAAAGAGGAGGATGAGGAAAATGTTTTGATAAATTAAGGTAGGTTAGCCTTGTCCTCTTATTTTTGTTTTCCTTATGTTTTGTTCTATTCAGTAGACGACCGTGATATATGTTTTTTGTTTTTTATTCTTAACCCTTTCTAAACGTTTTGTAAAGCACTAATGCATCAATGAATGAACTTCTCTTAGCACCTTGCCTTGTCCTTATTTACCTTGTTACTACTTTGTTGCCCTTATTTATATGGAATGTTCACATTTTCTTTTTGCATTAATTCCCTTAACCTACTCAATGTAGGGTTAGCCAAGTATCATTTGCTCGTTCTGCCCTTGCTTATTGTTGCAAGGTGCTTTATACAAGTCCTTGGATGGGCTTATCGATTCTTATTGCATAGTGTACAAGTCCAATGGCATGCTTTCTTAGGTAGAGTATGTCTCAAGTAAAGAGCCCACCTGATATCCATAACATCTGAGGGTATGTGTCTTATAGAAGGCATTAAATGCGAATATGAAGGATTTATGTTAGCAAGGGGTCTATTTGCTTGCCAATTGATCAAGGCCATAAGTGGACAGGATGCGTGGACGATTGGGTTACATAAGGGTCCCTGTATAAAGGATTCATAGAGCCTTTGTCCCTCATTTAAACACATTACAACATTCCCTTTAATTGAGAGTTATTTGTTTAGTGGTTTCACTTCCTTGTCAAGAGATGATCTAGTTGAGGAGGATTAGGGTTACAGAGAAATTGTATGAGCTTATGAGGAAGGCCATAGTTCTTCTAGGGCCTTTAACTAAGTGGTGATTGTGGGTTGTAAAGAGTCGCCTAATGGTGGAGGTTGGCCCCTGAATGCCTATGTCTAAGCTAAGAACATCCGAGAGGGTAAGACCTCGAGTATCCATCCACCACGTGATGGGGTAACTTCACTATTGGCGTCACTCGTTTGCATAAGGTTGCTTAAGGGGCCTTTAGGCACTACCTCTTAAGCACTCATGCATGCGGGTCTTCAGCGTTACAGGAGGCTCCTTGTTCAGTCCAAAGATTTTTGGCCAAAGGTTATACCAATCCACATTAGGAGAGTCTCAAGTTCGGTACGGTGTCAAGTTTGCCTTGCAAAAGGGGTAAGTAGATTAAGTAGGGTAAAACCCCTATGTACTACTCATGTGGAAGCTCGGCTCATCTAGTTGGTGTAGGGCTTGCCTTGAAGCTACCAAGGCAGTGAAGACCATCATTATCAACTTACATATAGTTGAGTTTAAGTTGCGACTAAACAATAAAAGTCAGTATTGAGCAGTAGACTAGGGATTAGCCTTGTGCCTTAATTGTTTTCCTTTTTTCTTTCTATATGTACTTAGGGTCAAGATGTTGACCCCTAAGGCTTTTTAATTACTTCGTTATCTCTAGGTCACCTGTTTAGAATTTTTGCTCATCATTGTAGTTGTACATTAGTACGTTTAGTAGTCACTTAGGACAAGTGTTTCAACTTGGTTGGTTGACTCAACTGTATACCCCTTAGGTACAAGAACTGTCAAGGTGACTTATATATACAATCAAGTGGGTTAATTTGCCCTTGTAGTGTCGGTGTAAGTACTGACTTGAGGTATAGCTTCGACGATTAAAATCAACCTAATAAGAACGGTACGTAATGCCAATGGCCAAAAAAAAAAAAAAACAAAGGATAAGTGTAAAGAACTCATCGTTTCATTAATATGGTAAGTTTCTACAAGTATTGCGAAGAAGTTACAAGACTTAAGTGAAACATAGCCCTAGATTACTTGTATTCCAGTTTCTAAGGATAGGCTACCCATCTAAGGTTTTAAGCCTATACGCTTAGTCACCTGCATCCACCTTTATATGTATTAGGTCTTCTTAATTGGGGGTAAGTTTGCCTAGCCCTTCCTTTGAGCTGATGGCCTCTAACTTTTTGTATACTAAATCTTTTAGTTGAAACACTTTGTGCTAAACTTTCTTATTGTAATATCAAGGCTACTCGCTCTTAGTAAGCTACTCCCCGAGCTCATGTGGTGCCACGCACTTCTTTAATGGTGTTGAGGCTTGTATTGAGGGCCATGTGGTTTATATTTATGTCGAAGTTTTAGACCCTGCTCATAGGTAATTGAGCTCGATGGGAATCATGACTTTGGACCTAAAGGCAAGGTAGGATGGTGTTTCTCTCATAGAGATTCTGTGGTTTATACGACATCCCTATAGAATATTAGGGAGCTTATCAGTCCATCTACCTTTGGTGTATTCCACCCTCTTCTTTATGTTACCAAAGATTATATTGTTGATCGCTTTAACCTAGCTATTGGTTTAGGGGTATGCAACCAAAGTGTAATGGAGCCTTATAGTATGTTTGCCATAGAACTCTTGTAACTGGTTGCTGTCGAACTGCCTCCCATTGTTTGTGATTAGTGCATAGGGTATTTCGAAGTGAGAGAGGATGTGCCTAAGGATAAAGCCTTCGATAGCATATGTGGTGATGGTTGCCACTACTTATGCTTCTACCCATTTTGTAAAATAATCCATTTCCACTAAGATGAATTGTTAACCTCTAAATGCCTTCAGAAAGGGGTCAAGCATATGATAGGATTTAGGTTATTGACCTAACCAAATACTGAAGCCTACCTCGTCTACTCCTCATCTAGACATCTTATTTGATCACTTATTTTTATTCATGTTATTTAGATATTTTATTTATTGCATTTTTACTAAGTTACCCTCATGCTTATTTTGTATTGGTACAAATGCCATTAAGGTATCCTTTTAGTCCTTTTATCTACAAGTTTGCCACTATGTATAAATAGAATACATGTACAAGGTTTTAGCTAGACTTAGGCATTTAATAAAAAAAACTTTAAAAGTTTTCTCTTGGAAAACTATCCTCTACCTACTCTTATCAATCTCTTTAGTAAGGACTGTGACGAGCAACCCTATCACTCGAACCGGTATATCACATTTAACGAGTCTTAGGCCATATAAGGTCTTGTTGGTGCACCATATCCAAATAGATAGCTTATAGATTTGTTAAACCCCCCATTTTATTTTCTTGTTTTTGTTCATTGTGGTGTCTCTTTGTATATACAACCTTGAAGACGTATTAGTATATTTAAGCCCTATTAGGTAAACTACTATAGGCTTGTCAAGGGGTGAAGGTCAAAGCTTGGAGTGTGGGAGATTGAGGCATACTTTGGGAACTTGTGGTGTTTTTGGACCATGGACTAGGTATCTTCCATCATAGTTGGCCAATAATAACCTAGACGAAGTCTTCAAATGTACAAGGCTTGGGACTAGACATGGTTATTGCACATTCTAGTGTAGAGCTCCTCTAGGTCATAGGCACCCTCTTCAGGTTGGAGGCACCTAAGGAGTGGCACGGTGTGACCTCAATTGTATAATATACAGTCTATGAGCGTATAATTTGTAGAGGTGTAAGTTAACCTCTTTGCCTTAGTTCGGTCTTTTGGTAAGGCTCCAATCTTTAAATGCTCTACTATGGGGTTCATCCAACAAGGTTGGGGGTCTGCAGGTTGGATCTTAAGGAATTCCTATTCTCGTTGATCTATGTTACACTTAGGAAGGTATTAGATAAAAAAAAAAGCTTGTCGTCATCGTATTATACTAGGATGACGGTATAGGATAGCTTAGATAGCCTGTTCACTTCCGAGTTCTCTGCTCGAGAGATTTTGTTAATCTTACAAGAGGTAAAATCTATAAAGAGACTTTAGACTATCCAGAGGTATTTGACCATTGTTTTTACCTTCATCTCATACTCTCCCTTCACTTACTAGACTACTAACATAGATTTTGAGTATATATCCAGCTTTTTTGCTTTAATGTCCTTGGCGATTTTTAGTTCGTGATTTTTTGCTTTATATTTAGTGTCATTTCTACTCATCAAGAACCTAAACTTTAAAGCATAGAGCACCTTCGTTTCGTATGGGCCTTACAACGGTATGCCGGTCCTACTCCCCCCTCTCGAAGTGGAGGATCCATCTACGTAGAGAGTCCATATTCGTATCTCGATGTCCAACTGTGTTTCATCCTCTCCTATATATTTTATAATGAATTTTGCAAAGACTTAGGCCTTGATTACTTGTCTTGGCTAGAATTGGGTGCCATGGGTGCTGAACTCGAGGGCATACTTAACCATTCTACCCAGGGTGTTTGGCCTTTATAGGATCACTTAGAGTGGTTGGTCGGTTAATACTATGATTAGGCAGGCTTAGAAGTAGGGACTAAGTTTGCATGCAACAGTTACCATGGTTAGGGAAAACTTCTTAATCTTAATGTTTCTAACTTCTAGCCCTTAAAGGATGTAGCTTAAGTAGCATACTAGCTTGTGTTCTCGGTCGGAACATGGATGAGTACTGAAAACAGTTCTTTGTTGGTACAAGTATAAATCTTTGCCTAGAATAGGCTTTGACAGTACGAGTAGGCTCTTAAGGAACTTCTTCAAGTTGTTAAATGCTTATTGACATTGGGTTATCCAATTGAACTCAGATGAGTTCTTGAGGAGTTTGAAGAACTTCGAGCATTTATCCACACTTCTAGAGACAAAGTGATTGAGGGCAATGACTCTTCTTATAAGGTGTTGTCTTTCTTTGATTGTTCTAAGGCTATCATGTCATGAACTGCTTGAATTTTGCTCGCATTGGCTTTCTCATCCAATGACCATGAATCTAAGAAATTTTATTGATGCTACCTTAAAGACACATTTGTAGGGGTTAAGTTTCATTTGGTAATGGTGGAGGGTATTAAATGTTTCTAAGAGGTCGTCGATGTGATCTTTCATCTCCTTACTTTTCATGATCATGTTGTCTACATATATCTCGATGCTTTTGCCAATCTATGGTTAAAAGATGGTGGTAATGAGTCTCCGATATGTTGCTCCAATGTTATTTAGGTCTGATTGTTACCCAAGTATGCATCCCTGAAATTGATGAAAGCATGTCCAGATGTTGAGTTGACTAGCTAGTCTATGCGGGGTAGAAGGAAACGGTCTCTTAGGTAGGCTTTGTTAAGGTCAATATAGTCGATGCACATTTGTTACATCCTGTTACCTTTCTTTATGAGGACTATATTTGCGAGCCATGTTGGGTATTTCTCTTATTTAACGTATCCAATGTAAAGTATCTTTTATAACTCTTATTCAATTGCCACCTATCGTTCTGGTGCCAAGTATCATTTCTTTTGTTTGACCGGCTAGATTATAGGGTTAACGTTAAGGTGATGAGTTGCTTTAGGTATGTTAATTATGCTTATGTCCTCGAGTGCTAATTTCAAGACATCAGTTTTCGAGTGGAGGAAATTGATGAGCTTAGTCTTTTCATCTTTGGAAAGGCTATTTAGATCTGTGTGGTCATTCTTAAAGTGCTTTTGAGCTTAATTTACTCAACTTTCTCATGTTGGATCTCCACGAAAGTTGGTTTTTTCTTTTGAGGTAGATTTGATGCTCAAGATGTTGTCCCATATCTAAGCTCTAAGATAAAGAGACTTAGACAATTTTTCGTCTCATCACACTTTACCAATCCCTATCGATATTAAGAACTTGGCTTTTAAGCATCTTTGACTTATGAGCATATCGAATTTTGTTATGCTCGATCTTAGAATAGTGCTATATGGTGACCAGTAGTCAACGACAAGGAAGCCAATCAACTATGTGGCGACATGTGCAGCATCACCCTGTTGGATTGATATAAACCCTAAATATAAACTAAGTAACCATAGGATCGAGCTTAGTATACAAAGTTTAGAACAATCGGTTAAATGATTCGATCAAACTTAAATTATAAGATAAAGCTAGAAATATTAGTAAAAATGATCCCGTAAGTTTGAATTTTAAAAAATAAGTAATAAAATAAGAGAATCTAAAATTTTCAAATTTTGAGTATACATAAATGCGTAAAATGCATTCCGATAACTAACAAATCATAAAAACAAATTATATATATACTAAAATTTATAGACCTAAGTAATATTTAGGAGTGTTTACTTATACCCTGCATGTATTTACGTATAGGTAAAAATACACGAAATTACCTAAATGGCTCGAAATTAGCTAAAAAATTACTAAATAATTAAAGAAAATTATAGAAAAATCATAAAAAAAATCAAGGAGATTGGAAATGATCCAGATCAAGTTGTGGCAGCTAAGGGGAAAGAAGAGAAAATTTGACCAATTAAATTGAAGCAACAAAAAAGGCAAATAGGAAGCAATAGAGGCCTTGTCTTGTCCAAATTAATGAACCATAATTGCTTTATGGCCCTATAAATAGCCAAAAAAATTCAAGACTCTTTGGACAGTTAGAAGATTAGGAAAATTGGAGAGCATAAAAAATTAAAAGAAATTAGGGTTTTAGGAAAACATTTCTCAAATCTGTGCAATTAGGGCAAGTAAACCAAACCTACACCTCACCACCATCTAGGACAAAACCACCACTACCACCACCACCCAACTCTAAATCGACCGCTTGCACCAGCTGACATACCCTAAACCGGTGTTGGTGGCCGAAAGTTTCAAAATCCATGTAAGTCCCAAATCTTATCCGATTTTGTAAAATTTTTTAAAATTATTAATTCTGCCCAGAAAATTATAAAATTTGTTAGTATGATGTTTTATTGTATGTAGATTTAGGGAAAAATAGTGACTAAGTTTACTCATGTCTGTAAATGTAGGATTTTTAAGAATTTGACAAAACCGAACATATTTAGAATTAAAAATAAATAGGCTTAAAACTGTAGTTTGGAGCTCAATTTTTTTCTGTAGAATATTTAAGTAATATATAATAGTGCTATAAAGTCATTTTTTAAAATTAATTTTTGAAAATTTTAAGTAATTTTTTAGCCCTAAAATGATGAGAAAAATGAGTAATTTTAGATTAATTAAATAATTAAATGATTAATTACTGATTTGGAAGGTAATTAAATGTTTAAGGATTTTACCCTTTGATGTGGGAACATAATCCTAGCATTTGGAGTGTTAATTGCAATTAATATAGGAATTATGTAGTAAATGTGAGTAATTTAGTAAAATGTGACATTGGAATTTTAATAAATATAAAATAATAGGTTAAATTGCATAATATAATAATAATATTAGTAAATATTAAATATGATAAAAAAATTTAATTTTAGGTATTTATACAAAAATTGTAAAATTTTCTCACATCAGGAGTAAATCGGATATACCTATAGGTATCAAGTAAGCTATAATACTGAATTAAGACCTAATATGATATTAGGATACTCGAGCTTAATATGCTTAATTTCATATTAGAGTTCGCAACGTATATTAAAATTACTCGTAGTTGAAATCTAATTAGAACTTAAACTGTAATCGGATTCGGCAATCGAACCTCAAACTAACGTAAGATGAATCGTTAGTAAATAATAGGTATATAAGGAGAATTGAGTTAAATCATAACTTAGAATATGTATCATCTAAGTATAAGTACTAAAAAGAAGTGTATTTATATTATAGGACACATGGAGATGAATCAACTTGCGGTAAGTGGTTGAGCGACTCAAAATTCCAAGTAAGATGAGTTTAATGCTTCATTGTATTTTAGAGTACTCGGAGATTTAGGTTTGTATATGATTGCGATTATTAATAGTCTTATGCATATGCTTGTATATCTGATTTCGTTCTGAAATTTGTGTTATATTTGATGACTGTTGTGATTAAAGTGGTGTGAAATTGTCAAATCACCCTAAACCGAATATAATCTTAATCAACCTAAATACCTTTAAAAGACATGCATGGCAACCCTATAGAGGATCATTAAGATTCTTTAACCAAACACTGACACCTTCGAAAAAGATACCGTTGATAGCAAATTGGTCTTTTCCTTATCTTTAGCTGAACTAAGTAACAGGAGAAGAGGTCGCAGTGAGGATGAGGGAATTGGTTCAAAGGATAGTCTTAGGAAGAGTAGTGTCTCAATTGCACAAACCTGGGTTTGGTTATAACCTATTACATAACATGAAAATTCTTCAACCTGGATTAGAGCAGGTGAAATTACTTTGATTTCACAACAGATTGGACTACGTTATGTAATGGCACTTATTTGTTGCATTTCATGAAAATAATTGCTTGATAACCTTAATTGTGCTTATATACATTTATGAATCTCTAATTTAACTTACTGAGCTATAATTGCTCATATTCATATAGATTCTTTTGTAGCTCCTAACTTCTGATTAATTGTGCTACATTACAACTATCCATAGGTTAGTTCTCTTTTGAAGCTCCAGGGAGTGAGAATCAATTAGTCTATGATCAAGTTTTTGTATAAGGTCTTATTAGAATCTTTAGGATGAAGAACTGATGTACATTATGCAAATTAGCTAGTTGTTATGATATGATGTAGAATCACCTAGGAATTTTACGGTAATGTACATTAATTATATATATTGACTTAATGTTTTAATTGTTATTGAAAATTTTAGTTAAATTATTAAATGAATTGTTTACTTTAAAGCGACAAGTCACCAATGCCTTATGTAGATCATATCTATAATAGGCACTATGAGGTCAATTTCTATTATAGGTTGGTTTATACAGCGGGATTGTTGCGACTCTGCAACTTCAAAGCGTAACACTTCTCAATTGGTATCAGAGCGTAGTTTTAGTGAACTTACTTTGAAGAGTCATAATTTAAAAGAAATAAATATCATAGGAATATTGAGAGTAGGCAGTATTAATTAGGCAATAAAAGATTGTATTAAGCATATGAAAACATAAGTATATGTTTAGTGTAGTAAGTGTTAATTGATTTTAACTATAATTACAGAGTCGAAGGAGGGAACTAATACTTAGTTGGATACAGTTTAGTTGGAATGGAGAAGAGTCCCTTATTGACTATAGGGTTAAGTTACAACGGTTAATAATGGAACTAGTTGATTGGAACATATTTAAGACGACCAATGAGATTATTGATAAATTTTATGATAAGATGTAATATAGTTGGAATGATGAATGGGCATGGATGGAGATGAGTTTAGGGTCCCAGTATGACATATATACTGCTATAGCAGCTTTTGAGCAGAGATAGTTGGAGAGAGAGGGGATTATAACCTTGATGATGCCTTTGAGATATTTTCCTGCTAGGTTAGAGGATGGGAGACCATACCTAACTAATATTACTCATATCCCTACTCATATCCCTACTGACATCCCATACATCCCCAGATAGTACCCACTATGGATTATTAATTGGTTTCCTTAGTTTCTAGAACTCGTTGAGGAAGGTATAGGGATACCATTAGACCCTAACCTTAACCATAAACCTGAGCCTGAGATGCAAGAACCACCACCAAAAAACTCACCCCCAGTTGAACCTCAAGAGAATAAAGTTCATGTTGAGGAGGATCCTGACGAAGAAGACCCTGAGGAAGAAGGTCCAGAAGAAGACCCTGAGGAAGAAGGTCCAGAAGAAGACCCTAAGGAGGAGCAAGAGATAGAGAATGAGGATGAACCTAGAGTAGACAGTCATGCTTTGGTTATGTAGGTGATAGCAGACACCGGGATAGCTAGAGTAGGACTTGGTAATGTGATTGAGTAGGATGATGATGATGTACAAGAGGTGATTGTGATTCCTAAGACTCCAGAGTTAGTATTTATAGATTTGGTTGGATAGCGAGCATAAGGATCACTTAGTAGAAGGCCATATGGGTCATGATCCTTTTGATGTGGTAGATACCATAGATTCAAAGGAGGATTAGCTTAGTTAAGCAACCGACTTATTTTGGTTAGTTAGATCTTTAAATATAATTTAGTAGCAATTTTGATGAAAACTTATGTGTTTTAGGATCTTTTGATGTATTTTGTAACTTTTGGATCAAGCTAGACGTACATTATAATCAAGTCTGATGTAACTAGTTGATATAATCTTTTGTATTGTACAGTTATAAAGATTGAGTATGTATTAGGTTATGTAAGTGATGATGTAATCAAGTTGTACCTTTTTGTTGTTGAAGTTGTAATAAGTTGTAATGATGTAAAAGTTGAAATGATGTAAAAGTTGAATGAAGTTAATAGTAAAAGTTAGACCTACTATGTATTTTGATTACAATAATACTGTTATTGCTATTTTATATGAGCACCTATTGCAAGAGTTTATTAATTTAAAAAAAAAATGTCTTTAAAACAAAGGCATGGGATAACTCATAAATAGATATGAATGCAAGGTTATAAGTTATAAGTATTAAGCGAATATGGCTAAAGTTGGAAATGGGAGTAGTCATGGAGAAACTGAAGGAATCAAAACCCTCCACCACAAGCACCATCACCCCTAAGAGAACAAGATAGACAAGATTTAACCCCACCACCTCTACAAGAGAATATACTTATTAGATAAATACTTGCCAGTATGCATACAATGATGACACAACAAAGAATGTTGATTCAACATCTGATGACTGGTAGTAATACAGGAAACGGGAGACCCTAAGAGGTTGAACAAAAAATAGAGCAACTACAAGAGGTAAATAAACTTTCTGAGTTTATAAAGGCCAATTGTTATTTTGAAGGGGAGATTGGTAGGCCAAATGTAGTTGATGATTGGCTAACCCAAATTGAAAGGAGTTTTGAGGCCTTTAGAGTCCCTGAATCTCAAAAGTTATCTTATGGCACTTTTATGTTAAAGTTAGCTACTAGAGTATAGTAGGACTCGAGAGTAAGGCAACTAAATAATATTGTTTAGCAAAGGTTTAAGTAGGAATTCAAGAAAGAGTATTTTCATCCTAGTGCTCAAAATAGGATGGTACAAGATTCATTTGAATTGAAGAAGGGAGGTATGAGTGTAACTCAATTTGAAATCGAGTTTAATAGATTATTATAATATGTACCTGGCTCATACCGAGATAATGTTGAGTTAAAGAAGGATTTGTTTCTTACCGGATTTGACCCCACAATATGTTGCAAGTTGTTGGATTATGGTTTCATCACTTATAATGAAGTAGTAGATAAGGCGAGGCAACCGGAAGATAATTTGTGTGAGGATACAAGCAACGTGGAGTCAAAAGATCAACAAAGGTTATCGACCTAGTCCATCGTTTAAGAAATCATATCCTGGTGCTGCTAGAAGTTCTGGATAAAAGAGAAGGAAACCAGCAACTTTGGCTACTAGCCTAGCACAATCAATGCCTGATTTGAGTTTTTATGACAAAGATGGTAATGTCAAGTGTTGGAAGTGCAGTGAAAATCATTTTTCGAGAAATTGTACTCAGCTTAAGGGAAAATGTTTTATATATAGAGATCCAAACCACATGCTAAAGGCATACCCTAGGATGAAATTGGTGAAGTGTAACAAATGTGGTAAAAAGGTGCATTTCTCCAAATATTGTCCACAGTTTGGATAAGGAGCTAAGAAGATAGAAGGTTCTAACAACATAACTGCACCTACTCGTGTCGTTTCCATAGAGGATATAGGAGTTGAGGAGAATGAAGATTTCTCATATTAGATGGAAGAGTACTACCATGACGATATTGAGGAGATTATGAGAGTTAAAGAGGAAAATAATGAAGGACTTGTGATAAGTATGTACTCAAACTATCTATTTTGATGATATTTTTAAGTGTGAATTAAATTGAAGTGTTTGCATTTTAAGATTTATGAACACTAGTTTAGTTCATAATCATAGTATTAGTACATTCCAGGACATGTGCTGATAAATGGACAACCTACTTTTGTGCTATTTGATACTAGTGTATCTTATTCCTTTGCAAGTCAAAAATTTGTAAATGAACAAGAGATTAGTGTAATTACTAGTAATACAACTTATAAAGTTAGTACTCCAACTGGAAAGAAAGTAATGACGTGAGAAGTAGTAGTTGATGGTAGAATTAAGATTCAGGAAAAGGAGTACCCTATAAGTCTTGTAATATTACCTTTATAGGGTTATAATGTAACAGTAGAAATAGATTGATTGTCTAAGAATAAAGCGATTATGGAGTATAGAAGTAAAACTATCAATCTTAATGATGGAGAAATGGTATTTTAAGGAAAGGCTGGAGGAAGTAAATTGAATTTATCTGTGATGGAGATATGTGATGAACTATATGAGACAAAGGTGAAGGAGAATGATTGGAAATTTTGCTTGGAGTTTACTATGGATGTAAAGAAAGAGGAACCTAAGGTAGCGGACATATGAGTAGTGTGTGAATTTTCAAATGTATTTTCGGAGGATTTATCAAGTTTAGCCCTACCTCAAGAGTTAAATTTCACTGTAGAGTTAGTTTCTAGAACTAAGCCTATTTCTAAAGCTCTATATCTAATGTCACCTATGGAACTTCAAGAACTAAAGAAGTAACTTTAGGAGGTATTGGATAAGAGGTTTATTCGTTGAAGTGTTTCACCATGGGGAATATTGGTATTGTTTATGAAGAAGAAGGATGGTACTATGAGATTGTGCATAGACTATTGAGAGTTAAATAAGGTTACCATTAAGAGTAGATATCCATTACCCCGTCTTGATGATCTATTTGATCAACTACAGGGTACAACTGTGTTTTCTAGAATTGACTTGAAATCAGGATATCATCAATTACGAGTTAAGCCGGAGGATAGACATAAGATTGCATTTGGTCATTATGAATTTTCGGTGATGCCATTTGGTTTAACAAATGCCCCGGCTATATTCATAAACCTAATGAATCGCATATATCATCCATATTTGGATAAGTTTTATAAGCCCTAAAGTTAAGTCAAGAGACTGTAGGATTGAACTTAGAGTACAAGATTTAAGGTGATCGATTAAAGATCAAATTAAACCCAAATTATAAACTATGGAGAGAAATATTAGTAAAAATGACCCCGTAAACTTGAATTTAAGAAAATAAATAATAAAATAGGAGACTACAAAATTTGTAAATTTTAAGTATAATAATTGCTAATTATCGAAAAGGCGAAAAGTGTAAGTTAATACCTAATAAATTACTAGAGATAAATTATATGTATACTAAAAATCATAGAATGACCTAAATAATAATTAGGAATGTTCACATGTATTCTACATGTATTTACGTGTAGATAAAAATACGCGAAATTACTTAAATTGGCTAAAAACTTAGTAAATAATTAAAATTATTAAATTAATTAAGGAAAATAAAAAAAAATTAGAAGGGTGTGGATTAATGCAAATATGGTCATAGCAGGTCAGAATCTAAAAAAGAAAAATTAACCAATTAGAATTAAGCAACACAAAAGCCAAAAATCAAGGAAATGGGGCAATGTCATGTCTAATTAATGCATATTAATTCCCCAAAATGTCTAGAAATAGGGAAAAATTTCAAAGAACTCCTTTGGATAGTTTAGCATCAAAGAAAAATAGGAAACTTCAAAAATTTGAGAGAAAATCCAGAAAAAAAAAAAGAAAAGAAAAGGAAATTATGTAGATTCGGCTAGTGAGCTAAACCCACACCTCACCATCACTTGGGACCAAGCCACCACCACTACACCACTCCAATCCTACTGTCTAAGCCGGCCGACACACTTGGACCAGATTTGGACGACCAAAAAGCATCGAACCGCCGAGTCCCTTAATTGCCCCGATTTTGAATAATTTTGTAAAATTAGTTATTTTGTCTAGAAAATTATGAAACTTGTTATTCTTAGGTTTTATTGTATGCAGATTTAGGAAAAAATAGTGATTTAGTTTAATCACGTCTAAAAATATAGGGTTCTTAACAAAATCGAGCAAAATCGAGCATGATTAGAACGAGAAATAAATAGGCGTAGGAGTATAGTTTGTAGCTCAATTTTTTTTTTTTTAGAATGCTTATGTGATATAGAACAATGCTATAAAGCTATTTTTTAAAAAATAATTTTCTAAATTTTTAAGTTAATTTTTAGCCCTAAAATGATGAAAAAATTGGGTAATTTTAGGTTAATTAGGTGATTAAGATACTAATTACTGATTTAGATAGTAAGTAGATGTTTAAGAATGTTAATCTCTAATGTGAAACCCTAATCTTAGCCTTTGGAGTATTAAGTATAGTTAATTTAGAAAATTAGGTAGTTATTGTAAGAAATTAGTAATATGTGGAATTGAAAATTAATAAATCTAAAAAATTAGGGTTATTTAGATAATATTAGAATAAAAATCAGAATAATACTAAATCTGAATTAAGATTGAATTTTAGGTAATTGTATAAAAATGTAAGATTTTCTCACATCGGGGATAAATCTGATACCCCAATTAGGAATAACGTGTACCGAATAGTTTAGAATATTAAATTAAGACCCAATAGGATATTTGAATACTTGAGCTTAATGTGATTCAATTCACATTAGGATTCGAGCATATTTAGGATTTAGGAATTAAAACTAGAATCAAATTTAAGGTCTGAACCTCGAAATAGAGTAGAAAGAATTATTAGGATATAATAGGTATACATGAAAAACAGAGTTAAATTATAACTTAGAATATGAATCCTTAAAGTATAAGTACTAAAAAGACCTTTTTGTATTATAGGATACCCGAGACGAATCAGCTTGCAACTAAGTGATCGGACGATTAAGAAATTCTAAGTAAGTTGGGTTATTACTTATTGTAATAGAGTATTAGTTTTATGGTACTCAGAGACTTAGGCTTGTATATGGTTGTGATTGTAAGTTGTTTACGCATGTGTTTGATGTATCTGAATTCGTGCTGAATTTGTAATGTGAGTGATTTTGTGATTGATTGAATTGGTGTGAAATTATTTTAACACCCTAAATAAAATTTAATCTTATTTGAGTCTAATAACAAAAAATGTCATGCATTGCAACCCGTTAGGGGATCATAGGATTCTCTAACCAAATACCGACCCCTTTGCAAGGGATAGCCTAGGATTGCAAAATGGTCCCTTCTTCATCCTTAGTCGAACTAAGTGACAGGAGAAGAGGTCACGACGAGGGTGAAGTCAATGGTTCGAAGGTAGTCGCGGGAGGAGCGAGGTCTCCATTGCACAAGCCTGGGTTTGGTTGTGAGCTGCTGCATAACATGGAAACTCCTCAACCTAGATTAGAGCGGGTGAAATTTCTCTAATTTCACAACGGACTAGACTATGCTGTGCGATGACACTTGATTGTTGCATTGTATGAAAATAATTGCTTGATAATCTTGTTTATGCTTGTATGTATTCACGAGTCTCCAATTCAACTTACTAAGCTATAGTTGCTTATAACCTTATAGATCCTTTTGTAGGTCCTAATTTCTGAACACTTCAAGTATTATGCCGCCCTACAATTACCCAGAGGTTAGTCCATTTGAAGCCAGGGGTATGAGAATCAAGTTACTTAGTATAATGTGTAACTAGAGTGACCTTGTAGTTAAGGATGAAAGACTGATAGTTATTATGTAAATTAGTGAACAGTTGTGAATATGTAGAATTTCCTGAGATGTTCTGTGGACTTACATATAATTATACATGTTTATTAGAAATTTGTAATATTTATCATAATTGTAGTTAAACTTTTAATCGGACTATTTACTTCAAAGTGAGGAGTTGTCGACGCCTTGTGTAGATCTTTTCTATGGTAAGCACTGTGAGGCCAGTTACTATCATAGAATGGTTTACACGGTGGGATTGTTGCGACTCTGTAACTTTGGGGCTTAACAAGTTTATCGTGGTGTTTATTAACGATATTTTGATTTATTCAAAAACCATGAAGGAGCATGTAGAGTATATACGATTGGCGTTACAGAAGTTGAGAGAGAATAAATTGTGTGCCAAGTTAAGTAAATGTGATTTTTGGTTGGATAGAATTTCTTATCACATTATATCTGGTGAAGGAATCTTTGTAGACCTTGATAAAGTAAAAACAGTAATGGATTAGAAGCAACCAACTACTATTACAGAGATGAGGAGTTTTTTAGGTATGGTTAGATCCTATCGACGATTTATAAAGGATTTTTCCAAAATTGCCAAGCCATTGACTTGATTGAACCAAAAGGATGTAAAATTTGAATGGAGTGAAGATTGTGAAGTGAGCTTTCAAGAGTTGAAGAAATGACTTATTACAGCACCAGTATTAACATTACTTGATCTAGATAAGTGTTATAGTGCGTATAGCGATGCTTCTCGGAATGGATTGGGTTGTGTATTGATGCAAGATATTGCATATGCATCAAGATAATTGAGGCTACACGAGAGGAATTATCTAACCCATGATTTAAAGTTAGAAGCTGTAGTGTTTGCTTTAAAGATTTGGAGACATTATCTATATAGACAACGGTACAAGATGTGTACTGATCATAAGAGTTTAAAGTATTTCTTTACTCAAAAAGAGTTCAGTTTAAGCCAGAGGAGATGGTTAGAATTGATCAAAGATTATGATCTGAATATAAATTACCACCTAGGATGTACCAGAATGCATTACGTACCTACAAGTTATAGCAGAACAGTAGAGACCGGATAGACCATTACAACCTTTAGAAGTATTGAGATGGAAATAGGATCATATTACTATGGATTTTGTAGTAGCACTACCAAAGACTCAAGTTGGATACAATTCTATCTGGGTAGTTGTAGATAGATTAACAAAGAATGCACATTTCTTACCTTATTAAACCGGCAACTCAATGGAAAAGATGGCTAGGTTGTATGTCCAAGAAATAGTAAGATTACATTGTATGCTAGAGAGTATTGTTTCTGATTGAGATAATCGGTTTCTATCCAAATTCTAGGAGAGTTTACATAGAGCTTTAGGTACAAAGTTGCAATTTGGTACAACTTATCACCCACAAACGGATGGGTAGTCTGAGCGAACAATTCAAACCTTAGAGGATATGTTACGGGCTTGCATGTTAGATTTTGGAGGTGATTGGGATAAATATTTGCCATTGATAGAATTTTCCTAAAATAATAGTTATCATGCAACCATACAGATGGCACATTATGAAGCATTATATGGAAGAAAATGTAGTTCACCACTGTATTGGGATCACGAAGATTATGCCATAACTGGACTAGACATGATCAATCAAACAAGTGAGAAGATTAAGATTGTTCAATAGCAAATGAAGGAAGCTTAGGAGAGTTATAAGAGTTAGCTAAATTTGAAAAGAAGGCCATTGGAGTTTGAAGTTGGTGATCATGTTTATGTTAAGATAAGCCAATTCAAAGAACTTAAACGGTTTGGCTCAAAAGGAAAACTGAGCCCATGATATATTGGTCCATTTGAAGTATTGGAGAAGGTCGGCAAATGTATCCTATTAAGTAGCATTATCTCTAAGTTTATCTGGTTATCATAATGTATCCTATGTTTCCATGTTAAAAAAGTTTGTTAAGAACCTGAATGCAATAATGGAAATAGAGCCAGTGGAGTTAACAAGGAGTTTTCAATTTGTGAGGCAGGCTATAAAAATACTGGATAGTCGGGTTCGGAAGTTAAGAAATCAAGATATGGAGTACGTAAAGGTTTAATGGAATGAAGGTCCAGGCTTGGAGATGACTTGAGAGCCAAAAGCAGCAATGATGAAGCAGTAACCATGGCTTTTCTAACTTTCAGGTTAGTGAAAGTATGCGATTAATGCTTTTGGTCATTTAAGTGCAATTTAGATATACAAAAGTTTTGATGACAAAACTTTTCCGAAGAGAGGTGGAAATGTAAGCTTTAAATATAAACTAAGTAACTATATGATCGAATTTAGTACACAAAGTTTAGGGCGATCGGTTAAATAATCCGATCAAGCCTAAATTATAAGTTAAAATTAGAAATATTAGTAAAAATGATCTTTGTAAGTTTGAATTTAAGAAAATAAGTAATAAAATAAGAGAACATAAAATTTTCAAATTTTCAATGTATTACTTGTTATTTATCGGAAATGTATAAAATACATTCCGGTAACTAATGAATCGTTAAAAATAAATTATATGTATACTAAAAATTTTAGAATAACTTAAGTAATATTTAATAATGTTTACTACGCGAAATTACCTAAAATTAGCTAAATAATTGCTAAATAATTAAAGAAAATTATAGAAAAATCATAAAAAAATCAAGGAGATTGGAAATGATCTAGATCAAGTCGTGGTAGCTATGGGGAAAGAAGAGAAAATTTGACCAATTAAATTGAAGCAACAAAAAGGCAAATAGGAAGAGATATATGCCCTGTCTTATCCAAATTAATGCACCATAATTGATTTATGGCCTTATAAATAGCCACAAAAATTCAAAAGACTCTTTGGACAATTATAAGATTAAGAAAATTGGAGAGCATCAGAAATTGAAAGAAATTAAGGTTTTGGGAAGAAATTTCTCAAATTTGTACAATTATTGCAAGTAAGCCAAATCCACACCTCACCACTATTTGGGACCAAACCACCACTACTACCCTACTCTAAACCGACCGCCTGGACCAGCCAACATACCTAAAATTGGTATTGGGGGCTGAAAGCTAAAAAACCAGGTAAGTCTAAAATCTTATCCAATTTTGCAGAATTTTTTTAAATTGTTAATTCTGCTTAGAAAATTATGAAATTTGTTATTATGATGTTTTATTGTGTGTAGATTTAGGAAAAAATAATGATTAAGTTTAATCATGTTTGTAAATATAGGGTTATTAAGAAATTGGACAAAACCGAGCATGCTTAAAATTAGAAATAAATAGGTTTAGAAGTGTAGTTTGGAGCTCAATTTTTTTCTATAGAATACTTAAGTAATATAAAACAGTACTATGAAGCCATTTTTTTAAAATTAATTTTCAAAATTCTTAAGTAATTTTTTAACCCTAAAATGATGAGAAAAATGAGTAATTTTGGAATAAATAAATAATTAAATGATTAATTACTGTTTTATAAAGTAATTAGATGTTTAAGGATGTTACTTTTTGATGTGGGAACATAATCCTAGCATTTGGAGTATTAATTACAATTAATATAGGAATTATGTAGTAAATGTGAATTTGGAATTTTAATAAATATAAAATAATAGGTTAAAATGCATCATATAATAATAATATCATTACATATTAAATTTTGTAAAAAAAAAATATATTTTAGGTATTTATACAAAATTATAAAATTTTCTCATATCGGGAGTGAATCTAGTACACTAATCAGGATTAGAGTGTATCAAGTAAGCTAAAATACCAAATTAAGACCTAATAAGATATTAGAATACTCGAATTTAATTTGATTAATTTCACATTAGAGTTCGAAAAGTATTTTAGAATTACTCATAGTTGAAATTGGATTAAGACCTGAATTGGAATCGAATTCAGAAACTGAACCTCAAATTAACGTAAGATAAATTGTTAGTAAATGATAAGTATATAAGGAGAATTGAGTTAAATCCTAACTTAGAATATGTATCATCTAAGAATAAGTACAAAAAAAATAGCGTATTTATATTATAGGACACATTGAGACGAATCAACCTACGGTAAGTGGTTGAACAACTCAGAATTCTAAGTAAATTGGGTTTAATGCTTCATTGTATTTTAGAGTACTCAAAGACTGTTGTTTTTATATGATTACGATTGTAAGTAGTCTTATGCATATGCTTGTGTATCTGATTTCGTTCTGAAATCTAATTATGTTTGATGAATGTTATGATTGGAGTGGTGAGGAATTGTCTAGTCACCCTAAACAGAATATAATCTTAATCAACCTAAATACCCTAAAAAGACTTGCATTGTAACCCTATAGGGGATCATTAGGATTTTTTAACTAAATATCGACACCTTTGAAAAAGATAGCATTAGATAGCAAATTAGTCTTTTTCTCATCTTTAGCTGAACTAAGGAATAGGAGAGAAGGTCGCGGTGAAGATAAGGGCATTGGTTCAAAGGATAGTCTTAGGAGGAGCAGTATCTCCATTGCACAAACCTGAGTTTGGTTGTGAGCTATTGCATAACATAAAAACTCCTAAACTCGGATTAGAGTGGGTAAAATTCCTCTAATTTCACAACGAATTGGACTATGTTGGGTAATATCACTTGTTTGTTGCATTTCATAAAAATAATTGCTTGATAACCTTAATTGTGCTCATATACATTTATGAGTCTCTAATTTAACTTACTGAGCTATAGTTGCTCATATTCGTATAGATTCTTTTGTAGGTCCTGACTTTTGATTAATTATGCTACGTTACAACTATTTAGAGGTTAGTTCTTTTTTGAATCTTTGGAGAGTGAGAATCAACCAGTCTATGATCATGTTTTTGTTTAAGGTCTTATTAGAAATCTTTAGGATGAAGAACTTATGTACATTATGTAAACTAGCTAGCTGTTATGATATGATGTAGAATCACTTGAGAATTTTACAGTAATGTACATGTAATTATATATATCGACTTAATATTTTAATTGTTACTGCAAATTCTAGTAAAATTTTTAAATGAACTATTTACTTCAAAGCGATGAGTCATTGACGCCTTGTGTAGATCGTATCTATAATAGGCACTGTAAGGTTAGTTCCTATTATAGGTTGATTTACATAGCGAGACTGTTGTGACTCATGGGTTTAGTTCGTTTCTACTTTTTTTTTCCCCTTCTTTTATTCAACTGTGATGCATTTTAGGTATTATTTTTATCAATTAATTGGATAAAAATCAACCTCCTACCTATTATTATCATTATAACCACTAATTATACAATGAGATCATGTTAGAAGATTCAGTTTTTCATTTATTTGAAGTTACATGCATTATGTTTCCTAAAAGATATCCTTTTTTATTATTTTTTGTTGGTGCACTTTTTCTTTATTATTTTCTATGATTTTAGACTAAAAATATCATACACATGTTTCCTTTTCGATTCCATTTTATTTTTTACAATTTTATGATGTAAAATAGGAGGTACATGAGTGCCCAATTTTCTCTCTTTTTTTTTTTAAATAGCACAACTATGTGACGTTACATGGACTCAATGTAGTTACCTCGGTGCTAGCTATGTGTCACATGTGGTATGCGACATCAACATAATTTTTTAATTTTTTTTTCACATTTATTTTTTTTTTACTTTTTTGTTCTTTTCTCTTTCTTGTCTCCTCCCCCCTTTTCTGTATTTATTTAAAAACTTTCGAAGATTTTATTTTCTAAGTTTCCCGAAAAATGAGAAAATATCCAACAATTTTTGTGGGCAAAATAGAGTGTCTATAAAAAGCTTTACACATGATGTCATTTGTGAAATTATAGATGCTCATCATGTTATGGATAGGGATTAGGTAATTATTTAGGTCTCTAGTTCCATTGTATGTGTTGAGGTAAGGAAGCCTCATACCTAAGGGTAGTGTTTCCTCGAGGATAAGTGGTGTAAAAGGGCTTTCCATTGTTGTTGAACATGATGTGTGGGCCGATGATTCAACATTCTTTTGATCACATACACTGGATGTGTGACGTATATGTTAGTCTAACTCTAAGATTTTCATGTTCTTGAGTGGTTTTTGAGATCATCTTGAAGACATATTTTTAGTAGGTTCGCTTATCATAGAGTGTTTACCCTGTATGTGTGTTTTGCAATGATTGTGATTCAGTCGGTTGCACAGGTCTTTAGGGGCCTACCGACCATATTAAACCTAGTCATGTGAATTCACTGGGTGCTTAGTAGGTGGCTCTAGCATCTACTTGATTGAATGGATAAGCTAACCATTTCTTTTTTGTGGGGATGTTTATGGGATACATTTTTTAGAAAGGCTACATCCCTTTGGAGTACAGCATTAGACTCTTGAATCATTTAGTCGTCTTTTGGTACTTGTTGGACATGTATTATGTACTACTGCATTTCATAGGCTTAAGTGCTTGGAACTAGGGGATTTGGTGAAAGTTGCAATGGGGGTAACCTCTTGCCATCAACTTGATGTGAAGCATGAAGATTATTGTTCTTGTTTTTTGCCATTTGGAGTAGATTAGTCAATAACAGTAGGTACCAAAATGTTGATGTGGGTAATTAACTAAACATCATAGGAGAAGTAAACCTAGTGTTACGCTCTAAAGTCGTAGAGTCGCAACAGTTTCGCCATGTAAACTAACCCATGACAGTAACTAACCTTATAATCCTTATCATAAATTTAATCTATATAAGGCATCTACGACTCCTTACTTTGAAGTAAATAGTTCACTCAAGATTTTAGCTAAAATTTACAATAAAGATTAAAACCTTAAGCCATATATATATAATTACATTCACATTATCATAGAATTCCTAGGAGATTCTACATAATATAGCAGTCTGCTAACTTATATATCATATACCAGTTCTTAATCCTAGGATACTAGCAAGACCTTAAAAACTTGATCATTTGGCTAGTTGATCCTCACTCCCCATAGCTTCAAAAGAGAACTATCCTCTAGGTAATTTTATCGTGGCATAGCAAATCAAAAGTTAGAACTTGCAAAAGAATCAATATGGGTATGAGCAACTACAACTAAATAAGTTGAACTGGAGACTTATGAATGTATATAAGCACAATTAAGGTTATCAAACAATTATTTACATGAAATGCAACAAGCAAGTATCATCACACAACATAGTTTGGTCTGTTGTGAAATCAAAGTAATTTCACTAGCTTCAATTTGGGTTAAGGAGTTTCCGTTAATGTAACAGCTCACAACTAAACCTAGGTTTGTGCAATAGAGACACTACTCTCCTTAAGACTATCCTTCGAACCAATGCCCTCATCCTCACTACAACCACCTTTCCTATCACTTAGTTCGGCTAAGGATGAGGAAAAGACCATTATGTTATCTAATACTATCTTTTTTTAAAGTGTTAGTGTCTGGTTGGAGAATCCTAATGATCCCCTAATGGATTACAATGCAAGTCAAATTAGGGTATTTAGGTCGATTAAGATTATGTTTGATTTAGGGTATTTAGACAATTCCACATCAATCCCATCATAACAATTATCAAACACAACACAAATTTCAACACGAAATTAGATACGCAAGCACATGTATAGAACTACTTACAATCATAATCATACATAATCTTAAGTCTCCAAGTAATCTAAAATACGGTAAAGTATTAAACCTAACTTACTTGAAATCCTCAGTCGCTCATTCAATCAGTTATAAGTTGACTCTTTTCCATGTATCCTGTAAGACCTATAATCAGCTACTCGAAGTTTGGCTTATAGAAGTTAGGGCGATTAGCTAAAGGATTCAATTGAGCCTAAATTATCAAATAAAGTTATAAATATTAGTAAAAGAAATCTCGTAAGTTCGAATTTAAGAAAATAAATAATAAAATAAAAGAATATACATTTTCTAAATTTTCAGTATATTATTCGTTATTTATTGAAAATGCATAAAATGCATTCCAATAATTAACGAATCATTAAAGATAAATTATACACACACTAAAAATCATAAAATAACTTAAATAATATTTATGAGTATTTATTTGTACTATATATGAATTTACATATAAGTAGAAATATACGTAATTATTTAAAATACACGAAATAGACTAAAATAATGTCAAATAATTAAGGAAAATGCATGAATAATTAAGAAAAAATAAGAAAAAGAAGAAAAAAAAATGAGGTAAACTTTAGAAAGTGGTTGTGGCAATTTGGAATTGAAGAAACAAAATCAACCAATTAAAATACAACAAATAAAAAGTGAAAAAAAAGAAGAGATAAGGCAATTGTCTCATCTAATTAATATACAATAATTCTCCAACACCTTTATAAATAGCAAGAAAATTTCAAAAACTCATTTGGTTAGTTAGGAAAGTAGAAACATTAGAGAGGGTCGAAATAAGAAGAGGAATTAGATTTTACAATAAAATTACCCAAATTTATGCAACTAGGGCCATAGAAAAGAACACCCTATGACAATCTGGGAGTGGAAGGCCACCACCACCACATGGTGTTAGCAGTGCCCAAACCAGTCGATAAGGCCACAACGGTCGGTGGTGGTTAGAGCCGTCAGATTAGGTGAGTTTAATTTCCAAACCAAATTTTATGTAATTTTGTAAAAATATTAAATATTATTAGAAAATTATGTAATTTGTTATTTTGAAATATTTTAGTATGTATATTTAGGGAAAAAAATATTTTGATGAATTTATGTCTAGAAATATACCATCCTTAAGAAATCATGCAAAATCGAGCATGTTTCGAATTAGAAATAAAGAGGCTTAGGAATATGATTTTGACTTAAAATTTTTGTGTAGACTACTTAAATGTTATAGAATAATACTATAAAGCCCTTTTTCAAAGATTAATTTTTGAAATTTTTTGATAATTTTTTTGCCTTAAAATGATGCATAAAATGTGTAATCTAAGGTTAATTAAGTAATTAAATGAGTAATTACTTATTTGATGTACAATTATTTTAGAATGTTGAAATCTGATGGAGTATGCTATTCATAACATTTGAAGTATTATATGTAATTATTAGGATATTATATAATAAATATGTAATAGGTAAAAATGATAAATTTTAAGTTAATTTAGTAATTTAGGGTAATTAGGTTCAAAATCTAATTTGGGATGAATTTAGATATTTGGAATGTTATTTGATGTTGAGAGATAATATTTGAAGCAATGAGAATATTAAATGTGTATATTATATACACATTAGATGATAATGTGTAATATGTAAGTATAAGAAATTAATAATTAGGAAAATATTGGTTAGAATTGATATTATGATAATAATAGGAATATATAATAAATCTGATAGGAAACTTAGATTCTTAGATTAGGGTAATTATATGAAAAATGTAAGATTTTCTCATAACGAAGGTAAATTAAGTGATTAAATTAGGATTCGGGTATACCGCATAGACTAGAACACTAGTTAGAGGCAAAAAACGATATTTAGAATATCTGCAGATAATGCAATTAATTTCACATTATGGGTCAGAATAATTTCTTAAGGTGTACGTATAAATCTCTGACTAGAAACTGAGTTAAAAACCTAGTTAAAAACCTAATTTAGAAATCAACGTGAAAACTGAAACAGAACTTAACATGATTCAAGAAGAATTGTAAAAGACTTAAAAACCTAAATAATTAGGTATATTAAACCCTAAAACAAAAGATAATAATAAGCATTATAAGATAAAACCAACTTATAATAGTTATATATAAAACTGAAACCACGTTTGTATTAGAAGGATGATTGGTAATGGCCTGAGTGAGTCAGACTTCGAATGAGCAAGCAAAGAGTTTAGATAAGTTGGGATTAATACATTGCTGTATTTTGGAGGCTTAAGATTATAATTGGTTGTACTTATTAGATAGTTAGCTATATGCATATGCTTGATTATGAGTGGTGCTATAATTCTGTTTATTATTCTGGCTTATATTATATGACTTGTTACCATAAACCGGACTTAACAAATATATGACTTGTTACCATAAACCGGACTTAACAAATATATGACTTGTAACCATAAATCAGACTTACATAGCAACCCATTAGGAGAAAACTAAGATTCTCCGGCCAAATACCGAACCCTTTGAAAGGGATAGTACTAGATAGCATAATGGGTCCCTTCTTCATCCTTAGTCGAACTAAATGACACGTAAGAAGGTCATGATAAGGGTGAAGTCAATGATTCGAAGGTAGTTGCAAGAGAAGCAATGTCTCCATTGCACAAGCCTAAGTTTGGTCATGAGCTGTTGCATTAACGGTAACTTCTCAACCTGAATTATAGCGAGTGTAATTTCTCTAATTTCATGACGGCCTGGACAACGTCGTGTGATGGCATTTGTATATTCATGCATTGCATCTAACTAAATCAGGTGATAGCCTTGTTTGTGTTGGTCATATAATTTTAAGTCCTCCATCCTAACTTATTGAGCTATGTTTGCTCATATCCTTATAGACATCATTGCAAGTGTTAGCTAAGAAGTAGCTTACAATTATCTTGAAGTTAGCAATTATTGGATCTTGAGGAATGAGGAAAAACATTTGAAGAACAGATATATATTTTTAAAGTCTAAGCTCTTATTTTAGAAATTTTCATTTTTGAATAATGTATTAACTAAGAAGTAGATTACAGTGAAATATTGTAAACGTTAATTGCAATAGCAGAATTTTAGTATATATATATATTTTCTTGCTTTCTTAGGTAAATGATTTATTTAAATTACGAACTGTTTATTTCAAAGCGAGTTACTTTAATGATATATATCCTATAATATAAATACACTTTTTAGTATTTATACTTTGATGATATATATTCTAGGTTATAATTTAAATCAATTCTCCTTATATACCTATTATTTACTACCAATTCATTTTACGTTAGTTCGGGGTTCGATTTCCAAATCTGATTCCGGTTCAAGCTCTAAATCGATTCTAACTGCAAGTAACTCCTAAAATACGTTTCAAACCCTAATGTGAAATTAATCACATTAAGTTCGAGTATCCTAATATCATACTTAGTCTTCATTTAATATTCTAAACTACTCGGTACACTCTAATCTTGATTAGTATATCGGGTTTACTTTTGATGTGAGAAAATTTTACATTTTTCGTATAATTATTTACAATTAAGTTTTATACCAAATTTAATATGTATTAATATTCTCATTATATTTTCCAATTTAACCCAATATTTTATAATTATCATAATTCTAATTATACATATCAAATAACCCATATTTGTTACATAATCCCCATGATAATATATTTAATACTCCAAATGCTATAATTATGTTTCTATATCAGAAATTAATAACATCCTTAAACATTTAATTACCCTCTAAATCAATAATTAGTCATTTAGTTACCTAATTAATCTAAAATTCCTCATTTTTTTCATCATTTCAAGTCTTAAAATTTTCGAAAATTAAATTCGAAAAAATGACTTCATAGCACTGTTATATATTACTTAAGTAGTCTACAAAAAAAAAAAAAACATTTTAAGCTCCAAACTACACTTCTAAGCCTATTCAATTCTAATTTAAAGTATACTCGGTTTTGCTTGATTTCTGAAGCATCCTATATCTACAAATATAATTAAACATAATTACTATTTTTCTTTAAATCTACATACAATAAAACATCAAATAATAAAATTCATAATTTTCTAGATATAATTGATAATTTTTGTAAAATCATCTAGAAAATTGGACTCACTAGTTTCTCGAGCTTCCGGCCACTAGCTCCGCTTCAACATGTGTCGGTTGATCCAAGAATGGGGTTTAGAGTATAGTGGTGGTGGTGGTAGTTCAATTGCAGGTGGTAATGATCTGTAGGTTTGGCATAATTATCCTAACTACATAGATTTTTGTTAATTTTTTTAAAAGCTTAATTTTCTCTCAAATTTTAGACCCTCTCAATTTTTCTATCCTTCTAATTGTCCTAATGATCTTATGTAATTTTTTGGCTATTTATAGAGGTGTTTGGGAATTATGTTGTATTAAATTGATTAGACAATTGTTTTATTTACATTCAATTTGCCTTTTAAGTGTATGAATTTAATTGGTCAAATTTTTTTCTTCTTTCCTCAACTACTACAACCCAAATCTGGATTAATCTCAACTTTTCCTATTATTTATTTTTTTTATAATTTTATTTCATTATTTAGCAATTTTCTAGTAATTTTTAAGTATTTTAGGTAATTTCACGTATTTCTACCTATGTGTAAATATATGTGAAGTACAAGTAGATACTCCTAAATATTATTTAGGTCATTCTATGATTTTTAGTGTGTATATAATTTATTTTTAATAATTCATTATTTATCGAAATTCAATTTGTATATTTTCGATAAATAATCGATAATATACTTAAAATTTGATATTATAATATTCTATAATTTTATTACTTATTTTTTTAACTTATGGGGTTGTTTACTAATATTTCTAACTTTGTTTTATAATTTAGGTTTGATTAGATTATTTAATCAATCGCTCTAAATCTTGTGTATTAAGTTCGATCCTACAGTTATAAAACTTATATTTAGGGTTTACACCTAGATTCTTTAGAGGGGATGGACTATTGATCCTTAATATCAAGTGAGCTCCTTGCACTAAAGTACTTATAAATGGTCTCTAATGGTTTCATCTATGAAGGCTTTCTAACGTTCAAGTTAGTAAGGAGGGAAGAAGGAGAAAATATTGGGGAGGTGTTTAAGCACTATTTGACTTATAGAGAAGGTGCTTAGGTTTTGCTAATGTTAAGTATTTAATAAAGAGCTAAGGGTTTCAAAGGTCTAAAATCCCCTTACCTTTTGACTCATTACACTATTTATAAGGTAAGGAACTTACTTATTAGGGGAATGTGTCAGCTTGAGGTATACCTATACTTGCTGCTTGCAAAGGATATGTATTGAGAGGTTAATAAGGTGGCTCTAGGCGTTGGTCAACCATGAACATACTAGCGGCCACATTTGAAACTTCAAGCTTTGACATTCTTAAAGGATATCGGGTAGGCTAATCGTATCATGAATGTCAAATCGTAATTAATGAGGAGGGAAGGAGAGCTAGTGTAAGGAATAAATAATCCCGAGAGAAGGGGAGGAGGCTCTAACTAGCCTGCAAGCTGCGGGCTAACCTTCTAAGGGCGCTTGAAGTAGAGGGAGCCTCTTTAAGTAACAAGCGTGTTCTCAAGGATCAGAGGGGCTTCCATGGCTCAAGTATACTCGAGCAGGTAGATAGGTCTTCGGTGACTCGATGCTTAGGGAACGAGCCTTCGAAGCACTTAGCCATAAGGTAAGTGCTCAAGGACCACAAAATGCTTAGGCAAGGCAAGGTGTTTGCTTGCTTAATTATTAATAAGCCTCGGTAAGCCTTTGTTCAAATTGGGCCTTAAGCCTACCTAAAATAGCATATTCACAAAGTATATGAGGAATAATAATAATATAGTCTTCTAGAAGAAACCTAATATCAAATTGTTTAGAATATATCCCTAATAAAGTGTTTAGGATGTAACATAAGTAGTATACTAATACTTTTTATTGTTTAGGTTATTCTCATTAGAATAAAATTTGATACAATTATTCTTATTCATTAAAATGCTGTAAATAATTACTAGCCAATGCATTACATGTATATACAATTATAAAATAATTATATTGGGTTATGTTCATAAGGATGTCTAACTAAAATCTATATTTTATCAGCCTTATGCAAAACTAATCAATTGAATATTGATTATGGAAGGAAAATGCAATAAAAGTGTGAAACACCAAGCCAGTAGCATAGCAACATTATTTGAGTCATAGAATCAGGATATTTGCAAGATAAGTGCATATATGTGAATATATTCTCGTTTGAATTACTCAACATGCTTTGAACTGATAATGGAATTAATTTTCAGGATTTAACAAAACTTACTAAAACTTGCCTCCCTCCTAGGTTAATGAAGCTCTAAGTACAACATAAATCATTACTCTTGAGGTGATTTATCTGCCATTATCAGCTGCATTTAACTTGCTCATATGAAAAATTACTATTTAAGTTATAACTATTGATCGAATATAACCATAGCCAAACCATACTTCTAATTACATTCAGAGCATGAATTCATAATTTTCATTAAAACCTATACATATGTATAATGAATCCTTTTAAAAACTCATCATATTTTCATTTAGAATCATCATTTCTCTTGTAGGTATTTAAGGTTTTTAATCATTTAAAAGTTGGTGAAAGGTAACAAATAGATAAACAATGAAAAATCATAGTTGAAAAAAACCATATACTAATATTACATACAAAACACTAATTAAAGAAACCATCAAGTCCATCATCACAACCCCACCATAACATTCGATTCCATAATCTCAAGATAAGACCCCAATACAATCAAGATACATCAACAATGAAAAGCATAAGAGGAGAGAAAACACTAAAGTCTTTTCTCTCGGGTCTGTCTTTCCTCAGTTCTCCAACTTCCTCCCCAACAAAGAGAAAATGGGAAATATTTAGCCTTCAAACCGTCATTGTCAAATAAGAATGGAAAAAAAGATGAATTTAAATTTGTTCCTTTGCGTTTCCCTATGCAAGCCACTAACAAAGAAAAGGAATAATAAAATATAAAACCCTCGCTCCCTAAGGGCATCTCCACGTGATCTTCAAAGGAAAAACATCATAATAAAAAACATATGCTAATTTCTACTGTGCATCATGCAAGCCCAAGCACCGAGCGGGGACGTTGAAGGAATGGGCTGGACGGTGATTATTCAAACACGGCGTGGGCTTTCTTTTCTTCTTGAATCGCTGAATAGCTGGACTTCGCGCGATGAACGGATTTCATCGGCTAATTGTGTGCAGGTGTGCATTTTTAGAGGGAATTGCAGATAACTCCCTCTTGAGCTAAACATAGATTTACCTACTGCAGATCAACCTAAACTAAACTTTAATAAAGTGACAACATAAAATATATTTCTATTTTTAATTAAAAAAGGTCATACTATAATGAAAATTTATGAGATATTAAAGTAATTTTTGTAAATTCATTGATATTTTCACACTAAAATCAAAATTTATGAAAGTCATTTGCAACCTATTGAGTTATTTTATAATTGATCAAAATTTAAAAGGTTGATTTACAATATTAAAATGTTTATAGAGTAAATTTACAACTAAATCAAAATTTAGAGCGATATTTTCACTTTCTCTTTTTTTTTTTTTCTTTTTAACTCTTATTACAACAACAAAAAGTCGCACTTTAGCATGCACATAGTCGGGTATAAACATGTAGACATAATATAAGCTATTAAGTCCTATTTTTAATTCAATTCTCTTTAGTTGTACAATTGATCCTGGAGTGTGCGTTTCAATTTCTTTCGATAAAATTTTATAATGACATATATGAATGTTTAGTATTTTAGTGGGACAATGTATTATTTTACACATTTTTGTGGAGCTTGGTTCAAACTGTACAAGTAGCTATTCAAGTCAAAATATATTGGACGAGAGCCACTAGAAAGGGAATGCCACATCTTATATGCATCGTTGGCTTATTACCATATTAATAGAATCGATTAAAATAAAATGGAATGAAAGGAAGAATGGAATAGAAAGTTCCTTTTTATGTTTAAATAGGTCAATGAAATGGAATGAAATTAAATATATATATATAGTAATAATTATAAAAAAAGTACCCTCAAATATCAAATGTTAAAATTAAATTAAAGATTAAATCGGTAATTTGGTTAATAATAATAAATGAAAAAAGAATGGAATCACTAATTCTGTCCTTGAGAAGACAGAATTGAATTCCCTTTTCAAGCTAGAATCACTAATTCCATAAAACAACGATTCTGACTTCTGAATGCTGTTTCAAACATAGAGAAAGGAAATTAAAGCCGAAATCACAATTCTATTATGATCTATTTCTGTGTACCAAACATAGTATTAATAAAATTACAAATCCTTAGAAAGGAGATCTTTATTCATCTAATCCAATTAGGAATATACTCTATATTATTAATAAGTGATCCCAAAATATGGATTATGAGTAATATAGTTATTAGATATCATTAGAAGCATACAGATGTTGGTAATGAATTAAGAAGGAGTCAATCACTTCCGAAGATTTTATAGTTATATGGTCACTTCAATAAAGAGACTCATTAAAACCCGCAGTCATGGTGTCATCTGCGTATATGGAGTTAGGGATGTAATCAAGTGAGTCATTAAAAGGTACTCGATTCGCTGAACTTGATCAAAACCTTATAAAGTATTATGTTTGGGTTTTTGGATTATAAAAAAACCCAATAAAAAACTTGATCTGATAAAAAAAGATATATATTAATAAAAATATTTACTTTTAACTTATGCAATATATATATTTTATATAAGTTTTATATTATATAATATATTTAATTTTCACTTATTATTATTATATAAGTCAGTAAATATAATCTTAATCTTACTTAACTTTTTTTTTTTTATTCTCTTATTAATCTCATATAAACCCTATAAAAACCTACTCCAATATGATTGGGTTTTAGGAATAGAGAATAAAGCGTTATAGAATTTTAAAAAACGCCAAATCCTATAAAAATAGGTTCGAGTTTCACAAAACTCACCCTAAACCCGCTTTGATTGAATCCTTACATGGAGTACGAGTTAATTATTCCAAACAATTAAAATCCGTGGTCATGGTACCTTAAACGCGCATGAAGAGACCAAGTTACGAAAAAAGAAAAAAGAAAAAGAGAAATCATATCACTAGTGGTCTTAGTTCCGAATCAGCTTCCAATGCATTAGATGGTGAATAACTATTGCTAAATAGTTGCAATGAATTACTTTGTCCACGTTGCCACTCTTTTGGAAATCTAGAAGGTTGCACGTAATGATGCTAAGCATAGGTGAATTTACTACAGCTAACTTATTCCAAGTATTAAATTAAATAAGTTTTTTAGTTTAATATAAATAAATTAATGGAGGAATAATTATAATAATGTTAAAGGGCTTTTTATTAGATTTTCTACTTTAATTATTATTTTATTAAAAAATTACACGTGGAGCAATATGGAACTAACGTGTATTCAGTAATTAATATTTACATATTGAGATAGAATATATTTTCACTAAGTATAGAAAACGAAAGAAATTTACGTGGTAATTGAAATATTTACGTTATGTCATTCTAGAATTGCGGTTTTGGCAAAAATATACCACCTAACTCTTAAACACTTAAAACGCGCTTTCAACCGTAACTTTTAAAAATATGTACTTACTTTATCTCAGTCATCATTGTTAAAGTTTATAAAATTGATTTTTGATAGATAATTGTGAAACTCTAACAGTAATTGAGAAGTCAAATAAATATTTTCCAAAGTAATATAAAAAGGAAAATCTATGTTTTCAATACTTAGGGGATTGATTTAACAAACTACTAATACCGGACAAGTATGTATAATTTGCGCTAACGTATTTTACGCTATTTCTTTTTCTTTTTCTTTTCTTTTCTTTTTTTTTTTTTGCCCTTTATAATACGGTGTTGTGATGATTGTCCACGGTCACTCATTAATTATTATTATGATACTACTTATAGCCTATTATGGATCATAATTCATATATTGCACTAGGTGCATCATTGGCTTAATAATGCCCTCGCCATTGAATCCACAACACAACTAAACACCACGAAAAGAGTTGTCGGCCAACTACTTGAGAAACAACATTCATTTCCAATCTTTGAGACATGTGAAGAAAATTTAATGCAAATCTTTCCTTCATAGTGCTCGTGCTTTTGACCAGAGCACAACTGAAAAAAAAAAAAAAAAAAAAAAATCACATTGACCAGAACGCGTTTCTCTTACTTCCTACTAGAAGACCCGATGGGTACCAACGTTTGGTTTCATCAAACATCAGCCTCATCTGACCATCCATGTCTGATTTAAAAAAAAAAAAAAAAAAGACACCTCTGACTTTTAATAATGCAACACATAATGAAAAATATTAAATTGCCCAGCAGTTTCCTTTAGATCACAGTGTCTTACCGACGGCGATGGATTGATTAAATTAACCAAGTTTGCTGCCAGGTCAGAGGGCTATGGGCCAAGTGTTTTTTTTTTTTTTTTTTTTTTTAACCAATTAAGTTACAATCTGAAAAAAGAATTCAAACCCTAACCAATTCTAATAGAAGATTAAAAATAATATCATTAAATTATAATGGTCTTTTGACTATAAATATGGTTAGATTCAAGAAAAAAAATTATACAACTAGACCTTTATAATTATAATTCATTATATCTTTACATGACTTTTTCACTTTTTAATTATTTTGTTATTTTCTTTTTGGCCACATAACTATTGTCAAAGTAATCTTCCTATCGCTAATTTTTTATTCACCAATTGAATTATCTGATTGAATCCTTCACGTTTCCAAAAAGACTAAGTAAAAGACCCCTCTGGCTGGCATGTTTGTTAATCAATTATTGAAATCCTTAGAGATGAAATTTCTTATTAGAAAAAGTACATTACGCCTACATCATCAATAGTTTTCAAAATTATACTAACTCTTCAGGTATTTTAATTATGCATTTACAATCCTCAAATATGCATTAGGACCATCTTCACGAAAATTATCATTGATGCCCAGGCAATTATGAATTCAGGCAGTGTTGGCTTCAAACTGACGACTACAAAGAAGCTATTGAAGACATCAGACTTTCCCATAGTTTTGCTGTTGATATGACGGGCTTAGTAAGGAAACTTGAGGATTATAACATTTTGTTTGGTGCAAGGGGAAGAAATAGGAAGGAAAGATTTAGGGAAAAAAAAAAATCCTGATGCAAACAGTATCTTGAATGTGTTTAGATAATGAGAGGAAGAAAAAGTAAGAAAGTAATAATCAGTAGTAAAGATAAAAAAGTATGTGATGTATAATTATTAATATATTCATAAAAAATAATATCAAATGAAAGAAATAGTGAATTGAATGAATATAATTGAAAATATAACCTTTTTTTTTTTCCTCTTTTTTTCCTTGCTCTCTCTCTCTCCAAATCTAAGAGGTATTAAAAATTGCGGAACCCATGGAATTTTTTTTTCCCCTTTTCTTTACCCTCTTAAATCCGTTTTTCACCGAGCATTGGGATGCAATTATTTTCGCCCTTTTTCCTTCCTTCCTCGTTCTTTTCTCTCAATCTCACTCATTCTAAATAAGGATAAGGGTGCACTGATTGACGATGAAACAATACTCCACGATTAATTACATGAAAGAAAATAAAAGGGATGTATTACATACTCTGAAAAATATAAGATATATTCATAATTGGAACTTCTCGGTCCATGCACCGGTCGCTCTCTACTCGTCTGTCAAGTCGGTTTGTCCAAAATGCTCGTTGTTTGGAACCATATGAAAGGAAGGATCAAGTAACGGTGACATCTGACATTTGACACCTTATAATTCCCCCTAAGAAGATTCCACTCTTTGACGGCAAAATCTAAAGCAGTTCAGCCATAGGTGGTGTCGTGCCGCGATTTGACAAGAATGATCTTGGAATTCGACTATTCAAAAGGTTGGAAGATTCCTATTACAACTGCTGTTCTCTTTGACTTAAACGTTTTTGATGCATGGATGAGAGAGGGTCTTTTCTTTCCCTGACGTATTTGACGTTTCTTATAGAATCACGATATTTTTTCTGGTTAGTCTAATTTCCATGTCCACCTTTTTACCAATTCATCGATACCTTTATTGTTCTATTTGCTGAATTATTTCTCTTGATCAGAAGAAGATTTCTTAAGTGAAAGGGGGGAAATTTTTCTTGGTACCCTTATATCATGTTTAATACCCATAGAAATAATTTACAAAGAAATGGATTGGTATAAAATAAAATATAACAAAGATTAGAGTGATAAGAAATACCTTTATAATGAAATGGAATGTTGGAATGCAATATGTATAGCAGTAATTTGTAAAAAATATTCTTAATTACTAGATATTATAATTAGTTTAAATGTTAAATGAATAATTTCATTTAATAATAATTGATTATACATAAATAAAATCTTTCACTTTTCAAAAGAAAGAATCGAACTCCCCTTAAAGCCTTTTCCTAAAAATACTTTCAAACTTGAAAAATTAAATGAAAATTAAAATCATAATTCTATTAAAGGTATAGCAAATAACATTACTGTAGAAGTAGTCAAGTAATAATTAGAGTTGAGAAAGCAAAAATTTTATTATAATACATAATTTCGAAAATATTTGACATTCTCACCTTTTTTTTAATAATACATTTCTATAGAACTCTTTAATCGTCTATAATTATTAATTGTCATTACTTGCACCTTTTCATTACACATATGCTGCAGTCATTCTTTTTTTTTTTTTTCCAATTATGTATCAAAGAAACATATCATTTGTGTAAACAATTACGCGTGTTACGATCATTTCATATCGCTTCATAAAATACTCTAAGTCTCTTTAGAGAGTTGTAACTATTTTAAATGATATAACATTTTACATATAAATGTAGAAAGATCACCAATGATCATGTAGAGCCAATTGTTTAAATTAAATAATTGTAATTATATCATATTTAAATCAATTTAAAAACATACATTATTAATATGTCAATTATGATAATCTTCTGATTATTCATTATTTTTAAAATATGCATGTGCTTTAAATTAAAATTTAAGCATCCCATGAATCTTTAACTAATTGGTTAATGGTATTTCCATCACACTTAATTCAATCCTGCAATTTAGATTTGATTCAATTGCACCTCTAAATATTCCTAATTAAAAGATAGTATGAGTTTCTTATCTGAAAGGAAAATGCCAAGATAAATCCAAAATTTTTCAGTTTTAAGAAACGCTCCACAAATTGGATTAGTAGCTTTGGTAGAAGGAAGACACCGATTTATCCCAAAATTCACTGGAATAGGGCTTAGGGCAGCAAAAGACCATGTTACCACCACTCGCTAGTGAAGGCTCATCATGATTTTTTATTTGCAGCAGCCCTTTTCACTAGCCACTCCCCTTGCATATGACATGGGGCATGTAGCAAAATACCTCATTGCATTTTTTTTTAAAATAAAAATAAATGATTTAATATTTGAAAAATAATTAATGATATAATAAAATTTACATTATTTTAGTTATTCAATTTTTTTTTATGAAATTTAAAAATGGATATAAATAAAAATGTAAAACCATAAAATTAAATAATATGTTATGAAATTGGAATAAATACAAATTAGCATTCTAAAACACATTCTTCAATTCAACAAAAAAAAAAAGGTAATACACTACAAAGAAATTATCTTGATGGTCTAGTAGGATATAATACCTCAGAACTCAAAATGTCACAAATCGTCACTTGTCCTAAATCTTTAAAGGCACATTAGGTGTAATATATAAAAAAATTTCTAAAAAGTATTATATAAGTCTCCAAATAATCTTATATAATTAAATTTCTAAATAATGTTAGAATAATTTCTAATTAAGAAATATTGATACCTAATCAATAATCATTACTATATAAGACTAAATATTCTTATCCTTTAATTTCTTAAGATATTCTTCAATATTATATGTAGTCCTTACTCTTCTCATCCTCAAGGCAGTACCAATTAGCGCCATAAATTATTGAAGTTAAGCAATACACTTGCGAGTCCTAGACATGAAAATATAATAAAATGAGCCGAAACCTAATACACAACACATAACCACATGTACATAATCAAACAATGCATAATTACACACATTTAGATGTAAAATAAGTAATTCACACAATTTGTTTAATTATCTTTACTAGCCAATCACACAGCATATGATGGTGGTCCTTATGACCCAATCACATCACAATTCGTAACACAACCTAGTATTTGGACGTGCCTCTTCGAGTCTCTTTACAATAACTTAGATTTACTTTAGATCATTTCTAAGTAAGACTCTACTATAAATAACGGCGTAATAATCATTGAGTTTACCCTATAGAGATCGACTACTCTAGCCCCCTAGGTTGAGTTACAAACAAACGACAAGCAATGAAAAAGTTAAGTAATATATTTAATTAGACAATTTGAACATAAACATACAATTATAAATTTTAACCTAGCAGTCGCAAACAATACACCAGTGTCACGTACTTAGATAATTGGAATCCATTAAGAATGGACTGTTTTAGCTTTAGAACCTAAAAACATTGAATACACATTAAACTCCTTAAAGCTTGAATAAGTGATCTTTTAAAGCTAAAACTCACTTTTGGACTCCTTAATTGTCCTTAAATTCACTTAATAAAACACTAAAGAAATTTACTTTTGATGTATCAAGGGAATAAATGAAAAAGAAGAGGAAAATTGATGGAGCATGGCCTACGATACGGTTTGTGATACGATCATGTCACTGATTGTGTTACACTTCTCATCACTACAAGTAACACAACCTAGGGACACAATTTGTCAAGTTGCCATATCACTTACTGTGATTACAACTTCTACTCACCTAAAGTGACACAACTTAGTGATACGATCATATCATTCACTATGATCCCACCAAAACAAATGCCCTTACTAGTGACACAACATAGGGACATTATCATGTCAAATGGTCATGTCACTCACTATTCTTCCAAAAAAAACCTTACTTTGATTCACCCAATTCCTTCTTAAACCCAATTTAACCTCCAAAACTTCAATAGATGTTTCAAAACACCCTTACTTTATTAGAAACAACTTGACTCCTCAATAGAATCCTCATTAACAATACATCAAAAATTCCACATCTCTAAACTCTTAATTCAAATTCAATATTTATTACATCAACATCAAAATTTCCATTACTTTATCACTTTAACCGCCAAATCATCACCAAGAGCTTCTTAAATAATAAAAATATAAGAAAAATCTATGATATAGGGGATGTTTTACCTTGATTTTGATTATTCTTTTGAGTTTCTTCATTTTTCCATAGTCAATCAATGCATAACCTTAAAATATAAATGCATATCACTTAGATTTAATCAAAACATAAACTCTACAATTGACTCTTCACTTACCATTAGAAGTCTCCGAAGGTTATGTGAGCTTGTGATCCCCTTCTTTAGACGAGTTACATTACCAAAAGAGATCTAAATCAATCTAGCTTTTTCTAAAATTCCTGACATTCCTTAAAGGTTGCCTAGGTTTATAGTAAAGGAGTCCCATTTGATAGCGCCAAGAAGTCTGAATGAGTTTTTAGAAAATAACATAGTATTTTATGCACTGGCCAAGTCAGAAATTTTTTGTACTGCCAACATTACCCCTCATTAAACCATTACTTAAGACCTTAATATCGCTTACTTGTAACTTAATCATCTTTTATTTTATTTATATGACTTTTATTATTGTATATCTCCTTTTTTTTCTAAGGTATCACATGAGAAGATCCAAACAAATTACAAATGAGATTTCCTATTCTCAAGCATATAGGTTATCAATAACATTGTTTTGAAATTGAGAATAGGTACCACTACGTATAGCTTGGACAACATGGACACTGTAGGTGCAATAGGAAATTGATTGTGGTTGCCATTGCATGGATAAAAACCTTTTAGAGGATTATCTACTAGATTTAAGTGTTTGGAGGGAGATTGTCATGGATACGTTTGAGATGAGTGGCCTGATACAATTGTATAGAAATAGATTTTCAATTATGTGTTTTGAAGAGTGAAAATTATGTGTTTAGCATGCTTAATAATGAACTAAGTTGGTATCCATGTCAATCATAAGCAAAAGAAGGAGATATGTAGGGTTTAGTAAGATACAAAGATAAGAACACAACCATGTTCTTGATTGTCAACCTAAAAAGCACGCCTAAACTTAGCTGTGAACTTTCTGACAACAAAATTGAAGTTTCCTGAAAGAGTTGCGAATTTTGATCTTATTTCATAAGTTTCAGTTGAAGTATAATGCCTCAAACTCAGAATGCCACAAATTAACATGTGTCCCAAGCCTTCAGTATCATGACAGGCTCTACAATCCATTACTAAAGTTTTCAAATACATGAAACATCGTCTACCAAATTTATTAATAATTGAAAACTCCAAATATAAGTGATTGGATACCTAAAAAAAATCCATAAATGTAACAATAAAATCCATTAACTCTCTCATGACTCTCTCAACTTTATTAAAAACTGAAAACTTCAAATACAAGTGCTTAAATACATTGACAAATATCCATAAATATAACAATAAAATCCATTAACTTTCTCCACTGACATCTTTGCAAAAGAAAAAGCCAACAACATATTTTCAAATGAACAATTGCCAAACTAAAATCATAAATCAGGATCAGTCTCATTTAGTACTCTTTGCAATTCCTAACACTACTTGGCTTTATCGTAATAATAGTGGTGGTGGTGGTGGTGGTGGTGATAGTGGTAGTGGTAGTGGTAATAGTAGTAATAGTAATAGTGATAATAATAATAATCTATACTTCCATTATACTGATAATAATAACAATTTCTCCACTCATCATAATCTACACGTTCTTCATACTAACCCACGGCTTTGAAAAAGATAAAAGGTATGCCAAAACTTAGTATGTAACACCAACCACATGCACATGATAAGCAGAACGATTAGATATGCATCATATGCGAAAAAAGATAAAACATGCATTCATTTAATTATCTTTGCCTTCAAGTTAATCGACCAAGCATGCATACAAGGGTCATTAAGACCTTACTCACACCAAAGCTCATAAACAAGAGATCCTAAGCCTTAATAATTACCACTTTAAGCCCCACCTAACTAGTATTGAGAAATGCCATTATAGGCTCCAATGCCCCTAAATCTACTTAAATTGTTTCCATATGAGATTTCATTAGGATCAATGTCTCATATGGATCATTAAAGTGCCCCCTTAAGGATTTGCCACTATTAACCTCTAAGATAAGCCAAATATAAGTAACAAACAATGATTTAAGCCAAATATTCAATTAGTTCATTTTATATTTACTAGCCTAGCAATCATAATCAACACCCATGTGTTATATACCTAGAAAAGTTGATTCAAATTGTCCATAACTATCACTAAAGGAGTATCTTGTCAAGAATGGAAGCATAAATTATCTTAGTAACATCATAAAACTTGTTATAGGTTCACTAAGTCCTTAAATGAGGTTTTTTGGTCGAAAATAGTCAAACTAAGGAAGAAAACTCAAAAGGAAAGATGTCTATGAGGATCATGGTTAAGAGCATGATTATGTTCTATACTGTGTTTCACTTTTAGATCAAAATAATAAGATTACAGGGAAGAGCATAACCATCATTCTTGGCCATGATTCCCTTTGGACATCACATTCTTAGATCACGGTCAGTATTATGCTCGTGATATTTGATCATGAACCTCTCGTTATTAAATTCTTCTCTAAATCACACCCATGTTTGTTGATAATGGGTTTTTGTCTCAATATATGAGCACCTGCAAAACAAAAACATGTCTATGGGGCATGCCGAAGGGTATTTCGACATGGCCACTCCAATACCTAAGTCAGCCCCTTAGTCTTGTAAAGAGAATTGTCAAGCGAATAAGAAAATGAAAGAATGGAAGAGAGTCTCCCTACCTAAGAGTCTTGTATGATATTGGTAGAGGGCTAGATATGTACACAAGGATAGGCCCTAAGAGTCGAGTCAAGTCTCGATATGATCAATTTAGGACTTTGGCCTATTTACTAAAAAGTGCTATCAACATTTGCCACCCACTCTCTTTGATGACAAAGTCAACAAAAAGAGTATTTAAGAAGGTTGATTTTGTGAGATCTTTAAACAAGCTTGCAATCCAGAACCCAAAAAGGCTAGAATGCTTAAAGGAGTAAAGGCTTGGAAAAGTGGAAAGCAGGAGTGGTTGAAGCACTTATAAATATTGATATGTCTATAGGCTTAGTTTACACAAAGTGTACTTAACTCTATTATTTTGAAGTATCCAATTCGATACATGTTTGTTATAAACCTATGGAATAATCTTTTGAAATAATTTATTAAAGATAAACTTATAATTTGACTTTGCAAAAGAGTGATAGTAAAACTCATAAGTACATATTAATTCATATACAAACTAGAATATATGAAAACTACCGAACCCTTGAGGAGTCCTATGTAGTTTTTCTTAAAAGGTAGGAAAGTAAACAATAACCAACCATTTCATGTTAAGCCTCACTTCCCGTCCCAATTTGCTAGTCTTATGGTTTGAGTAGGTACTTACAATCCATTCAAAACCTACAAAATGAACTATAGGGGGATGAATGATAATTTGCACAATAAGTGAGATGGAGATAGAAGTATGTATTCAATACTTTATAAGTAGGGTTTTCAACCAAGTTAGTTAGATGTAGTGCGTATACAAGCAAATGTCATCGCATGACATTATCTAATCCATTATAAGATCAAAGAAATTGCTCTCGTTCTAATCCGAGTCAAGGAGTTCAATGCCATACACTAATATATCAAAACCAAACTAGGGCTTATGCAATGAAAATACCCTCCACTCGAGACTCTCTTTACACCACAGCCCTCAACCTTATCGCAATCTTCTCTCTCGTCACTTAGTTTGATTAAGGGTAGAGAAAGGACCATTCAAGCTATCTTTATCAAAGGGAGTCCATGTTTAGCTCGAGAATTGTAGCCATTACTCTTAGTGAGTTGTGATGCATGCCAAGTTAGACATTAGGCCATGTTTAAATTAGTTTATTTTCAAGGTGATCAACTAAACTCATACAATTCAAGCATAATAATATTCATAGAACAACCACAACATAGAGCTTAACTCCTATGATAATAAATTGAATCTCAGGCATAAGCATTGTACACATACAAACAACTAACTACAATCACAAGTAAACACAAACCAAATCTTTAAATATTTTGAAATAATATACCAAAACTCTATAAATCATTGATTGTACTTACTTGCACTATTGCTCACTCTAGTAGATCTATACTACCAATGTTTTACTATTTTAGAAATTTTATATATATATAAAACTCAAATTTAGTTTTCATAAGATTTATGAAAATATTAAGGTTTTATCTAACTCTTTGTATTATCATATAACTTGGTTAAAATACTAATTATGAAGTTGCATACATAAATATATTAAAGTGTATTATTCATATATAGTGAAATATAGTTATATTTATATATGTACTTAATTATTATACTTTTACTATATATTATTCATATATAGTGAAATATAGTTATATTTATATATGTACTTAATTATTATACTTTTACTATATATTATTCATATATAGTGAAATATAGTTATATTTATATATGTACTTAATTATTATACTTTTACTATATAAGTTATATTAAATTAGTGAATGTTAACAATATACGTAATTAGTCTATTACTTATAATATATCATTTCGATCGTATCAAAACATTCATTTCATCGGTCAAATTATATTCCAATTATGAAAAAGTAGTCAAAGGACTATAGTTTTCATAATATTATAAAATACCTATTTTATTACCTAAAATTATCCAATCTTAGTAAAGTTAATATCATTGGGTTCATACAAACTCAATAATATATAATACGTGTTTTATCTCAAGTGATAACTTCTAAATAATATTTTTAATCTTAATATATGTATATACTCATATCACAAATAATATCGTGTTAATATCATATTATCCAAATAAAGTATAGTTTTATAGAACTTTTAAGTAAAATGTGATAAAACTAGTATTTCCTATCTCTAACACGTGTAAATTTTTGTATATCATAACCCATATCATATAATATTATAAAATATAATATAAATAACAATTGATCATACTTGTCTAGATTAGATACATTTTGGATTTAATTAAATAATTATCACTTTTTATTCTAATATTGCTTAAGACGTATCCCAATTAATAAATTAAGCTATTTAACTAGGAAAATTCACAATAAATAGTTAGGATCACCAAATGAATCCAGAAAAAATTTTTTAGACTAAAAAAAAAAGGGAATTCAACCATAACTTGTTTCATGTAATCAGGTTTATCACCTATATATATAATATTACATTTTTACCCTTAAATTACGATTAATTAAGTAAATAATATCATCTTTAAAAAAAATTATTTCTAATATGTCTTGACATCATTAAAAGTCTCCAAAATCCATTAGATAACAATTTCATCAATTTTTTCTATAAAATCAATTTATTTCTGGAAAAAAAGCCCATTTTTGCTATTTTTAGGGTTAAAAATAAAATAAATACTAAACATTTATGAAATATAAATTAGGATACATAACATTAAACTAGATGTAATACAGATTATACAAATAAATTTTGAGCTCAAAACAACATCATTTAATATATTTATTTTTAATTTGAAAATTCAAATTAATAGTACATTTCTTATGGAAGTATTTAAAATAATTAAAATCTCATCAAAATAATTATACCACATGAAAGTATATCTAAAATAACCCAAAAATAATTTTTCAAATATTTTTTCTAATTAATTTAGTATTTTTAGAAAATAAGTAAAAAACCGGGCAAAAATTGAGACTTACCGTTCATTGAAGTTCTAGCCATCATTAGCTGGTAGAAGTGTATCAAATAAGCTAGGTGGGTGGCTTTACCTAGGTTCGGTGAGGTTCCGTGTTAGGTCATTGATAGGTTAGGGAATCAAGCTAAGGCAATGTGTTGCTCTATTATTCTATTTATTTTCTAATTTTCTAATATTTTCACACGAAGTTTTCTTTAAGTATTCTTGGGTATTAAATGTTTGAAATAAAGTTAAGAAGCCTATTTATACTAGTTTGGATTAGATGGAATTTTTCTTCATTATTAAGTAATTAATTTCTTATATTTTTGCCTCTCTTTTTTCTTCAAATTTTAGAGCATGATGTGTTAGATCCTTCGTAATCCAACTTCTAAATCATCACTTGATCTATTCTTGCAATTGCTACATAAGTTGTTTTGATGAATTTAGTTAATATTTTAGTATATTTTGAATATAATATATTAGTATTTAATAGTATATATCCTATGTAATTCATACATGTAATGGGTAATCATATTCATGTGACAATGTTTTACTCATGTTATTTAATTTCTAAGATATATTTTCCCTTTAATTTTTTGAATTCACTTATTTTATATATTTATAGATTTTTGGGTATATTTATTATATATACCAGGTATATATATATTATATAGGATTTTATGCAATATTATTCACTTTTATAGTTTAAATAACTTATCTCTATGGCTTTGTTACATTTCGGGCTTAGTTTTAAGGGTTCCGACAAATTTTACACTATATTGAATAATTATACTTTTAAAACTAAAATTAAAATCTTATGAAATTATTTTTAAAATCTAACTTCACTAAATCACTTTTACTAGCTTTTACAATCTAATCATAAAATTTAAACTCAATCTAATAAATTTTTGTTGAAGACCTTAAATTTGGATACTGTTGCTCTAAATATAATTTTAAGGACTCACATTATTAATTTATGGGTATATATTTTAGTTTATTAGATATATTTAGTGGATACACATATTCTTTAAATACCATTTCATGTTGTTTCACTAACTTTATCGTTCAAATGGCTCAGTTTTTAAAAGCTTGTCAATTGTTAAAGCTCGACTTTTGGGATTTCGATAAGTAATGTTGATTTATTTAAGTTGTTAGCTATATTATTGTTCAATTCACCTATTTCCAAAATGTATATTTATGAGATCACTTTAACTAGTTCTTATTGCTGCATCATAAATCTTAACTTATTCGTTTGTTAATTACTTAATTAAGTTTGCCACAATAGATATTTTTATGTGTAGATTTATGTTAACTTACATACACATATATGCACTTTATATTCTAAAGAGATATATAATTAGTATGTGTACTTGATCTTGAATACGATTTCATGTTTGGATAAAAAGTCACTCTAAATCCTAACTAGTTGCTTAAAAACTTAGGTCTCACATAAGCCATAACATTACTATTAGTATAATAAAAACATCATATGGTTAATAATTTGTCACAAATACATATAAGTATATATTTTTCCACTACTATTATTATATCAACAATGATAGCATATAATATCTTTTGATGTTTTCTTTTCTCAATAAGAAATTCACCTACTAAAAGAAACTAAATCAAAATTTTCTATCTATTTTTCAATTTAAACTGAAATTAGACCATACGAAACAAATTACTCAAAGAAGAACTCTAAGAACATAACTATAACTTGAAAAGGATGTTAAGGCACAATAGTTTAATACTATAAGTAAAGGATCTTAATCTATCTAATAAAATATATTGCATGCAAAAAATAAAAGAATCGACCAAGATTACCATAATTTAATAGCCTAAGTCATTTCACATCTGATTGAAAAACGTGAAACTATACTATTACAATCAAATCAACCATAATTATCATTTTAACCTTATCCAAAATTCACATTGTAACACTATAAAAATATGTCAAAACAATATCCTAAGAAAACTAAGTAATCAACTATAAGCACACCAACAAATCCTACCACATCTTACAATAGTACTTCAATGTATATGTATCACTCTCCAAGGGACAATAGTTGAATACCATGAGCAAAGGGTCTTAAACTATCTGATAAAATAGATTGTATGAAATAATAATAATAATAATAATAATAATAATAATAATAATTGACCAAGATTACTATAATTCAACAGCTAAGCCATTTCACATCAAATTGAAAAACATGAAATTATACTAGTACATTCAAATCAACCCTAATTCTCATCCAAACCTTATCTACAATTTACATTGTAACATTACAGAAATACACCAAAACAATATCCTAAGAAAACTAAATAATCAACTATAAGCACACTAACAAATCTTACCAGATCTTGTTGTGGTACTTCAACATATATCGATTGCTCTCAAAGTCACGATCAATACGACTTACTTTATGCTTCCCTTTCCTACTTTGATCTACCAAATTCAATTCAATCAAAAGTCCAATGCCATTTCCTTTGCTTACCAACATGACAAAGATAATTGACATCCTTATCATGTAGATAGAAATAAATTGCCTACCTTATAAATATCCCTTAAAATGTATTTTCCTAATCCTATACCTTCATGAGTGAGTTCTTTGTTCATTAATAACACAACAACATAGAACAATTCAATGATTAGATAATCCTCTATGGACCAAAAATATGTAGAGGAAGAATATGGAGAAAGAGAGATATTAATGGTAGTTGCAGTAACAATTATTAGAGAGAAACATAGTAGTTAGAGGAATGTAGATCATAATGGATAAAGAAAAGTAGCTACAATAGGCATACATATGTTGTAATTGTTGTAAGTAGTAAGTTAATTATTGAAAAAGGAAAAGTAAATGAAGTATAGTATGGAGTCAAATGAACTTACTCCCTTAATAATAATGGATAAAATGATATGATACGAAAAAAAATTATGAGAATGCATTAATGATGGCATAAAACGATAAGATATGAAAAAGGAAAAAGTTTTTGAAACTATATACTATAAAATGATAGTTGACAAAAAAACAAAAAGAAAAAAAGAAAGAATACTAACATATATTATATAATTTATAGCTAAATCTATAAAGATGAGGTCTGCATGGAGCCTTTTTTCCATCTAGTCAAAGAGAAGGTGGCACCCATAATTATCCATGATGCAAACATTAATGGATTGGAAATTGTAAGGCTGTGATATGAAAACCAAATTGAGATCAATGTATGCGCTTTTTATATAAACTTTAGTGTCTCACATGAAACTATGTCCTATGGTATATTATGAATCAGCTGTGATATTACCCATTTATCTTTATCTGTATTCTTTCATTTCCATATAGCTACATGTAAATATCTACATAATATTTATTTCTATTATCATACTATTCTTTGTTGGGATTTTTCTATAGTTCCCTTTACTATTTTTATAGAGATAAGATCGTATCGCCCCTCTATTGCACTTTTGATTTAATATTCATTAGATTTGAACCATTAAACCGATTGTGTTATCAATCCTCTAGAACTATACATTATATATATATAAAGTATCATAGTATATTTCAAATAATAACACATATGTGCTATGTTATAACAATATACAATAATTTGAATAATACTATACATTATATTCTATTAATATGTTTTAAGAAGTTAAGAGTAATATTTGGTAAATAAAACTACTTTTTTTTCCTTTTTTTTAATCCTCTTCCCTCCAAACATTCCCTCTTTCTTTTATTTTTCCCTCCATTCCTTTTTTAGTTTCCTTTTCTTTACCACGACCCCTCTCCTCTTCTTCAATAGTTCCATTTTGTCAATTATTTCTTAGATGTAAACTCTATGTTTTCTCCAATTATTCAGATTCTCTCTCTCTTTTATGATGATTATTACTTCAAACATAATGTTCTTATTGCTACCATCATTTTAGTACTATTTTCTTTTTAGGTTTTGTAATTTAATATAGTTTAACACCATGTTTTCTGCCTTTTATGTTTATGTATGTGATTATGGTACCATTACTAGTATTACATAACAATAAATTTTTCTTAGTAGTATGACTGTATATTACATTAGAAACCCAACAAAGGATATATTTAAAGCACCAAATCCCCTTAAAAATTTGCAAATCATATTCCTACTTTGATAAAATAAAATAACTTTAATTTGGGTATATGTTTTTGTGATTCTTTTTCAATCCTAATTTTGTTTTGTATTGTTCTTTTTTTTTTTGTGTCTTTCTAAAAACAATTATTCCAAAAGGTAATAATTTTGTTAATGAAAAAAATTAGGGTTTGATTATTTTGGTTGTGATGTATTAGGTTTCTGATAAGAAAAAGGTAAGTGCAATGACAAAACCTTTTTCTTAAAGCATCAAGCTTTCAATTATCACAATTTCTTAGTAAGTTATGAATTTTCTTTTTCTTTTTCTTTTTCTTTTTCTCTTTTTGCTTATCAAATAAAACGACATTGTTATGTAATTGAAATTTGATGCTATCACCTTTTATATTTGATGGATGATTAATTTTGGTTAGAATGCTTTTTTTTTGCTATGTAAAGGTTATAGATCTTAATGTTGTTTTATATTCGTATATTGAAAGGAATTAGGGTATATGTAATCAACTAAGTGTTTACTTTTGTTGCAAATTCTATGGGTATGTTTGCATTTACATTTAAGAACTCTATATAAATAATGTTCAAGGTTTAGTTGTGCTTTTCTGTTTCCTTGTAAACCTTTAAGAAAAAAGATTTGATTGTTATTAAGAAATGTATTCTTGTTATGTAATAGTTAAAGTAATTTATTTTGAGAATTGAAATTAAATGTCTTCAACCTAATCTAATAGAATTGATTATATCAAATGGTTTTCTGCTTATATTGAGAGTTTTAATTATACTTTTATATATGAATATAGAGTAAGGAATATAATAATTTAACATTAATCTTGTTTTAAAACAAAAGAATATAGAAGCTTTGTATTTTGCTATTAGATGTGGACCATGGATTTCTCTTCATGGTAAAATCTTAATTTAATTAATGCATCTACTTTTTAAAATTATAGAAAACTTTTTTTTATGAGTTTTGCTAATACATATTTATAATATTTATCGGAGAAAAGTGTAAAACCTTACGAAGAGTTCATTTGAAAATAAATGATAGTGAATCAGTGAAAATAGTGTTAGGAAGATAAAAACAATAATAATTTTTCTAATGTAATTGCCTATTCATAAACCTGTAAACTATAGAAGACTAACCTAAATGGAAATAAATAACTTTGGAAAGGAAATACCTAACTAGCTAATTTTCAAAAATTCCATATAATGTAAAATTGTTCCTAAGACCCTAAATAGACGATATATTGTCTAATAAGATGAAAAAAAAAGAAGCAAAATACATCTAGTAAAAATAAGAAATAAATCTTCAATAAACTAGCAACTATTATCTTTAAACCAAAAGCTTCAATTAGAAGTCGAATTGCCTTCCGATCTCTAAAACTTGATTAAAAGCTTGTGTTTCATGTGAATGTTAGAAGCAATCCTCTTGTATGTTGTCAGAAGCCATGCCAATCACTCTTCCATGATTAAGACCTCACTTTACTTTTGATTCACAACTTACTACAATTTAGAACTCCGTTTCTTTTTACATGCTACTGGTAATTCGAAGATCGACCATCCCTTTTAAATTTAACTCCTTCTATGACCTTCTAAAATCATATTTGCAACTTTGATGCTCATCATCTCATTAAGGTTGGTAAAGATTTACCCTAAAATCTCACTTTTGTAGGCAAGCTATTCAAACCTTACTTCTGATTTCACTTAGTAAATTGATCCTTTTAAATTTCATCTAGCCTCATTAGTAGCAATGTAGTTTGTGTAACGATCCGATTAGAACTCCTCCTACTGAAGTATTATCTGCTTTGGAGTGGAACGTCACACAGTTTTATCCTTTGGTGCAGTAACTTTCCAAAAGGTCACCAATCTTAGAATTGCTCTAACCCAAGCATGCTTAACTCCAGAGTTTCAATGTACTTCGAGCTACTGCACTAAAAGATGCTTCGATGATTAGAGTTCTTTCTCCTAACATGTAAGGGGTATTACAGTTTTCTTGTTGCTCTTCTTGAAAAAGTAGACATTTCTAAGCCATCATATGATACTTTATTATCATATAACCATGGCCTTCTTGATAAAATGTGAGCATTATCCATATCCATTACATCATATGATATCCTATCCTCATATTTACCAATGGTCAAAGGAACTTTGATCTATCTAGTAACATGAATTTCATCCTTTTCTCCAAACCAAATGCAATGTATAAGGTAACGAGTAAGGTTTTGAATTTAATCCCATTATAATTAAAAAAAAAAGTTATAGATGTCAAATTGGTACAACTTCTGCTATTGACAATTAAAGAGCAAGTTTCCTTATTAATTAAGCACTCTGTAAAGAACAAATTCTCTCTCTGTTCTATTTCAAGAGGGGTTTCATGGTCTCATCACACTTAAGATCAAGTGGCAAATAGTGATCTCCAATAACATGGTTGCATTCAAAATCCTTCATCTTTCTCTCTATATCTCTAACTATACCCTCTCCATCATCCTTGCTTTTAATTTCTCATCCCTTTAATATTATAACTCTCTTATTAGGACATTGTGATACTAAATGACATAGACTAGACACTTAAGTCATTTAACTTCCCTACATATTCTTTATTGTACTCACTTATGATTCTTCTTTTTTGGTGCCTTACCCTTATTGACTTCCTTATTCTCCTTTTTCGTGATAGTAAGTTTCTCTTCTACATTATCAAATTTTATTAATGTGTTGAAAATTTCTCTCTTCATAGCCTCTATTATTGTTTGACTTAGCTTGCTAATTTAATGACATCCTCTAAGTATGATATTAATATAGTCTAATTACACTAGTTGATATGACACAAGGATGTAAAAGTGCCTATGACTAAGTCTTACTATAGTCTAGAAGGGTCTTTCAAAGTTATCAAAGAAAATATAGTAGATGTGGGTAGGATTTATGGTAGAGATTTAGCAAATCCATGAACTATTGGAATGGATGTGACGTACCAAATGAATACATATGGCTAAACAACTTACCAAATGTGATGCATCGATCTAAGTTGAATGGGCTACTTATCACCTTCCTTGCTAAAGGGATAGATAAGAGCTAAGAGTTTCATAAAAGAATGATACTTGAATGAAAAGAAAATCAATAATTCACTAAGGAAGATGATTATAACTTTTATGGAAATGGCATATTTATACCCATATTACTTCATTAAGGAAGATGATTATAATGTTTATGGAAATTGGGTATTTATACCCATATTACTAAGGTAACATTAAATCAATAGTATTTACTAAAAGGGTAAAATATATATAAAAAAAGCCCCTAATGTTTTACGTTCTTTCAATTGAATCTTCAACCTTTCATTTAGTCAATTTTAGTCTTTAATATTTTCAAGTTGTATCAAATAAATATTGCTCTTAACTTCCTCAAAATTTCCGTTAATATTGGATGCATGACATCATTTGATGGTCAACATATAATTTTTAAATAAAAAATATTTATAAAAATAATAGAAATATAGGCAAATATATAGAAAAATAGGAAAAGTGGAAAAAAATTTTAAAAAATTCTGCATAATTGAAAAACACTTATTTAATGAATATAATAATTATATATATATTTGTATATATATTTATATATTAAAACTAAATTTAAATTAATAAAAGAAAATTAATAAAATTCAAAAAGAAAAACTAGAAAAATATACGAAGAGGAAATCTAGCCACCCATAGATAGGGGTAATTGGATTTTAGCTAAATTTAGAAGTGGGTTGCGATCCACTAGTGGCCATAGGTAGCCACCCACTTCTAGGGGAAGGTTGTGCGAACCCTCTTAAGTAGGGGGTTAGCCTAAATTTAAAAAAAATAAATAAATAGCCAAACTCAATCTAGTGGAGATTAGGTCATGCGATCCAATCTCAATCAAGTCGATCGGGTTTGCTCTTATTATTATTATTTTATTTTTTTACTTTTAGGCAACCACCATCACTTAGGGAAGGTCGCATAACATCACATACTCCCTCCACCCCACCTCTTTCGTAGAGTATGGATGGCCACCCACGGGCTACTAGTAGGTTGTAAGCCACTTCAAAGCCGGCCATTTTTCAGCTACCGTAATGTTAGAGGGTAGCCATATTTGAATATTTTTTACTTTTTCTTATTTATGTTAATTTATTTTAAATTAAATATTGATATATATATATATATATATGTGTGTGTATGTGTGTATATAAATATATAATTACTAAATAATATATGTATATTATTTTTTATATTTTATATTTATTTTTCTGAATTTTTTTATCATTTTTTTGTATTTCTTGTTATTTTTATGAATGATAGTTATATAATATATATTATTAGTTTATTTAATCAAATTAATTATTTGAACAAATTAGATTATGTTATGTATCCATACTAATAGCAAAACTAATTATTGGACTATTTTGTAAATTTTGAAAATGTTGAGGACTAAAATGAAAGGTTAAGGATTGAAATGTATATATAAATAAACGTTAGAAACTTGTTTGTACTTTTCCTAAAAATAAAACTAATACATCCAACTGTGTTAGAATAGAGGGGCAAATTCATAATCATGCTACAAAGAATATCTTAGCATTAGAGTTGTATAACTTGAGTAGTGAGATATGCGTTACTTAGGTAGAGGTTTAAAGATACGTTGCATAAAGATCTTTAGTCTATTTGCATAAGGTCAGCAACAAATGAAACTTCAAATAGCTCAGCAAACTTGCCTTAATAGCTTTAGACTTACAGAGTCAAGAGATATTCGAAATAGATCAGCAATGAAGGCTCGGGACCTTAGAACAAGTCGGACATCTTAGATAAGGCTTTAGGTGAACTGTTTAATAGTTCGAATTGACCTTACTCCTGTACTATCATAGTGCTTTGCTTGTTGTAACTCAAGTATGCAATCAGATCAACTCGATAGATTAAGTCAAGCTCCTCTAAACTTAGATAATTAGAGAGAATCCGTTGCATCATGTTGGCAAGCCCTTTAGCTTAAGAGCAAGTGAGGGATACATGAGGTTGATTCCTATCATTAGTTACATCAAATCTAAGCTTATTGATGAATCAGTTTATGAATACCTATAATGATTCCTTGAGCTTATATGTAGCTAGCAAAGTTTCAAATTCCTTCACATATTCCCTAATACTCCTCTTGCCTTATCTCAAGAACTAAAACTCAAGCAACATCCTTACCTATAGTAATCAGGAATGAAAATATACCTCATCATTTTTTCATCAAAACCTATGTACTCACTTTTCCTTCTTTATCCTGACACTTCTACATTTATAACTTATCCCACCATAGGTTAACATAGCCAATGAAAGCTAAAGATGCCATCTTTGCCTTCATTATCTCATCTCGCTCATAACAATCAAATGCTTTCTCCACTCATGGAACCTAATTTAAGATCTCTTTAAGTTTATCTTTGCTTATAATTTTCATCGCATTGTAGACACGCCATTTTTTCCTTTATTTTTCAAAAGCATTAAAATAAGGCCTTAAATTAGGGAAAATGTAAAAAAAAAAAATTAGAAAAATAAGAAAAAACCCAAAAAGTAAGAAATTTAGAAAAATATTAAAAATAAAAGATTTAAGAAAAGCAAAATAATAATAATAATAATAATAATAATAATAATAATAATAATTTAGAAAAATACAAAAAAATTAGAAGATTTATAAAAAAAAATAAATGGTTTAGATAATTTAGTAGAATATGATAAAATAAAGAGAGAGTCATTGAGTCTAGGCTTAGATTTGAATCTGGCTTAGGTTGACTTAGTCTGTAACACCTCAGAACTTAGAACGCTACAGACTGTCAGATGTCCCTAGTCTTCTAATGACACATTAGTCTCTAACAACTACAATGAATATTTCAAACTTGATATTAAAAACCACCAACATCAATATATTAAAAACAAAATCTCCCATTTCATAAAATTTAAACCCATATTTCATACTCCATAAGTACCAACAAGATTAAAGAACCTTTTTGTCTTTCATAACGAAAATAACGTAAATAAGATCAAACAACTAGTATGAATGGAAATTAAAGATAGAACAAGTCTCATCTATAGTTTCATTTCAATCCTTATTACTAATTTTAATACTATTGGCTATCATAGTGATAATAGTCTCAAAAACCAACATTTAGGTAGTAATAACTATCATTCAAATCTTTAACTCCAACATTCTCATAATCAGCTCCACAACTATAATCTTTATAAACATAATTCTAACCTATAGGTGGGAAAAAGAAATAACATAATGAGCTGAAACCCAATACGTAACACACAACCATATGTGTATGATAAAACAATACATATTTTTATGCATAAAAATACAAAACGAGTAAATCACACAATTCATTTAATTATTTTTATTTTTAAGTGAAACACACGACACATGATAATGGTCCTCATGACTCATTCACACCACAATTGTATCACAACTTAGTGTTTAGGTATGCCTCTTTAGACCCCTCTATAACATCTTAATGTTGGGCATGCCTCTTCAGGCCCTTATACAACAACCTAAACTACCCTAGATCATTTTAATGTGAGATTCCACAAAAGACAATGTGTTACATAGATCATCAAGGTTGCCCCCTAGGGATCTGCCACTATAGGCCCTTAGGACGAGCTAAACAAAAGCAACACAAAGATATTTAAGTCGGATGTACATTTAATTCATTTAATCTTTACTATCCTAACACTCACATACAACAAGTACGTATCATGTACCTGGATATTTGGAATCCGTTACTAACGAATCAAAGTTAGCTTTAAATCTTAAAAACAATAAATACTCATTAAACTCCTTTAAATAATGAATAAACACTGTCTCTTAGCTAAGACTCACTTTTAGACCATTTAATCTCTTTAAATTCACTTAATAATACATTAAAAGGGTTTATTTTAGAAATAACAAAAGATTAAAACAAAAAAAAAATAAAGAAAAGAAAAGGAGAAACTTAGCTTAAAGGAGTAAAGCCTATGACACATCCAAGGACATAATCGTATTTTTTGACCATATAACTTACTGAGTTACACTTCATTACTACAAGGGACATGACCAAAGATACGATCGTGTCTTTTGGTTGTGTAACTTGCTGGTCTATCGACCCACATCACCTATTGCAAAGGATACGACTAGGGATACGGTTATATCACTTTCTGGTGGACCTTTTTTTTGTTCTTCCACCCAAACTTCCTTCTAAACCCTGCAACAAGACTCTATAACTCCTCATCACAAACCTTTGATTCAAATCAATATAACCCTTCCAAAATCCACTTCTATAATGTTTTATAATTTAAAAAAAAAAAAAGATAAAATCAAAACTTGTCAAGAATTTGGGAAATTTAAGGACTCTAAGGAATACACGAGGGTTACCTTAATCTCAACGATCCTTTAGAGTTTCTCACTTTTCCTTAACCAATTATTCACAACCTTAAACAATTACAATAAAAACTAAGTTTCTAAAAAAAAAGAGAGAAAACTCAAAACTACAGATCCAACTTCTCTTACTAAGGTTTTCTAAGGTTGTGTTCCTCACACTGACTACTCTTGCTCTTGAGGGCTTTCGATAAATACAATAAAGAAGTCTAAACCTATAGTGTACAAAGAGTACAATTGCACTAGTTAGGCAAGGGTTTTATTTTAACCCTTTTCCTGAATTTCCAATATCACACTTCATTAATCTATGGCTTAAGACCTTAATACCCTTTTCATATAACTTAATTACCTTTTTGATTTTATTAAGACTTTTATTATTTATTTATTTCCCCTAAATTTTTTGTTCGGGTATTACATAGTTCATATGTGCAATTTAAATAAGGAAAAACTAATGGCCCATTTGGTTTAGATTCAAACTTGATATTACATATGACTTGAAAATCCTAGGTTCAATCCATGGAAGGTGTAAAATGCATCTTTTATTTTCTCTTCTCATTTCATCGCCATGTCACGAGCCACATCATCATCACATCATTTACTAACTCACTTTTAAGTGTGATAAGCACACTCCTACACACGTTGGACACACTTTAAGACACTTCTACATGCATAGCTTTATATTTAGCATCATATATTGTCTAGTTTCTCCTAATCCAAGCATGGAAAAAAGTCATACTGCATTTAATATTTTCCATTCTTAACTCGACTATGATACCTATAAATAAGGGATTTCATTTCACTACAAACTATCAACTCATTACTCATAATCACTTAAAGCGATCCACAACGCCACTCTTTCTCTCTACACGGCCCCTTTTTCTAGGATTCATGCGAACTCTATCCTAGTCTAGCTTTGCTTTGGTTTTAATTTGTGTTTTGTTCTTCGTATTTTGTTTTCTTTGCTTTTATTTATTTTGTAATATCGTACTTTTTCTTTTTTTTTTTTGTTATGATTGTATTCTATTTGCAATTGTGAAAAGAAAAAAAAGTGAAGAAAAAGAAAAGAAGGAAAAAGCAAAAAAAAAAAAAAAGGAGGAAATGCCTAACTTGTTTAGTTTACTTATTTTTATATTTTAGTTAGAAATATACAATAAAAGAATTTAAAAAAGTAAAAAAAAAAAAAGAATAATAATGACAAATAAAAATGTCCTCTCAATTAGAAAAATCTCTTTTTCAATAAAATAAATAAACTCTTTAGGCATGTTTTCTATAATCTGGACATGTTTTCTATTATTTAAACATCTTTTCAATGATTTAGGCTTTTTTTCTATAATTAAGCGTCTTTTACATGCTTATGGTATCTTTTCTATAGTTAAGTATATCAGCCACTGTAATTGCATATTTCATGAAAAGTTGTATTTAGGTATTTTAAGATTTTTCTAAAAAGTTTTATCACTTAGAAGCTTTTCTCAAATAAATAAAAATAAATAGACCTTTTTTAAAAAAATTAGGATATTTTAGAATTTTTCCAAAAAATAAAATCACCAAATTAGAACCCTTTTTCTCTTAGGTGTTTTTGTTAAATAAAATAAAATGACAAAAAGACATAAACTCGGCCACTTTTCGAATTTAAAATCAACCAACCTACTGTGTATTTTCGAAACGAACTATAGAAGTCTGATCTTGAATAATGAGTATGTAAGCACTCGTACGTAAGTACAGAGTGACTTAAAATATAAATTTTTTTCCTTTTGCCATCTTTTGTAAATAATTGATCACTTTATCTTATTAGAATTAAATTAAGTCACATCTAGATAGCTTTTATTAAGGGTAATTTTGAAAAGTGAAAAGAAAATAAAAAAGTTAAAATAGTGGTACCCATTAAGGGTTTAAAAAATTAGCTCTAGAATCCAGATTTTTGGTTTTCAAAAATTGTTTTAACAAAATCGGTTTTATTAAAAGATTAGTAGCTAAGTTATAATAATCAATCCACTCAATTACTTATAATTTAACTATTTTTCACAACTACAGTTGGGTGACGACTCTAAACAATTTTCATATAAAAAAACGGTTTTCTTCAAACTCTAGTTAAGGGTCAGTATTAAACAGTTAAGGTTTAATATTGATCAATTTAAAGGTTTAAACAAAACTAATTTATAAAAATCGGAAGGAAAAAACCAAGCTTAACACTCATCTTTATTGCTTCCTACCCTACTTTTCATTCCATTACTAATAACATTCTCATCTAACATATTGGTAGCTTACCTAAAATATTTGATAAAGTTAAAGTTCTTAAAACTTACCATAAAGTCAAATGATCTATTATCACAACCTTTACTTTGACACCAAAAGATTATGTACCTAACATCATGAATTAGATTCTAAGCACAATTTCTATCCATAGTAATAATGAAAAAAAAAATAAGAAGAAGAAGAAGAAGATCTTTTTGGTATTTTTACCAACATTAGTTGGTTGATAACTCCATTTTCTAAAAATAATTTTAAAAAATAAATGAATTCATTTTCCTTAATTTTTGTAAGGTAATATATATTAGATAAGCTAAGTTAATATAGGTTAAATTAAGGAGAAAAGATCTAAATTTTAGGCTCGACAACTATATTTATTTAAGAAGAATACAGAGTGGAGTAGTATAAGATGTGGTGGCAACTAAGCTACATTAATTAGGTTAATTGTAATGCATATAAAAGAGTGTACAAAAAATGGAAATAGAGTATGAATGATCAAGTAATTACAACTTTTAACCAACCATGAAAGGGAAATATAATAAAATACAACGTAAAGTTACAACATCCTTAGAGGCCAAGTTATGTGACCAATAAGCAAAAGATTCATCAAAAGACTTGAAGGATTACACACCAAAAAATCAAATAGCAAAAGTGATAAATGTGTAAAATTACACATTTATCTTCCCCAAAATAGCACATTTCACGCATTTTATAAAGTTTTACTATTATTTTTGAGTTAAACTGGCTAAAGTACATGTATTTGGATCAGTTTTGTTAAGATTTAGAAAAAAAGGATTAAAATTTAGCCTCATATGATTTATATAGGATTACAAGAATCTATCTAAACTATTGGCTGTTCTTGAGTGCAAATTATACATGATAGTATTTAATTCTTAGTTTCAAGTTTATATTTGATGAGTTCTTCATTGGTCTAAACATTTCTTCATGTGATGATAGTTGCCAAACATCCTACTAGAGCACAAATTAACATCCATCAGCTATATGAAGCCTTGAGTAGTAGCTGTCAGTAAGAAGTCCTAATGAACCAAGAATTAAACAACAACAAGCAAATCACTTGATCCATCTATAGTAGCTCAATGGAACTTATGCAGCTAGTGGGATTAATCTTCAGGTCGGTGGCTTAGTGAAGAGTCCACAACATGTTGTCATTCAATGTAATTCCATGACCAAACTTGCAAAGAGACCAACTTATAGTAGCTCCTCCAAGAAAGTTCAGCTGCTCAACTAGTTTCACTTGATAAGAGAATCCAATCCAAGCTCTATTTGATAGCCACTCGCATTTGTCTCAACTTGGACTTAATTGTAGAGTATGCCACAAGACAAGTAGTAGTAGGTTAATGATGAAGCAATCTGACCAAGAAATAATTGGAACAACTCTAATAAGAAGGATTTCAAAGTTCTCTAAGCAACTTAGCAGCCCCTAGCATCTTCTTGAGCTAAAACTGAATTAGAATAGTAGTTGCACTTTTGTATGAGAGATAAATAAATAACAGCCACTAGTTTGAAAAGTCAAAGCAAACCATGAGCTTCCCTTGATGAAAAATTAGAACACACCTATAATGTGAAAAGCAAGAGATCATTTTTCTTTTAGATTTGGGGCTTATTAGTAATGTGAAAGTAGCAACCACAATTTTGAAGATGCCTAGAGTTATCCAAATTGATTGAGAAGAATTGGATCACATCTGCTCAGCTTTTAAGATAAAATAGACTAAACTCAGGGGCATGGACTTCAATTGCAGCAAGCCACACAACTTTAAAACAAAGAACAACAGCTCTTTCTTTTCTTGAGTTAAAAGCCAAGAACCAAACACTCCAATGTTGAGCACATGACCAAAATCCAAGCGCACGGACTTCCTGTACATTTCAATGCCAAGACAGGACCAGCTTAAATGCTCCATTCATTTAACCATAGCAGCTTCTTGAATTCCAAGCTACTAGCCAAGCTCCATATGACAACAGCTCACTTCCCTATTGTAATAGAGCAAGTGACAAGGCATACACTTTACATTGCAGTAGTTACCACGCCAATGAACACACGACGGTAGACTTAAACACTCCAATGAACATTAATTGAAGCACTTTAGGGGACAGCTCAACAACTCGCAATAGGCCACAGATCTAATCTCCAAAAGCATGCTCAACTTGTCTCCATGGCACACTCAAAAAACCAACCAAGAATAGAGTATCCCATAGCAAATTCATGACTTACTCTCCAACGCAGAGAGCGACTCACTTCCCTATTTGCAACTACAAGCCAAAACTAAGCCATGAACTCCATTGAATTCCACAGCAGCAACCACAGGAAACAAAGCAACTGAGTAGCTGTAGCTGTGGTCTAAATTGGAGCAGCCCGCGCAACTTCACTAAGTGGAGAAAATTCAACAGCAGCTGAGTTGAGCTTCTTTAATGCCCCATAGCAGCACGTTGCCATCAAAACAGCATCTAGCACGAGCAGCAGCTAACAAGTAGCATCCTATTTGATGACAAAGGACGCCCTCGGTTCTTCAACAATCCAAGAAGCTTCTATCCAAGCTCAGCAGCTGCAGCGAGAATTACCAAAGATGCAGCTGACCGTGACTTCCAAACTGCACAAACGTCAACAGCAACTCATTTCAGGCCAAGAATTCTTCTCTGATCAGCAGCTCTGAACTCGACAAACGTAGCAATCCGAGCAATTCCTAGAAGAACCGAACACCTACAGCAAAGCAACTGCAACTATAGCACCCAATAGCAGGTCATATTTCTTCAAAGCTAGCAAGTCCACCAAACCAAGTAGCTGAATGAGCAACTCTCCACGTAAACTCCACCCAGCCAACAGCCAAGCAAGCTGAGAACAACAATTTCTCCATACGAGCTGTAGAATAAACCTCAATTTAACAGAATTCTTGCGTGCAACTTGTAGAGCATCTTATTATTATTATATATTTTTTTATCTTACAATTCATTATAGAAGCTTTGTTTCATCTTATTATGGATGCTTTCATAAACTTATTACTCTCTTAGTTTGTTTGACAGCATCTTGAAACACAACATGAGATGAGAACTAAGTTAACGCAAAGCTCTTGAATACTTCCAAGAAGACCAACATGGAACTTGAGTTGCAGCAGCTGCTGCTACAATAAATTGAACAATGACTGAACCGAGGACCAACCAGCAGCTTCTTCATGTGAACTATGTGTAGTCGCAGCTCGTGCAACTCCATTCATCGACTTGAGTGCCCATTCAGTAGGCCGTGACTCATTTCATAACAAATCTTAAGACTGAGTTGATCTAAGCTAACTCCAGCGAAGCAAATTCCAACCGAACAGCTGCAGCAATCAGGCAACAACAGGCCGTAGCCCATGTCATAGTTAGTGGATGATGTGCAGATGGAATGTAACATTAAATTACAGCAGCGGGATTGGAAAAGCAGCCCTCAATCTATTTCACATATACATACATGGAAGCTATCTTTAATTCATGCTGTAACCAATTTTCAATTACACCTAACGTAGGCCTTACTATTTTTGTTAGGAATAAGAGCAACAAATCCTGAACACCAGACTCATTTGCTCTGTTGGTTAGACAACAGATCAATAGCTTCGATCAATTATTCAAAAAAAGACGTGTGGGCTTCATTTGGATTATGCCCATGTCAGGCCCTCGCAACAAAGGGTTTGGTTTCTTTTCAGTTGTGAAGCAACGGGGTATAAGATGGAGGGAAGATAGCAGCCGAGAAAGGGGGATAGAGAAGAAAGAAGCAGCAGACGAAGACGGAGAGGAAGACAGGGAGAACATCCAATAGCTTAGGGATTTTAGTTTTACAGAATATTTGAGAACAGAAATTGCATTTTGTGTTTACTTTATTAATTTTAATATGTTTTCTTTAATTTTAGGACTCTAAATTATTTTGTTTAATCTCACTAGATGATTACCTTAGGTTTCAAATAAATCGAGATATACCGATTTTGTATCGAGTATTGGGGCTAAATATACCGATTAAGATATTTTCTTTTCTTTATTATTTCAATTTTATATATAACTTGATTTATTTAGGTTTTTTATTGATAGATTTGATGAGTTGATTTGTTTTATGTATTATTTCGATATTGATATTAATTATTTAGGTATTTTTCTATTATGTTCATCGTTTAGTTATTTAGTGTTTAGCCATCACTTTTTAACTAAATAGAATTATAAAATATTCAAGAGGGTTTCAATAACCTGTAACTAATATAACTTAAATTTTTGAAAAAACTTGTCATAGGGATATGTGGATTTTAATTAAATTTATGAACTCATGCATTTAATGCCATTAGAAATATGGTTCGGATCATGGGAACGTGCTCAAATTATAGTTTGAACTAGAATAATAATTTCTGTATGAGTGGATTATTATTTACCCAATAATTATAGATAAATTGCCTTGGCGAGTGAATTTATACTATAATTAGAATTCTGTTATTCCAGAAGGTGGGCGAGTTCCAGCGAGTTTAGTTAAAAATCTCTTTTAGTCAATTTCGAATATTGATTCAAGACATTGCATTGATTCAAATGAGAATAGATTTATGAATCCTAATTTAATCTTTTTTATCTCCTAAAACTCAGGATCCTTATAGTGTAGCTAAGACATTTAGTTTAGTGTTTACTTTGTTATTTAGTTTTCAGTCACTTTTAGTTTAATCATTAATAGCTTAGCTTAGGGAAAAACACAATTAATTTAGTACTTAACACTTAGCTCTTTATGGAATACGATCTTGACTCACCGTTTGTACTATTTTCATAACCCAATATACTTGTCAATTCACATATATGTTTTCAGCGAGTCAAAGAGCTGCTGCCTTAAAACAACTCTAGATGGTTAGTATGCCCATATATGCACTTAGGGTGTTTTGAAGAGGAACGCCTAGCAATTATCATAAGGATTCCTTTTAGTCAAGTGGAGTATTCTTGCTAAAGATAATAGTAGGTTTTCAAAAGTTGATGGCTTAGCTAGAAATTTGGCAATACCATAAGAGAATATCCTTAAGCTTACTGAAATTTTACTCATTTGCTTTGAAGAAGAAAGTAAATCATCTCTAAAAAGGAGATGTTTTAGTTGTAGGCATAATCTACTAATCCATATACCTTTAATTGATTTTTCTATATAAGCTCTAATTGTCATTCTCGATAAAACATTAGCCACTTTAAGAAAAACATATTGTAAAAGAGGATTGCCTTACCTTATTCCTATAGTTGAAAGAATACTATCATTCCCTAAACCAAAGAGTCGTAACAGTTCTATTATGTAAACTAATATAAACTAGAAACTAACCACTTTAGCTACTAACATAGGTATAGCTTACACAAGGCATTTACCACTCCATAGCTTTGAGCCATATAATTTTGAGTCTAATAGATATCAACTTATGATGCATCTTTTCAAAATAGCTTTTGAAAATAATATTACGACTCAAATGACCAAGAAAAATTATGCTTTATAAATCATAGAGTACAAAATCTCAATTCTAACAAAAAGTTTCAAGAATTAAATTTATTTGTAAAAACAAAGAAATTGGTAAAGGATTTATAAAAGTTTATAGGTTTATAAAGCATAATATTGATACCAATAGTTGAAAACTAAAGGGTCATTAGTGAAGACCCTATTAGTTTTCTTATAAGTTAGTAAAATTGACAAATAAATAAGAATTCAGCCCATTAGTATTGAATCTCACTCCTCGACCTCGTTTTCTAATTTTCTAAGACTTGAAAAGTGTTAGCAAATTTACTGGAAACCACAAAACAACTATAAGAGAATGAGCGACAACTATTTAGTAAGTAGAATGGAAACAATAACACATATTTGACACAAAGCAATTAGGGTTTTCAAGTAAGTTTAGTTAGATGCTATGTATGTACAAACAAGTGTCATCACATGATGTTATCCGGTTCGTCGTAAGATTAGAGAAATTATGTTCACTCTAATCTGAATTGAAGAGTTTAACATCTTACACTCACAAATTGAAACTAAACCGAGGCTTATGCAATGGAGATCATGCTTCGCCCGAGACTACCTTGAAACCATAATCCCCAACCTTACCACAATCTCCTCTCCCATCACTTAGTTCAACTAAGGGTATGAAAAGAACCATTTAACTATCATCATCAAATGGTTCATGTTTAGCTCAAGAATCCTAGTTGTTTCCCCTAGGGGGTTACGATATATGTTCGATTAGAAGTGAGGTTGAGTTTAAGTTAGTTTTCTTCTTAAGGTGATCAAGCAATTTCATACAATTCCATCAAGTAACATCATAAAGCACACATGCTACACATGCATAGGCCACTAATTTAAAATTACAAGCAAGACATATTAAGGCTTCCAATTATTCTTAAATAATATTTCAAAGTACAGCGAAACACTAATCCTAGTAACCTAAAATTCGGTTACTCACTAACTAAGTTTATTGACTTGTCCTTGTTCGTGATCCCTTAATATTTAGTATTTTATTCTATATGGAAATTATGAAATATTGCTAATTTACATGTCTATATAAGAATTAAGTTAGTTAGTTGCTAGTTTATTATCCTATGCCTTAAGTATTGAAATTTTAATATGGTGCTATAAGTATATTTTATCTTTATTACCTTTTGTGCTACGTCTAAAGCCAATGTACCTTCGACGTATTCAACTAAAGAAGCTTCTAAGCTACCTTCTAAACCACATAAGCATTGAAGTTCACAATAGATTCAATATTTGAATCAATTTCTGAGGTTGGTAAATACCTCAGATTTCTCTATGAACACCCTCTGATATGGCTTTTGAAAGTTCACATATTTATAGTTACTCCAAATACTCTCTCTAAGTTATCTTCTAAATGAGTTGTTGGGGTCTACAAGAATTTGAATTTCTTAATAGAAAGCCCTCTAAGTTATCTTCTAAGTCAAATAAGCTTTATAATTTCAAGGAATTTACCATCTAAACTTTCTTCTAAGACCAGTAACTTCAGAGTTCTTAAGAATATTCCTTCTGACTTAGTCTCTAATATTCTCCTATTTCATCAATCACTCATAATCTTGCCTCTAACTTAGCTTCTAAATGAATATCTAATAAAACATTTACCTTCAACTTCCATTAAGTAATCATCTACCTAAGTTTAAGTTACATACAACTTATTAACTTATCCACTTCCACCCCAAACTCTAGCCACAACGACACATCAACACTTCATAGAACATACCTTATCTTAGTTACTTCTCAAAACCCACATTTAACATATCTCACTTTTTGATTATCAAATCTACAACTACTAAACTTTACCTATAAGGGCATTTCTTGATACATGTAATTTCTACTCTGAAAATTCACTCCAACAACATTAGTAGACAGCAATTACTTCAATAAACAGCCTACTACATATTCCAAGTGAGGTCTGTAGGTAAACTATATTAATTTGTACTAAAATTACCATTTTATTCATAATTTAGGGGTAAAAAAATCCTTGAAAATATAGAAAATATTTTTGTTGAAAAAATTTTCATAGCTTTTTAATGTAAGTAAAGAAAAGTTTACAAAAAAATTTTGGACTTAAAACCATGTCAATAGGATAATTTAATTTGATATCGAAAATTGCTCAGTTTTTCTGCTTTCTTAAGGAAGTATATCATACATACCAAATTCATACAAAATAATATTTTTCCTAGATTTTCTATATGAAAATATGAGGGAATAAATTTTTTCATATTTTTTTGGGTATTTTTAATATTTTTACAAATTTACGAAAAATTGGATGGATTTTAGATCCTCATTAAAATTGGCCGCTCTGGCTACTCCTTGTCAACTGAGTTAGGCACAGCCTCCTCTATCACTTAGCGGTGGTGGCTAGTTCCCAGCAACTCCTTAAGTTCATGAAACCTTCAATGCTCAGTTTACACATTAATTTTGTATATTTTCCATAATTTTTTCTTTAATCCTCAAAACGCCAACTGATTTTTCCTATATTCCACCTTGCATGTAAATTTTTTCCAAAGAGCATTTCTAATTTTTAAAGCTCAGGTAGTGTAGGAATGATTTTTGTTTACTCTCTCCTCTTGTATTTTGACTTTATATACTAACTTCGCATGCATGTTAATTAACTTAATTAACCCACACCTATCGTAATTACTACCACATGCCTATTCTAACTTAATCCAGTTGCCTAAGTGATTTTGAAATTTTTTATTAATTTTTGTGAATTTCTTTACACATTTTAGCTTAAAATATAAATAATTGTATATTTTATTTAATTACGCATATATGCATATACTTAAAAATTACATATGATATAAGTATATAGATACTACAAGTTATTTTGTGCTACATAATAATTTTATTATATATATAATTTATCTCTAAAAGTTCATGAACAACCGAAACCTATTTTTATAATTACGATAAATAATACATAATATAGTTAAAGTGTACTATTTTAGATATATTGTTATTATGTTACTATATCTTTAAAATTCAAGTCCATGGGCTTTCCTCATCTAATGTCTCAAGCTTACTTATAAATTTCGAAGTAACAAGATGAAAATTTGGGTTTCATAAATACAGCTTATTCTTTTTCCATTAGGCACTAAATCGTAGCACCTACTAAATATACTAGACATAATGCAATCAACCCATCAACTACGAAAACCAAGTATTAACAAAAGTTCCTCTAGGAAGACTAGAAATCAACCCTATTACACACCTTCATTTAATCATGTCTATCTTAATAGTATTTAGGTATTTTCTATTTTTTTCCTCGATTTTAGTTCATGGAACACTACATGAGATACCACTATATTCTCTTGGATCATGCATTTTAGGAGAAAAGAACTCTGATGTAGAGTGATCTACTCATTAAGAAAGGGTTTTAATCTACTTTCTAACACTTTTTGAGAAAGTCTTGAAGATGAAATTACATAAGTTAATGGGTAAAAGTAGACTAATTTCTTGAGGAATTTAAACTTTTGAAATCAAAATTAAATTAGTTTCATTGAAGCTAAGAGGGATATCACCTAACCTCATGATTGTGAAATCGCTTCAAGTATAGAAAGGCAAATAGCATTCTAATATGTCTAATGAAAAGTACAATTGAAACCATTTGGTCTTAGGGCTTTATCTACTCCTAGCTTAAAAGTACCTTTTGTTAACCTCTTTCGTGCATACATCTCTATTAACAATTGTTTGTCTCATTTATGACAATCTTTGTAATTCATACAGTACCAATGAATCTAGCCTAGCCTCTTTTAGCTTGATGAGAATCAAAACTCCAACTCTAGAGCCAAAAGATCTTAGAAAGAGTCAACCTAAAGGAGATGCAAACAATTCTAATTTCAATTAGCATGCTAACAAAGGGTAGGTTCTGAAGCCTAGAAAGACTTGTTCACATCAAGAAAGTAAATTTGCTGATGATCAAGTTCAGAATCAAAGAAGGATTTCAATTAAAAGCACATCAAGTTCATCAATGGAAATGAAGGCATTTTGGCACAAAGTTTCTAACAGGCACAAAAGAGTTGATAGTAACTTCTAGAAGAAGTTATTCAAGAAAGCAAATCATAATAGAAATTATTCTAAATCTTCTAAATAAGGAAAAAGAATACTATAGAACCCGGTAATTAAGATGTTATTTTGTAGATAGTTATTATATTTCCTATTAGATAGATATTATATTCTCTCTTTAGGGGAGTTACTTCATTTCTCATATGGTTATTTTACACTTCCCACTACAATTATTTGTATCTATGTATAAGTACCTTATAAAAAATAATTTCATCACTTTTAGTTGTCATTGAATGAAAATTACTAGTTACTCTTTCAAAATATCATGTGACAAATTTAATCCTAGTTGAAAGCATTTGTCCTTATTGATCCTATTAATTAAAATTACCTTCCAATTATGGTGATCCTTTTAATTGATCTAGTTGTAGGTCAAATTGGTTACGTCAATTAAAACCCATTTGATTTCCATAAACTACTAGTAATATTAATTATGGAAGTTCAAGTACACAATTATTCTAGTTCAATTGTTCAATTTTTATTTGACCATTTATCTATATCTTTTTACTTATTATTTTTTTAAATACAACAACCTATAAAAACCTTTTTTTCCCCACATATTTATTTCAAAACACTAAAATGAGATTCACTTTATTATTTTGTTGAGATATTTGGTTTATGTTAGATTCTTCTTAGGGATTTGAACATATCTTGATATCATAACTTTTCATGCATGCTACATTATTAGCAAGTTTTTAAATTCATTATTTTGATATCATTATTTTTTAACTAAGAGGATTATCTTGGAAATTTGATTTTGTGGGAATTAAAGTATGGTTTGGTTAGATTGTTGTGATATTTGAATTAGATCTAAAGTAAAATTACAATATGTTGAATGAGAGTGCTAATGATGATAATAGAGACAATAGTGGTAATGCTAGGAGAACAAGAAAGAATGTTGTAAGGAATAAAGTGAGTAAATAATTAATAGGAGCTATAGAAATGATAAAAACAATGATCACCATATAATATACTCTAATATAGACTCCGTGAGACAATCCTAAAAGTACGAAAAATAATGGAGGAGCATATATAGATGGTGGTAAGCATGCTAGAAGATATAATGATTGGTTAGAAAGAAAAGCAAATAATTCTAGAGTAGGATGAGTAATTATAGTATATCGACTAGTGAATGGGTTGGAGACTATCAAATTGAAGATTCCTATATTTGATGGTCATGAATCTTTAGATTATTATCTAGATAAGGAGTAGCAAGTGAAGAGATTATTTAAACATTATGAGTATGATGAGTTTACTTAATGCAGGGAAATGGAAGCAGGATCAACTAAAGGAATGAATAAAATATTTAGATTCAGAACATAAATTAGAAAATTAAATTAAATAAGAATTAGAATAAGAATTCTTAGAAATTCATTGAAAAAAAACATAAAGAAATTAAGGAAAGCACCTATCTCTTTTTTTTTCTTTTTTTGTTATTGTTATTTTTCTTTGGAGCAAGTACTTAGTTTGTTAATAGGCAATTACAAGTCTTCTTCTTGTGAGTATTGATTTATGGCTTCAACATTGGCTTCAAATAATTGACCAATGACTTTGATGGATTACAACCCCAAAAAGCATACAACTAGTTTGAGTAGTCAACTCTCTACTTATCTTAAGTGTGGCCTTGTGAACAAACAGATGGCAATCCAAAAATTCCAAATATAACAACAAGTAATGGAATAATGTAAAAAGAATTTAATAGATCTTTCAAAATTAAAAAAAAAAAGATAGGAATGGCATCACACCACTACAGAATTTGTTGATGGCCTCATACAACCGTTGAAAGAAGGATCACTCCACTCTCTAAAAGGAATAAAGTTATATTTAATCAATGATCAATTACTCAATTTTTCAAAACTCTAAAAAGAGTACTATTTACATAAATATGGGTCTTATGATGTAAATTCCATCCAATGACTATTGATAATTATCTGACAAAAATATAGGAAACTATAAAATCTTTCTAGACCAAAAAGATAATAAAATATATCTAACCTAAAAGTAATGTTTTCAAAAAACAAAGAAAGCTAAATACAAAAATCTTCATGCCAAGCTGTTTAACAATGCTACTACTAACTCTTATGTATGTACTGATAATCCCCATTGGCTCTCTTAGCTTGGGGAGATTTACTTCCAGTGAATTAAAACTACTGTACTGCTAAAAAAGATTTGAGTTAATTATTGAAAGCTCTAACTTGGTAATCTATACAACATCTAAAAGTAGACGATCTACCCATTTGATAAGAAAGTATCTATCATCACTCATGATTTGGTCATCAATCAAATCTTCAACTTCTTTTTCTTTCCTTTCAATGGTGGAGCATGTGGAACTAGAAGAGTAGGAAATATAGACTTTAGCTCACATGAAGAATCAGCATCTTAAGGTATCTCTTATTAAGGCAAGAGGTCTTCAACATTGAAGATGTTACTAATACTTATACCTAGTAGCAACTCCAAAACATAAGCATTTGCACTAGTATTCTTCAAAATCTTGAAAGGTCCCCATGCCTTTAATGTGTAATCTCTTAGAAGAACCTCATGAAATCTCTCTAAACTAATTTAAGCAATTACCAAATCTCCCTCCTTAAATTCCTAACATTTATGATGAATATCTACAACAAACATATATAGTCCATTGCTTAAGTTAATTTTCTTTCTAATTTCTGCATGTAAGTCATGGATATGGGTAGCAAAGGATTCAATATGTTCAAAAGGTCTAGATAAAAGTGGGAGTAATATAAGATCAATGGGACATCTGGGTTAATAACCTAGTACAACTTCAAAGGGACTTAATCTAATGGATCCATTTATTGAATTATTGTATGCAAACTCTACCATAAGAAGGATGTGATCCTAAATTCACATATGGTCACCAACCAGCCATCTCAATAAATCACCTAAACTCTTATTAACCACTTCATTCTAACCATTAACATAAGCGTGAAATGCAAAAGAAAGCTGTAATTTTAGTTCCTAGCATTCTCCATAATGTCATTTAGTTCCCGCCGTATAAACCATTATATGATAGTAATTGACCTCACAATGCCTACCATAGACATGATCTACACAAGACGTCGACGACTCCTCCCTTTGAAGTAAAGAGTCCGATTAACAATTAAACTACAATTATGATAAATAATATAAATTTCTAATAAACATGTATAATCATATATAAGTCCACAGAGCTTCCTAGAAAGTTTTACATAAACACAACAGTTTACTAGATTACATAATAACTATCAATCTTTCATCCTTAACTCTAAGGTCACTCTAGTTACACATTATACTAAGTAACTTGATCTTTACACCCCTGGCTTCAATGGACTAACTGTAAGCTCCACAACTAAGTAATCCGAGGTTTCGATCGGTTGAAAGACCTGATTGAGCCTAAATTATAAAGTAAAGCTAGAAATATTAGTAAACCGATCCCGTAAGTTTGAATTTAAGAAAATAAGTAATAAAATAGGAGACTAAAAAATTATCAAATTTTAAGTATATAACTCGTTATTTATCGAAAATGTGTAAAATGCATTCTAGTACTTAACGAATCGTTAGAGATAAATTATATGTATACTAAAAATTATAAAATAACCTAAATAATATTTAGAAATATTTATTTGTACTATATACGAATTTACATGTAGGTATAAATACACATAATTACTTAAAATACGCAAAATGTGCTAAAATTATACTAAATAATTAAATAAAATTCATAATTAATTAAGAAAAAATCAAGAAAAATCAGGAAAAATCAATAATGATCCAACTCAAGCTGTGGTAGGTTAGAATCCACAAAATAAAAATTAACTAATTAAAATAAGATAACACAAAAGCCAAAAATCAAGGAAATTGGGCAAAGTCATGTCTAATTAATGCACAATAATTACACTAAAACTCTATAAATAGCAAGAAAAATTCAAAAGCTTATTTGGACAGTTAGAAATCAGATAAAATTAGGGAGAGGCAAAAATTGAGAGAAAAACCAAAGAAAAAAAAAAGAAAAGGAAAACTGTGCAGTTAGGGCCACAAAGGAGAACTCAGACCCAACGGGCAGCTGGGAGTGGATGGCCACCACCACCATACGATGGTGGCAGCGCCCAGGCCGGCCGATAAGGCCACGGCGGCCGATGGTGGACGGAGCCACCCAGACTGGTGAGTCCAATTTCTAGCCCAATTCTTATGTAATTTTGTAAAAATAGTAAATAGTTTTATAAAATTATAAAACTTGTTATTTTGAAGTTTTATTGTATGTAAATTTAGAGAAAAATAGTGATTTAGTTTAATTACATCTGAAAATATAGGGTCTTTAAGAAATTGTGCAAAACCAAGCATGATTAAAATGAAAAATAAATAGGCTTAGGAGTATATTTTGGAGCTCATTTTTTTTTTTTTGTAGGATGCTCGTATGATATAGAATAGTGCTATGAAGCCATTTTTTTAAAATTAATTTTCAAAATTTTTAAGTTAATTTTTAGCCCTAAAATGATAGGGAAATTGGATAATTTGGGGTTAATTAGGTGATTAAGATATTAATTATTGATTTAGATAGTAATTAGATGTTTAAGGATGTTAATCTCTGATGTCGAACCCTAATCCTAACCTTTGGAGTATTAAGTATGGTTAATTTAGGAAATTAGGTAATTAATATAAGAAATTAGTAATGTGTGAAATTATAAATTAATAAATCTAAAAAATTAGGGTTATTTAGATAATATTAGAGTAAAAATCAGAATAATATTACTGCTGAATTAAGATTGAATTTTAGGTAATTATATAAAAAAGTAAAATTTTCTCACATCAGGGATAAATCCGATACTCTAATTAGGACTAGCGTGTACTAAATAGCTTAGAATAAAAAATTAAGACCCAATAGGATATTTGAATACTCGAGCTTAATGTGATTAATTTCACGTTAGGAGTCGAGCATGTTTAGGGCTTAGAAATCGAACTAAAACCTAATTTAGAAATTGATGTGGAAACCGAACCCGAACCTAACCCCAAACCTAGAATAATTATAAAAGACTTAAGACCTAGATAATTACGTATATTAAACCCTAAATAAAACATAACAATAAGCGTTATAAGAGAAAATGAACCTATAATCATTATATGAAAACTAAAACCACGTTTGTGTTATAGGAATAATCGGCGATGACCTGAGCAAGTAGGACCTTGAGTGAGTGGTGAGGAGTCAAGGTAAGTTGGGATTAATACAATGCTGTATTTTGAGAGGCTTGAGATTATGCTTGGTTGTGCTTGTTAGATAGTTGGATGTGTGCATGTGCTTGATTATGGGTGATACTATGATTCTGTTTGTTGCTCTAGCAAGTATTATAAGATTTGTATGAAATGATTGATCACCCTAAACTAGACTTAATCAAATATACGACCAGTAATCATAATTGGACATGCATGGCAACCCGTTAGGGGAACTTAGGACTCTCCGGCCAAACACTGACCCTTTCGAAAGGGGTAGCTCAGGATTGCAAAATGGTCTCTTTTTTATCCTCAGTTGAACTAAGTGACAGGAGAGGAGGTCACGGCAAGGGTGAAGACAGTGGTTCGAAGGTAGTCGCGGGAAGAGCAAGGTCTCCATTACACAAGCCTGGGTTTGGTCGTGAGCTGTTGCATCAACAGCAACTCCTCAACCCGGATTAGAGCGGGCGTAATTTCTCTAATCTCACGACGGGCCGGACAACGTCGTGCGATGGCATTTGCTTGCACAGGCATTACACCTAATAAGTGATTGAAAACCTTGTTGTGTGTATGGTATAGTTTTAAGTCCTCCTTCCTAACTTACTGAGCTGTAGTTGCTCATATCCCTATAGACGTCGTGCAAATGCTAGCTAAGAAGCGGCAAACAACTACCCTGAAGCTAGTAACTGCTGGATCTTGGGAAGTGAGGAAAAACATTGAAGAATAAACACACATATTTTAAGGTCTAAGTTTTTATTTTAGAATTATTTTTCATTTTTAAATACTATAATAACTGAATTAAAGTGTATAATATATATATATATATATAAATTTTCTCACTTTTTTAGGTAAATGATCTATTTAAATTACAAACTGTATACTTCAAAGCGGGTTAGTCGTGGATGCCTTATGTAGATCAGGTCTAAGATAACGGTTGTAAGGCCAACTTCTATCTTAGGATGGTTTACAGGGCGGGGCTGTTACGACTCTACCTCTTTGGGGCGTGACAGTTCTAAATTGGTATCAGAGCGTAATTTTACTGAACTCGCTTTGAAATAAACAATTAAAAGAATTAGATATTTTAGGAGTATATTGAGAGTGGGTAGAAATAAAGGGATATTAAAGTATTGCATTACAAATTATAAGATAAGTAGTGACTATATTACTACATTGAGATAGGCGTTAATCGAATTTTACTTTAGTGATGGGATCAAATGGAGAAATTGGTGATTAGTTGAGGTGATTCAAGAGGAATGAAGGATAACCCCTGATTTAATCTAGAATTGAGATATGGAGAACAATATTATAATTGGTTAGTTAGGATATGTTAATATTATGGACGGAATTATTGAGGATTAATGGAGTTGTGTGGAAATTGATGAGAAGTGATGAGACTTATAGACAATAACAGAGATCAATATGAGTTTTAGCATAATAAGGATCATGTGATATGACTTGTTGAATAAGGAAGATTTGGAAGTGAAAGATTGTAACTCAGGCGACGTTAGTAAGATATGTGTAGTAATGATAGAAGAGAGATACCTCATTCTGCTAATAAGACTAGTACTGCAATTAGCACATCATATATCTTTAGATGATTAACCCCAAAAATTTATTGAATGGCTTTCACATTCTCTTGGATTAGTTGGAGTAGGTTAAGATCATATACAATATGAGAAGATAATATATGAGATGATGATTGATAATAGTATTGAGGAGTTTAGTAACGATAAGGTATTAGGATGATTACTCTTTTTGATTTTCCTATTGCAGTATAATGTCCTAAATCATCAAATGGAAATGATACTCAATGAATGAGAAGATAAATGTGGTGGAAATTAGAATGATGAATACAATAAATTAGTGGGTTATATTTTGTCAAGAGTGAAGATTGATTATATGATTGGTTATTCATATAATTTAAGATCCTATTGATCTTTTAATAGATATAGTTATACTCGTTGATGGATGTGCATCCTTTGAATATGTACATATGCTATAATGTATTATACACTTGTAGGTAAGAATGTAAACGGGGATTGGATGCATCTTAGGTGGTCGATTATGGAAGTGTTTTGTATATGCAAGAATTGGTGGTTTGTTGAAGTAATTTAGATTACATTAAGAAGAATCTTTGAGTTGATATAAAGTTGAGATGTGAAGAATATTGATAGAACCGATTATTAAGATATGTTAATATTGTGGATGAAATTCCTAAGAAGTTTGTTGATGAATTTATATTGTAATCGGTGAGATACGATGAGGTGACAAGACTCATGAATAATAGTGGAAATCAATTTATGTTTGGGAATTAGAGAGATTTGGTGATATGCACTAAAAATTAAGGTGAATCCAAAACTTATAGGATTTCTGAAATAATCTCAGCTTTGGTGCTTAGTATAAATACGAGGTAGTATAATCTGAAGTGAAATAAAGTATGGCATGGAAACGAATTTTAAGAAGACAAAACATTGAGAGGGAAAAGTTAGAAACTGATTCAGAAATGAATCAAAACTTATACTAGAGATATAATCAAAACCTAATTCGGGAGTAAATCTTGTATAGAATGAGAATATGCGATATAGGAAATGATAAATGATGACAATAATTAGGAGTCTGATAATGATAAGGTATATGAAGTGAACGTTATTTCTGATTTTTCTATGAAAGTATAAAGTACCAAATCAACAAGTGGAAATGTTATTGAATTAATTAGAAGACAAATATAGTGGAATTCTTTTGAATGAAAAATTGTTATAAGTAATTTGAATTATGGATATGGTATGATAGCTGATCATGTTTTTCGGAGAATTAGAATTGATTCTACGTTAGTTATTCATATATGTGGATACCTTAACGATTTATTAATTGATGAAATTGTGCTTTTTGATGGAAGTGTAAACTTTTGGACATGTGCAAATGCAATGATGATTGATATATTTGTAGCCAGGAGTGTAAAAAGATTAAATGTATTTTTGGTGATTAATTTTAGAAGTCCTTTATATGTGTACGAACAGTAGAAGAAATAGTGTTATTAGGCTACAATCAGATTAAGAATTCTTAGGCCTTTAGTGAATCATGAATTGGAGAATTATAGTTTAGAGTGATAATTAAGTGTGAATAAAGCCAAATGAATATGAAATGGATCAAGAAAATTTTATGTAGTGCTGAGGCAAGCACAATGATATCATTATATGGTATTTATAAGTGGTAAATAAGATGGATAGTTATTAAATGATATATTTTTTATTATTAGGGTCGAATAAGATTAAATTCCATTTAGGGTGTTCAAACAATTTCATACCAATTCAATCAGTCATAAAATCACTCACATTACAAATTCAGCATAAATTCAGATACATCAAACACATGCGTAAACTACTTACATTCACAATCATATACAAGCCTAAGTCTCTGAGTACCACAAAACTAGTACTCTATTACAAGAAGCAATAACCCAACTTACTTGGAATTTTTCGATTGCTCGATCCCTTAATCGCAAGCTGATGTGTCTCTAGGTATCCTATAATACAAATAGGTCTTTTTAGTACTTATAATTTATGGATTCATATTCTAAGTTATATTTTAACTCATATTTTTTTTTATACACCTATTATGTCCTAATGATTCGTTGTACTCTATTTTGGGGTTCGATTCCTAAATTAGATTTTAAATTTTGATTCCTAAGCCTTAAATATACTTGAATCCTAATATGAAATTAATCACATTAAGCTCGAGTATCCAAATATCCTCTTGGGTCTTAATGTAGGATTCTAAACTAGTTGATACATACTAACCCTAATTCAGGTATCGGATTTATTCCCGATGTGTGAAAATTTTACATTTTAAGATATTTACTTAAAATTAAATGTTATTTCAGATTTATTATTTTTCTGAATTCTAGTATAATATTATCTAAATAACCTTAATTTTTTTAGATTTATTAATTTACAATTTCACATATTACTAATTTCTTATATTAATTACCTAATTTCCTAAATTAACCATACTTAATACTCCAAAGGCTAGGATTAGGGTTCCACATCAGAGATTAACATCCCTAAACATTTAATTACCATCTAAATCAGTAATTAATATCTTAATCACCTAATTAACCCCAAATCACCTAATTTTTCCATCATTTTAGGGCTAAAAATTTCGAAAATTAATTTTAAAAAAATGGTTTCATAGCACTGTTTTATATCATATGAGTATCCTATAGAAATAAATTAAGCTTCAAACTATACTCCTAAGCCTATTTATTTTCCGTTCTAATCATGCTCGATTTTGAATAATTTGTTAAGAACCCTATATTTTCAGACATAATTAAACTAAATAATTATTTTTCCCTAAATCTACATACAATAAAACCTCAGAATAACAAGTTTCATAATTTTCTGGGCAAAATAACTAATTTTAAAAAATTATTCAAAATCGAGAAATTTAAGAGACTAACCGGTCCAAAGCTTTTTGGCGGTCCAAACCCGGTCCAAGGCTGTCGGTCGGCCTAGACGGTAGGGCTAGAATGGTGTGGTGGTGGTGGTGTGGGTTTCTCTCACTACTAAAATCTGCACAGTTTCCTTTTCTTTTTCTTTTTTGGATTTTCTCTCGATTTTTTTAGGTTTCCTATTTTTCTCTAGTTCTAAACTGTCCAAATGAGTTTTGAAATTTTTTTCCCTATTTATAGACAATTTTTTGTAATTATTATGCATTAATTAGACATGACTTTGCCTAATTTCCTTGATTTTTGACTTTTATGTTGTCTAATTTTAATTGGTTAATTTTTCTTTTACAGATCTTGACCTGCCAAGACCTGATTTGGATTATTTTAGCCTTTTTTGATTTTTTTCTGATTTTTTCCATAATTAATTTATAATTTTCTTTAATTATATACTTAGTTTTTAGCCAATTTAGATAATTTCGCATATTTTTATCTACACGTAAATACATGTGGGATACATGTGAACATTCCTAATTATTATTTTGGTTATTCTAAAATTTTTAGTATACATATAATCTATCTTTAGTAATTTATTAGTTATTAGATTACACTTTTCGCCTTTTCGGTAATTAGTATTTATTATGCTTAAAATTTGAAAATTTTATAGTCTTCTATTTTATTACTTATTTTCTTAAATTCAAGTTTACAGGGTTATTTTTACTAATATTTCTCTCAATAGTTTATAATTTGGGTTTGATCATATCCATTAACCGATCGCCCTAAATCTTGGATTCTAAGTTCAAGCCTACGATCATTTGGCTTAGTTTTAGGGCTTATATCATTCAAAAGTAACTAACAAATTTGACATCTCTCTCTAACATTAGGGCCTCATACTACTGTTGAAAGAAAGAATCACTCCACCTTTTGAAAGGAATAAAGCCGTGCTTAATTAATAAATAATCATTTAATTGTTCAAAACCTTAGAAAGAGTACTGTTTATATAAAGACAAGATAAATATGGCCTATGTGATATAAACCCAATCCAATAGCTCCTAATTAATTACCTAATAATAATGTTCTTAATAACATATATATATATATATATAAATCTTCATGCCACACTAGTCAATAACTCTATCACGAACTCCTACGCATGTAGTCTCCATCACTACTAAAATAAAATGTCTGCTTTTGGAGTTTATAAGATATGTGCCACTAATGTAGAAGAATGTAACGACTTAGAGATAGGAGGATGATGAAGTAAAAGTGACTACATAGACAATGACAAAAAAATTACGAGGAAGAGAGTTGTGCTACTCTATTATAAGTACAAAATGTTCATGAGTTTGCAAATTTTGAGACAAAGGGAATGAGTGTAGAGGATTATGTACAAGGACACGAGACTAATGTGCCCATCAATCTAAGCGAGCATGTCCATGAATTGGTTAAAGTTTAGAGAAGAAAGTGACAATCCAGAAAATATGCATGGTTGTGTATCTCATTAGTTGAAGATATGATTGCAAGTGATTAGCAGAAAGTTGCATGATGTATACATTAGTTATATAGGTGTATAAGAGAGAAACACAATGTGTAAGGCATGAACATTAGCATGGCACATAAAGTATGAATGATTGGCATGGTGTGAACTTATTTTATGTAGACGTGTACTTATTTCATTTATTTTATCTTTATTAAGACTTTTATTATTTTTTGTTACTAGTCAAGATCTTCTTATCACTATTATTAATTTATATTGCCTAATTATCGTTTAGGTTATTAGGGGATTAGTGTAAATACTTTCTGCAATTGTATATTTCAGCAGTAAACTTTGAGAATTGTTTCGAACCTTTTTATTCTTCCATTAAACTTATCAATTATTTCATGGAATTGTGGTGTTCTTTCTTCTAAATTAGATTATCATGCATAATATCGATAATTTATTTACATTGGCCACTCAAATCTCCGTATGTCATATAGGAATTCTCTTAATGCCAATTATTGGTAAGTCATATCAAATAGTAATTTATCCATATCCCTTTACTTTTTTAGTTTGTACATATTATAAACCTTAAAAATATTTCTTTGTTATTGTATTTTATCCTAAATTCTTCTAAAGGTTTGAACCTCATTTTGATGTGCTATACTAATAAATGTGCTTAGGTTTGTCATACAGTTTAGGGTACCATTCTAATCAAATGCGAAGTGAAGGAGCCTAAGGTACAAACTATACCAAGGTTTATTTTAGGATTGAATTATGAGATTGCAGATGTAGTAAAACTATAATCTTATGAGACTTTGGATGATCTGATAAAGTTATCACTTAGATTTCAAAGGTTGAGATAGAGAATGATAAGAAAATCACTTAATCTTACTTATAAATCAAAAGCCTCATGAAAGAAGGAAAAGTAAAAGAATGCAAAGCTTGAGAAGGAGCATAGAAATTTTGAGACAGCTGATAGTAAGAAATCAAATACTTATCATGTACAGGAAAACGATCAAAACTACCCTAGAAAGAAGTTAAGTAAGATTAAATGTTTTAAGTGCATGGGATTGGAGCATCTTACTTTTGAATCTCCAAAGGAAAAAGTCATGGTTCTAACGAATAAAATTCCAAAGACAAAAGTAGAAAGTAAAGAAGAAGAAGATGTAACTAAGGACAAATTTTTAAGGAGTCTAATGAAAAGAGGGATGGTACTAAAGGAGCAAAAGGAGTTGTTATATCCTTAGTGGTTAAGTAAGTGTTATATGCTAATGGCTTAGATGAAGATGAGCAAAGAGAGAATTTATTTTTATGTTAAGGGAATTGTAAAGGATAAAAACCTGTACATTCATTATAGATAGAAGTAGTTGTACTAATCTTATTTCTAATGCATATACTCATATTGCTAAATTGAAAGCCATGCCACATCAAAAGCCATATGATTTGCATTAAATAGGTGATAAAGGGTCAGTACAGGTCTAAAGGAAAGTTAAGGTACCATTTAAAATTGACGAATATAAAGATGAAGTAGAATGCAACATTGTTCCAATATATGCTACTAATATTTTGCTAGGATAACCTTAGATATATGATAGAAAAGTGTTGCATGATGATTTTTGAAATACTTACATTCTCATAAAAGATAGGTAGAGGATAGTATTACTTCCTATGAATCTAATAGAAGTAAAGATGAAATAGATTTCTTAAGGAAAGTTAAAAAAGGGCATAAACGATTTGTTTGCTAGAAAGTTTTCTTATTCTCATCCTAAGAACAAGAAGAACAAGGATTTGAGATGAATTTTTTTTCAAGGCTAAGGTGATGATTGGAATCCAAAGCCCAACTCTAAAGCCATAAGATCTTAGAAAAAAGTTCAACTCAAAGAGATGTGGATGAGTTTCTAGCTTCCACTAGCATGCTAACAATGGTAAGTTTTGAAGATTAGAATGACTTGTTCAAGTCGTGGAAGGAAGTTTGCTAAAGTTAAGTTCATAATCAAAGAAGGATTTAAATCATAAACACATCTGGTTTACCAAAGGAAATAAAGGCATTTTGGGATAAAGCTTCTGATAGGTATAAAAGAAACTTCTAATAGTAATTTCCAAAAAAAGTTATTCAAGCAAGCAAATCTTAATTTGAATTAGACATTATTCCAATCTTCTAGAAAAGGAAAAAGAATATTATATAACCCAATAACTTAAGATGTTATTTAGATAATTATTCTATTCTCTTAAGATAAATATTATATTCTCTCTTTAAGGTAATTATTTTATTTCTTAAAAAATTATTTTATACTTTCCTTTACAATTATTTGTGTGTATCTATAAATACCTTACAAACCTACGTATTGAATATAATCTTGTCACTTTCTAGTTGTCATTGAATGAATATTTTTAATCACTCTTTCAATGTATCATGTGAGACCTTTCATATTAATTGGAATTGTTTGTCCTTGTTGATCTTATCAATTATAATAACCTTCTAATTATAGAGATTCTTTTAATGGATTTAGTAATGAGACATATTGGCTACTTCAATTAAACCTCATTTAATTTCCCTAAACTATGAGTAATATCGATGTGTAAGTTCAAAGACACCATTATTATAGTATAATTGTTGGGTTTTGATTTGACTAATTGTCCATATCCTTATACTTATTATTTTTATAAACACAAAAGCTCATAAAAATATTTCTCTTATCGACATCTTCATTTCAAAAACACCAAAAAGAGATAAACTTTAGTTTTTTGCTGTCTATTTGGTTTGTGCTAAATTTTTCTTAAAGATTTAGGCACATTATGGCTTTATATAATTTTGCTATAACAAGCAATAAACATCTTACACAGTTCTTCTTCTTTATCCTTCCACTAACTAAGCTCATTCTTAGTCCAAAATACTTTTGCAAAACCCAAGATAAAATAAAAAAAAAGGTATAAAATAAAAAGGAATCAAATAAAATAAAGTGTTTTATAAAAAAGAACCTAAACAATATTATAGACGTTAAGTAGGAGAAGTTTGGGCATGAGATTTGTCTACAAACCCTTAGTATTTAAGCCCCTTTTGCTCTTCTTGAAACCCTTTCTCACTCTTTTCCAAAACATGCAGCAACTAGCCCTTGGGGGTTTTTGCATGATCATGATAGTAGGAAGCAAAAACAACAAGTCTAAGCAAGATCGAGTCAAGAGAATCAAAGGTAAGGGTAGGGAATGCCCTTTTATTGTATTGTTTTGGTGTTTTCCATAAGAGAATTCCCCTTTCTTGCACAAGATATCCCCAAAACGAATTTTGGAGGCCTTCTTAGGTGTCCCATAGTGGATCACATGTGGTGAAAGCAAATCAAAAGACGTAAAACTACAAGGTAAGGTTATATGGTGTGTTTTCTTTAAGCTTTGATAAGTTTTTCTGAAAGGAGTTTGTGTTCTGTTTAGGGCTATAGGTAAAATGAATTTAAGGTATTCTTACATGTGTCCTACGAAGTATTTGCGATGGTGGAGGTGCTAGAAATGTTTCGCAATAGGTATAATCTAACCTTGCACCTTGTTCTTGTTGTTTCACCGATTTGTGTTTTGAATGATGATAGAATTGGGTTGAGATTCAAGTTGTAAGGATGTTTTGGTTTGTGTTTTGAGTAGGTTGTAGTTACCTTGATGTCAAGTTGCCATTTTAAGACTGGTAGTATGTGAATCAGTAGATAGTGGTGGAGTTTCAGGGGATGATCACGTTGCAGCAATCCAAACACCATCCCCTATAGCATCCAAATGCTAGAGGCCTTCCTACTCTTTTCAAACATAATGTTTAGATGCTAGTTGATTTAGCATCCAGACATCCTAACCCCTATTTCTTATAGTAACGTCATTTTGAGTTTTTTAGGGTTTTTTGAAGTTTTTTTTTTTCTATTCGAAACCCTTTTCCAAACATTTCTAATCAAGAATCTTCACCCAAAATAGTTTACAAATCAATCTAACTTCTTAGTGATCTTAGATTACTTATGTGATTTCTAACTAAACATGAGTCAATTGAATTGTTGTGTTAGAAAACATCATTAGTTTAGTTCAGAAACTAAGCGAGTGTGTTATTTCTCATATGAGCAGGTTGTGAGGCTTTTGATTCAATTTCTAAGCAAACAGTACAATTAGGTACATGACTATTTGTTGCTCGTATATGGTAGCATTATAATTACTAAAATGGACTTAATGTATATCTAGCTTTAATGATTTGTATTAAATGTGCTTAGCTAGGCCTAGGTGATCGGAAAGACTAGACCTTGGGGTAGCACCCTAATGATCTTAGTGCAACAATGTCTTGATTAAAGTTACACTTTGAAATAATCTAGGTAAATTAGGCATTACTTGGTTGCTTAGGTATTAGGAAGGACTCAATACCAATACTATATGTATTATATATATTATGTGCTAGAGTCATAAGTTACTCTAAGTTCTAAGATACCGAAACTGTATTGCTTGACAAACTTAAATAAGATAATAACTTGTAGTTGATACATATAGTTATTTAAATTAGCTAATGTATGTGCTTGTACATATAATGCGTATTCATACTCTTGTGGTTACACCATGTATTAGGCTTTTGCTTGCCCTCTAGGGTTTTGTGTTTTTGGATACAGGATTAAGTCTTGTGACTATAAGGAATACTATAGTGATTATGGATATTATGGTGATGAAGAGGATTTTTATGATGATTTCTTGGATTTTAGAGATGGTTTGGCAATATTGAGTTGTCAGACTTGTTTTTATTTTTATTGTTGTTACTTAGGTTTACAAAAGTCAGCTAAGACTTCTCAAGTCCATGTTTGTTGGCAATATTGAGTTGTCAAGTTTTGAAGTCATAGATGTTGAGAATTGCTATTTGGTATTTGAGACAAATGTCAATGAATTATGTTAAATCTCTTTCCTTTCAATGAAAGAAAGTAAGTATCTGAACTTCATGTTATTATTGGTAAGTTAAGGATATATTTAAGATATCCTTAAAATATTGCATAGGAGTTAATATAGATAACATGTGATTAATAAGGCATGTGATCACGACAGCTAATGATTTTAAATACCTGACGTATTAGTGGATTATAGGGACATGTGGCAGGCTGTAATTTCCTAAGCTCTAGAGTGTTACAACTTTGCTTCTAGCTCTCTAATTAAGCATCATTTTGTGAAAAAATTGAGCGTTCTTTTCCCTAAAAGAGTTCCCCTTAATCTTAGATTTTTGCTTCTAATATATCTCTTCCTAATCATTGCTTCTTCAAGGGTAATAATTATTTCCTCTTCTTTGGAATCTTCTACATTCTTTACCTCCTTATTATGTTATTAAGCTAAAAGTTCTAAGAGCTTATCAACCTCTTTGGCAAAGTTTAGAACTGACTCCCTCCTCTAAGTTCGAAGCTTCTCTTTACACCTTTTTAGCCTTCTTAAAAGCCATATTATTCCCTTAAGATGACTATTATTGGCCTTTATTTCTTCTACAACACCTTTGCAACCTTTCCAATGCTTAAATCAAACGAAGAGGGACCTTTAGCATCTCTTTTACTTAGTTCAATCAATACAAGTAAATGATCAGAAGTTGAATAAGGTAGCATCATGATTTAAGTATATCGCTATAGTTCTAGCCAAGTATTATTCACTAAACCCCTATCCAATCTCAATATCACCTTCTTGCTCCCTTTCCTTCCATTACACCAAGTGAACAAGATGCCCTTGACTACTTATATCCACCATATGAGCTTTACATACCACCTGCTTAAAAGCTAAAATATGATAAATAGGTGACATAAGTCCTCCACTCTTCTTAGGATAAAATTTCATTCAAATTTCCCATACACATCCGTTATTCAAATTGACTTCTTGATAAGTAAAAAATTTTCTCTAAAACATAGCTTTAGAAAAAGATGGTGTATATATCTAAGAGACCATCATCCAGATAACATACTCATTTAGCTTAACAACAGAGTCGATTATGTTGATATTAGCCATCCTAACTTGGATGTCTACTTCATTATCTACGAAATGGCTAAACACTCTCTAACACCTTTTAGTTTAATATAATGAGCATCTTGCAGGCGTAACCTCCTTCAAACTTAACTAACATACTGATTTTTGTTCTTTATCTCTAAAAGGAAGACATCGAATAGTCTACTTTTCATTAATTTCTTTATTTATATTTTCTGTGTTGTTGCCATTAGACATTAAGTCCTAATCTTTTTTCCTTTAGTTTAGCAGGCAAAAGATTTTATGCCCCTAAATTACAAAATATGTGAAGGATTCTGGTTAACATTGAATAAATGTTTTTGAACCTTGTAGCCTTGAAGAACTTTTATGAATATATGCATTTGGTTACTTCTCTTCAAATAAAATCTAAAATATGTTATGTAAAGGTCATTAAAGTGATACTGTTTTACTAGATATTGCAATTTTCTTCTAAGAAAACTCTCACATTAAAGAATAACTTTGATGTTATATTCGTCATGTATAAAATTTTTTCAAATATTTCTACATACTTTTAGTTATAGATGTATTTATTCTTAAGAACCAAAATAAATTATAATTTTATCGATGTTTTTCTAACTATAATGTTAGACCTAAATACAAAGAGAAAATGTGATTACTAGTACGAATAGTCTCATTTTAATATCTAATATTTTGAAAAACTGAAATCAATCTTTTCTCAATTATAAAAGTATATCAAGTTTTTCATATTATGCATTCTTGCTACTTTTAATTTTACAAATTGTTTTGTTTTTATTTGTTTAATCTAATGATATTCTTTACATATATATGTGTATGTATATATGCTCATGTATTATGGTTTTGCGCATCTACTAATTTTTTCCTTAAGAAACTATGTACATTAGCGTTACATTAGGAACCTAGTGGCTAATTTTGACTTAAAAATACTAGTGGATGCAAAATTGGTGACGTGTGTACAATTTTAAAATATCAAATACATAAAATATTAACAATTATATAAAATAATAAAAAATAGAAATAAATCAACAACAAAAAATTATGTAGGTATTTTTCAAATTCTTAAACATCTTAAAATAATGCCACTCCTCCTCTCCTACATTTGTAATTATATACAATTTTACATATGTTGGTTATCCTTATCCTTTGTGCTCAACAATCTCTTCCTCACACCATGTCAACTTTGTTATCCTTCTCTCCTATTAAAAAAATTGAATCAAAGTGGATTATTTCCAACATATATAATCAATAATGCTAATTCAAAATAGCACATTTATTCTTACTATTGTGCAATTTTTTTTAAAATTATAGTGATATATTTTACAAATATATCCATCTTATAAGGTATTTTATAGGTTTAATATTTTAGTTTAGTGTTATTTTTTTATTATATATTATTAGATCGAAGCTAGAATAGTAAAACAAAATGGCAATTATATAGATCCCTTTGAGCTTAAATAATATACATAAATACTTACAATTTTACAAATTGTGTCCATACAAAACTTATAATCTAATGTCTTGATATGAAAAAATGGTTTAAAATTGAATAAAATAATATTAAATGTTCAAATATAATCATTTTTAAGATTAAAAAATAATTTTAATTAATAATAGTTAATGGAATAAAAATAGAATCAAATCACATTCCCCTATCTACCCGAAATTGTTAATTTCATGAAATTAGGATTCTAATTTTAAAATGCATTTGTGAATATGAGAAAGAAGAGTACGAATTTAAAATCACAATTGTATTTCAACGTATCAAATGTGATATAAAGTGAAATTATAATTAAACTATAAAGTAGATTAAGCGTTTGACGGGCCAAAGTTCATTTGAAAAAGTAGAATCAAACAAACCCTTTGACCAGAAAAATACGTACATTAGACTCCATGCACTCGAATCTCACACGATCAATGCCCCCCGTCGGATATCCCGTTTTCTATCTCCATTCCAGTTACATATTTCCATCATAAAGATAAAACACACCACGCCTCCCCTCACTTCTCTCAACAACCAAGCACACCGTCATCGCTTTTTTAATCCCCTCTCTCTGATCTCGACCCAATCCTTGTACGCGTGTGAATCAAACCACGGCATAGCCACCAAATCCAAAAAACTCTTTGCTCCGTTCTTGCAATTGGCTACGAAGCTGGGGGAGCGTGTACCTAACGCGCCTTAGGATTTCACCGGAAATATTAATTGCCCTTCTTGATGGGACAGTATCCGTCAAGTGCCAGCTGTTCGCCGGAATTTTCTGACCACCGTGTAGATGTCCTCTCTGCAAATAGTGTTTCTCCGAAATACGACCACTGGAGCTCCGACGTTGAGGTTTCTAATGTTATCAACCCCGTTGACGGTCATGACTTCACCAGCGATCTTCCCGACGAGTTGCTTGCCCATGTTTTCCACTTCCTCCGTCCTGGTGACCGGAAAACCTGCTCCACCATCTGCCGGCGCTGGCTACGTGTCGATGGCGAGAGCCGCCATCGGCTTTCACTCAATGCGAATTCCGATCTCCTCTCCTCCCTCCCGTCAATCTTCACGCGCTTCGATTCTGTCACGAAGCTCGCGCTCCGATGCGACCGGAAGTCAGCCTCCGTGAGTGACGAAGCCTTGATCCTCATCTCCATGACGTGCACGCGTCTCACACGCCTGAAGCTCCGCGGCTGCCGTGAGTTGACGGACCTCGGCATCGCTGCTTTTGCGGCAAATTGCAAAACCCTAAGGAAGCTCTCGTGCGGTTCCTGCACCTTCGGCACCAAGGGGATCAACGCCGTGATCAATCATTGTGTTAATCTCGAGGAGATTTCAATCAAACGGTTGAGAGGAATCCACGACAGCGTGGACCCGGTGGGACCAGGTGCTGCCTCCTCGAACTTAAGGTCAATTTGCTTGAAGGAATTGATTAATGGTCAATGTTTCGCTCCCCTTTTGATTGGTGCAGAAAATTTGAAAACTTTGAAGTTAATTAGGTGTCTTGGTAATTGGGACGATGTGCTCCAAACGCTTGGGCACCGAAATAATTCGGGATTATTAGAAGTCCATTTGGAGAGAATTCTAGTCAGCGATGTTGGTATCTCAGGTATCGCAAACTGTAGGGCAGTTGAGAGTCTGTTTCTTGTTAAGATCCCCGAATGCTCGAATTTTGGGCTTAATTCAATTGCTGAGAACTGTAAACAATTGAGGAAGCTTCACATTGATGGGGAGAGGAGACATAGGATTGGGGATGAGGGTTTAGTTGCAATCGCTAGACAAAGTATTAACTTGCAAGAACTTGTTTTGATAGGGGTCAATGCTACACATTCAAGCTTGGCATTGATCGCGTCAAATTGCAAGAGTTTGGAGAGATTGGCTTTCTGTGGGAGTGAAACCATTGGTGATGTGGAGGTATCATGTATTGCCACAAAATGTGAGGCTCTGAGGAAGCTTTGTATCAAGAACTGTCCTATTTCAGATTTAGCGATCAAATCTCTTGCTTTGGGATGTCCTAATCTGGTCAAGATCAAGGTGAGGAAATGTAAAGGTGTTACTATTCAAATTGCAGAGTGGTTGAAGGCACGAAGAGCTTCTTTGGTGTTTAATGTAGATGCTTGTAAGGTTGATGGTTTGGAGGATGGTGGAGTCGTAGAAAGTGCAATGGAATTTCCTTCCATGTTTACTCAAGTAAATGCATCATCTCATGTTCCTTCGAGTAGCAATGATAGGTCAGTGTCGGTTAGGGCAAAGCTTGGATTTTTCGCCAGTAGGAATATAGTGGCATGTACATTGAGGAGGTGGTCATATAACGATCATACTTCCCGTGGCAGCTCATGAATGATCATTGCAGGAAAGCTGAAGAGCTGTATCGGCCTGGTTGAACTGTCGGTTGGTCAATATAGAAGAACCATGTACTTCATTTAATATGCGAATTACTTATCTTTGTCATCAATTCTTTTTTTTTTTTTTTTTGTGTCAAAATACATTTTCAATGGGTTTTCTGTGTATTATTTTAGAGGCTATTTTCTCATGCATGTTTTTCTGGGCGCATTTTCCACTGTCAACTATAGGTTAAAAAAAAAAAAGATTGTTTAATATGATATGCTGAGTGGTGAATGAGAGAGCAACTGGAGATGAAGATGTGCGTAGGTTGTTTTGGAAAAACTAGTTGGAGTGATTAATGAAATTTGTCACACGATTCTTGCTCAATATTAATCACGGAACATTTCTCTCCGGTGATGATTGGTGGTTTCTTACTCTGCAGTTCATCTTTCTTTCATCATTTCTTCTCATACCCAGTTGTGGTTATTTGCGTGCATATTCAAATTCTATCCAATTATAGAAAAAAGGTGTAGGTAGAGTACACATTGAATGTTAGAATTAGATATTTCTATTTATGGGTCCTAAAATCCTTTTCGTATTAATGGAAGATGCATGGTGAAAAAGTTAAGTACTGGTTGCATCTACAGACAGAGATCGAGAACATGCATATTACATATTGTTAGAAGTAGAATGTGCATCACTGCCATCAAGCAATGGTTCTTTCTATTAATTTAGAGTCATATCAATCCTTTAGTATCAGAACGAGCTTTCTATGCTATATTTTATTTGAAGATGTAATGAGCATTGTATGGTCAAAGTGACTGTATTTCTTTCATCTCCAAGTTGAACTTGACAGTTCCCTGCAGCAGTTTCACTGAGATTCTGGTCATCCTCAAATGATGTTGGGATACTTAGTTGCTAACATATTGTGTTCATGTTAAGATATCTATAAGAGTACTAAAGAGCTTAATCTGTTTCTTTCTCTGGAATGTTAGAAGCGAAGTCCTTGGTGACTGACTGTTACTGATGTCTTCAGTTCATCATTTTTGGAAAATCAGTATTATTGTCATGACAACTGCGAGGCTTTCAGGGCTCTTGTTTCTCTGCTATCTTTTAGGTAGTGTTAGATTTCCTCCAATATATACTGAAAGTATTGATGAATTTATGTGTGGTGGAGTGTTGTATAAAGATGAAAATATTATAAGCTTGCATTTTACCTCTCTTAAGCCATAAAAGAAAAGGAAAGTCAACAAGCCAATAACCCACAATAGGCTAAGGTCATCACAAAAAGGAAGATCACCAAGGTCACAAATGCAAGGAAGCGACCTAATACACATGAACATCCTTTGTTAGAGAGGGATCCAAAGAAGGGGAAAACCCCTAGAAATGACAAGTTAGGGGGCAACTCTAAAAATCCCAATGAGGGAAGAGAAGCCCCTTTGGGATTCTAGGCTTAATCACTCAAGGTTGCAATTCTTTCCTTTTTGGAACGTTAGTACTACTGACCATGTCTTAAGGAATAGTCAAGTAGCATTGGAGTTAATTGGGGGGGAATTAACATGAGTTAAGTACATCTATCAAACTGTAGTAGTGAATTAAGTTCAAATGTTGATCACTTAGGAATTTTAACTACTAATACTCATTAAATCTCTATTATCTAACCACAAAATTCGAGTTCAAGAATTTAAAGAACCTAAATTAAATTGCAGCAACTTACCAAATTAATTAACTAATTAATGATTATTAAAGAACTTAAGCAATAAAGCTATAAAAATATAGATTAATTCAAGACTTAGAAACTGTATATAGATCTTTTGTTCCCTTAAATCTAACATGTGATTATCTCTAAGGATCTTTAATCTTTTTTAACCGAGAGTATTCTCTACTAAAATTAATCACTTTCTCAAGTCAATTAACCTTAATTTTAAAATCCTTTATTAAAATCTCTTTTTAATAGCATGACCTATTGTACTATTGCATAATAAATCCTCCATAATATAAATTAAGATACCAAAAAGATCTTATAAATTATCTCTAATCTTATAATAATCTTTATCAACTATGCATAAATCTAATCATATAAGAAATCTCTCAATTCTCTTATATGATATTGGGTTTAGATCACTACCGGCGGAAATAACAATCTAAAGCGTTAAGCACGCAGTTGAATAAAGAAAAAGAATTAAAAACTCCTTAGATCTAACAAAATCCTTATCACATAAATACATATAGGTTTCATAAGACCTAGATACAAAAGATTTACTCTTTACACATCATAAAGTAATAATCTTACAAGAAAAAGTAAAGAAAGATAGAAGAGTGAATCATGAAATCTAATAAAAGTTAAATCTTGATCTCTTGAGTATTCTTCTCTTGAAAAGCTCTCTAAAGGTCGTCTTAAAGGTTCTCTCTAAAAAAATCCTAGAAAACCTTTATATAGGCGATAGAAAAAATATGGACCGTTGTAATTGACATGACCAAGAACACAATTGTATCCCTTGGTTATGTAACCGACTATGGGTGCTTCATTTCTTTTTCTTTTTTTTTTTCAACGCTAGGAACGACATGACCAAGGACATGGTCACATCCTTGGGTCATGTAACCAACTATGGTCACTTAAAAATCGTTCTAAATTTGCTTACAAATGGCACAATCGTGGCATTTGGGTGTGTCGACCGTTAAACCTTCATAACTTGCTTATTTTTGCTTTGAATAAAGTAAAACTTGTTTATGAACTCAAACTTGTTTCTCCTTTTCTTCCACAAATCATTCTAAACCCTAAAAAATAGATTTTACTTAATTAAATATTATTATCTATAAATAAACTCAAATTTCAAATGAAAGTTATGAAATTTCACTATATAAAATATATGCAAATAAAAATTCACCAAGGATTTGCTTACCCAATGATGTTTATCCTTTGACCAATATGGTTAAGCTCTAATAGAATTTTGGATCTAACAGCTCACTACGCTTAGTTGCCACTTGCTACTATGATGTAAGTGTTTTCAAACCTTATAAGCTTAGGCCCATCGAGCTTATTAAGGGATTCTAACTCTTATTCAATCTCTTATAACTCTTAATGACTAATGATGATCATAGAGGCTCTGACCGAGGAGAAAAATGCTATAAGTTCCCCATTCCGATTTACTTTGGTTTTCTTTTAATTCCTTTGAACTAACATCTCCGCCTTTTTTTCCCTCTAGATTGCTGAAGAAGCCAAAAATCAAGTGGTTAGTGTAGAAGCTGCAAAGAAGAATCTTTAAGAGAAATAAGGCACCGAGAAAGCCAAATTAGAGGAGGAGAAGGCAAAGGTTAAAGAGGAGCTTAAGGCCTAGAAGGAGAAGGCTAAGAAGGAAGCTAAACCCAGGAGGAGAAGGAGGTAGCTTTAGTAGAAGAGCAGAAGAAGAGCTTTGAATCAACCTCCAAGGGATGCAAAATGAGGTCAAATCCCTCAAAGCCAAACATAGTGAGGAGGTTGCTCACTTACAAAGTTCTTATCAAGAGTTGAAAATAATGATGACTGACGTTGAGAGGGAGCAAAGCTTTGTATATTAGAAGGCTTTTGACAAAGCGTATCGAGACATCTAGGAGAGTGAAGAATACAAAAACTTGATGCTCCGAAAAGTGTTGGATGGAATCAATCTAATGCAGGGGGAGATCTTAATCCATCATCTTAAATATGATCTCAGTTGCCTAAACTTTGCCAAACAAGCACAAGAGAATGAAACCTCTATTAAGGAGGCCAACATTGGTGAGACTAAAATGGAAGAGCAACCAAGCGAAGATGTAAGCACTTCTATAATTAATTCCACCAACATACAAGAACAAAATGATGCTCCTAAGGTCCTTAAAATACCTGCTCCTAATCCTTTAGCCAATCTTTAAACCAAACCTACTCAAGAACCTAAGATTCATGATGCTACCATTGCTTAAGTTCTAAAGAAATGATTGCCTGTTTGCTTTTTTTATTTTCTATTAATAAAGACTAGTACTTAGATTGGTATGTCGATGTTTATGCTATGTAATGATTTTTTTGAGACTTCTTGTCCATTTTTCTTTTGAACTTTAGATCATTCTCGCACTACTAAATATTTGAATGGTTGCCTATTAGCTTTTACAATGAATTTCCGTTACATTATTCTAGTAATTCAAGAATCCTCAATAAGATCCCAATGCACTTGATCTTGAAGCTTAATAGTAATAAGAAAGTATTTATCTGGGAATGGTGTATTTATGCCTTAAGGCTTTTAGTTAGTTGGTTGTCTATCCTAATAAGCTTAGGACTTTTATGCCTATCATAAGTTAATAGCTTAGACTTAGAGCATCATTCTCATAATTAATGAAGGACTTAGAGATACGTATTAGGTCGTCATCCTTAAAAGGACTTATAGTTATCATGCTTGTTGCCCTTACAAGGGCTCAAGGCTTTCAAGTCTCGTCATTCTTTCTTAGGACTTAGAGATCAGCAAATATCCTTTTCCTGTCATCTGTCAAATATAAGACTAAGAGACTTTGGCTTTATAGTTTGCTCGTTGCCCTTTATTAAGGCTTAAAGACTTTTAAGGCCTTTTCTTATTAAAGAGATCGGCCGAAGATCATATCTTTGTTTACCATTAAATCATACTTTAGTGACAAGCGTTGTAACAAGATAAAGTAATGTACGAAATGGAATAGTGTCAGACAACAAATCAATACTTCATTATATGCTATATTGGTAACAAACTAGGTTAGCCAATTAGGTCCTACCGTTCGAAACATGGTAATGTTATATAAAGAGACAAACAAATCAACTAGTCGTAAAGAAATAAACATTCAAATACGCGGAACAAGTCTACTTACAAACAAACCGCAAGCCACATAAACATCATCATCATAACACAATAATAAGAAAACACATGGACAAACAAAGAAACATATCTTCTTCTCTTCTTCAAATATTCATCATTCAAAATAAGGCCTGAGGTTGTTAGCGTTTCACGCCTTAAGGATCAGTTGTCCATTAAGTCTCTTAAGCCTATAGGCATGATCATTCCTTACCACCTCTTTCACTCTAATAGGATCCTCTCAAGCAGGGGTAAGTTTCTTAGCATTCCTTTGTTCTTAATACTTTAAGTTTCTTGCAAAACAAATCATTAGGTCTGAAGCATTTGTGCTTAACCTACTTAACATAGTATCGAGTTGCTCTCTACTGGTAGGCAATGAGATGAGCCTTGGCTAGTGCACGTATTTCGTATATAATATCTAGATTAGCTCGAAGGCTAATGTCATTATACTCGGGGTTATAAGCTTGAACCTTTGTATTCTCCATTTGTGATTCAATTGGCAATACTGCCTTTGACCCAAACGCCAATTGATATAGGGTACGACCTATTGAAGTCCTCTACATAGTCTTATACCACCACAAAACATTGGGTAGCTTGTTGGCCCATTTCCTCCCAACTTGATTCATTCTTTTCTTTAAACTTTATAAAATCTCCTTGTTAATTGTCTCAACTTGACTATTACTTTGTGAGTGTGCAACAAACGTATAGTACAATAGACGTATAGTATAGTTTGATTTCCAATCTTCATAGAATTCCCTGAATTTATCCTTATCGAACTATGGCCCATTGTTTGTTATGATAACATAAGGTAGTCTAAACTTGTACAAAATGTTACTAACCATGAAAGCTTCAATGCTCCATTCTGTTATACTTGCCATAGCCTTAGCCTTAACCCATTTAGTGAAATAATCCACTGCCACATTAATATATTGCCTATGCTTGGTTGTCTTCAGAAATGAACCAAGTGTATCTAGTCTCCATTAAGAAAAGGCTAAGGACTAGTGAATGGGATCAAGCATAAGCTCGAGGCTCGCTCAATTAGAGCATTTTTCTAACATTGATCATAGGTTTGAGTTAAAAGAAGAGCATATTTCCTCATTGTAGGCTACAAATATCCTAGTCTCAAAGCCTTGACATATAGAACTACAGCTCTAATATGGTTATTGTACACCACTGATTATAAATCGAAAAGAACTTACTTTATCTTAGATGGTCAGATGCATCTTAAGTAAGGCATACTCATGCCCCTCTTATATTAATTTCTATTGATCAATGTAAAATTGACTACTTTATAGATAATTTGCCGGGCCTCCTTAGTATCTTGAGGCAAAATCCTATTCTTCAAATACTCCAAGATAGGATCCATCTAATAGTACTTTGAGTCCTTTTATTGAATCTCCATACATTCTTCTAGTTACAATTGCGTGCTTTTCTCATATAGGTGTTTAATGAAGATTCTTTCTTTCTAGTTCAGTAAGCCCGTAGAGTCCAACTTAGACAATTTGTCCACTACATAATTTTCTACCCTTGGTATTTTCATTAGTTGCTAGTTCTCAAAATTCAAACCATATTCCTTCACCAATTGTAGATACTTGATCGTGTTCTCATCTTTAGCCATACTATTTCACATAACCAAATTAACTACCAATTGAGAGTAAAAAAACACATTTAAAAGCTTTGTTTCGACCTCTTTAGCCAGTTTCATCGTAGCCAACAATGCCTTATACTCCAATTCATTGTTATTGGCTAGAAAGCCAAATTTTAGAGCATAAGAGATCTAAGCTCCCATTGGACCTATTAGGATTAAGCTTGGTCCACTTCTCTTATTGGTTGATGAACCATCGACATACAATTTCCAAGTCAGTTAATCTACATTTAAATTAAAACTCTCTATACCTATAAACTCCACTATAAAGTCTATCAAGATTTGAGCCTTGTATGCTTCCTTATGTCGGTACTGTATCTTGAGAGTACTAAGCTCTAAGGCATACTTCACCATGCATCTCAAAACATTGGGCTTGTGTAAAGCTTGCTTTAGAGGTTGATCAATTAAGACTATGACCTGGTGAGCTTTAAAATATGGTTGGAGCTTCCTAGTGGCAACTAAAATAGCCAAAACAAACTTTTCCAACTTTATATACCTCAAATTTAGCCCTCACAAAACATGACTTACATAATAGAGTAGCCTATGTACTTGTCCCTCTACTCATACTAACATAAAAGAAAGAGCCTGATCACTTACAAATAGGTATAGGTAAAGTATCTCTCCTTTGGCAGGCTTTGATAAGATTGAGGGTTTTGTCAAAAATTCTTTGAAGGCCTTAAAAGCCTTCTCATAATCCTTAATCCATTGAAACTCAAATGGATTCCTTAAAACTTTGAAAAACTCTACACATTTTTCACACTCTTTGAGACAAACCTATTTAGTGCTGCCAGTTGACTAATTAGCTTTTGAACCTCCTTAATAGACTTTAGTAACTCAATGTCAAGTACAACCTGAATCTTCTCTAAATTGGCCTCAATTTCGCACTACATCACCATAAAGCCTACTAATTTCCTGTAAACGCACTAAACATATACTTCTGCGGATTCAACTTCAAGTTATATCTCCTCAGGTAGTTAAAACTCTCCTGGAGGTCGGCTGAGCGGTTGTCGTTTGTTTTGCTCTCCACTATCATGTCGTTTGCAATGTTTATGAGTATCTGAGGTTAGAACATCTTCATAACTAATCGTTGATATGTAGCTCAGGCATTCTTTAACTCAAACAGCATAACTTTGTAAGAAGAAGTTCTAATGTTTGTAACAAAGGAGATGTGTATTTGATGGAAAGGGTTCATCTTAATTTGATTATACCTAGAAAACACATTCATGAAACTTTACAAGGAATGTTATAAGGTTGAGTCCACCAATTGATCTATTCAAGGCAAGAAAAAAAAAAAAAAACCTTTGGGCACACTTCATTCAAATCAGTAAATTCGATGCACATCCTCCATTTCCCATTTGCCTTCTCCACCAAAACACAATTCGCGAGCCATGTAGGATAGGGCTCTTCCTGAATAAAATCCTCCTTAAAAAATTTTTGCACCTCCTCTTCAATCGTAGCTTGTCTTTTTAGAGCAAAATGTCTTTTCTTTTGTTGTATAACCTTCATATAGGATCAATATTTAACTTATGGGTGATAACTTCTTCAGGTATACCTGCCATGTTAGAAGGAGACCATGCAAAAATGTCTTTGTTAGCTCGGAGAAGACATATTATGCATTCCCTTAGGTCAGTTGGCATACTGGCCCCTTAGTCACATGCTCAAGGTTATCGGCGAGCTGAATTGTCAATGTTTCCTCTATAGGTTCTCCTCTTATTTGCACTCGATTATTTGAACTTTGCTCTATAACATAGACCTGATCTCTCTTTAAAGCCCCCAAGTGCAAAGCTAGGGCGAGTTGTTGGTCTCCATAACTTGTTCTTCACTTAGTAGGGATGTGAAATTTAGCCTTTTGGTGGATTGTTGACACTACCATCCTAAACTTGTTGATGGATTATGTCATTATAAGGTGAGGGGTAGTCTACTATCATAAGATCAATCTCCTTTTCAACTACATTCCCATAGTCTTAATATGTAAGGTCAGGGTAACCACACCATGTACTTTAACTAGTTAGTTGTTAATTCCATACAGGCTATACTTATACAGCTACATCTTAACATTCTTAGGCTTAGGATACATTTAGTCAAATGCATGCTTAAAAATTATGTCAATGGAGCTCCCTATGTCCATTACTACCTTTCTAACATCAACATCTACTACCCAAGTCGTAATGACTAGGGCATCGTTATGTTGGAATTGAACTCTCTGCGTGTCCTTCTCTAAGAATAAAATCATATCTTCAATCCTAAGCCTCTTTTCCCTTAGGTTCAATACATGATCTCCTACTATGTCCGATGAACTTGCTATGGACAAGACATTCCCTCCTACGAGTCCACTAAATATTACATTAAAACCCCTTGAGGAGGTCGATTGTCCCCTCTTTCATTATCCTATACCACCAAGTCCTAATTATTAGGTTAGGCCTCTATATTCTAGGTTTGCTATTTAATTCTCATCCTTTGTGTAGGTCGCTCATTGTGTTCCTCTTTATCAACTAAAAACTTCTTCAAATATCCCCTCTGAACAGTACCCTTAAGTACGTTTTCTAAACGTATGCATTCGTATGTATTATGACCTTAATCTCCATGAAAATCGTAGTGTTTGTTGGAATTCCTCCTTATTGGATTACTCTTCATTTTTTTTTTGGCTAAGTTAAGAAACCTTAATTATGCACCTCTATTAAAATGTTCGATATAGGTCGATTAAGGGGGTTGTGTTCGACAAAAGTCGAAATTGACCTATTCAGATTTCCTGAAGGTCATCTGAACTTGTTGCGAGCATCAAAATTCCTTCTCAATCTATCTTCCATAGATCTCTTGTCCTTTCCTAACCTTCTGTCATGCTTATCTTTCTCTAACTCTCTGTTGACTTGCATTTGGTCTTCTTATCGATTGAATTTTTTCAATCTCTTAGTAACATCATCCAAAGAGGTCAAAGGGTGCTTTGCAAGGGACATAAAGAAGTCAAAATCTTCCCTAACTCCTCTATAGATAGCATATAGTGTCATACTCTTATCACAGTTGGTGATTTCAATCATCAATTGGTTGAATTTATGGACATAATCCCTGATCAACTCTCCTTACTTTTGCTTGATTGAGGTCAAGAGTGAAGACTCTTTGATTGGAGGTTTACTAACAAAAAAGTATTGGTGAAATTCCTTAGCTAACTTATTAATGGAAGAGATGGAAGCCACCTTCAATGAATTAAACCAATTGCTAGTAGACTTTCTCAAAGCGGATGGGAAGACTTTGCAGGCGAAAGCATCAGGCAACCCATAAAGCTCTTTTAATGTTTGGAAAGTATTCAAATTATCATTTGGGTCCTTTCTCTCATCATAAGTATCGAACCGAGATAATCGAGCACTTAGTGGTAGGACCTTGTCCCCTATACTTTGGGCAAAAGTTAAAAGTTCCCTCCGTAGCCAACTTCTTAATATACTCCTCCATGTCTTGCAAGCTCATATCTACTATATCTTTTTATGGCAGCTAAGTAGTTACATTCTCATTCCTTTTACCCACACGTGTCTGCACATGTGATGTAGTAGAAGCATATAGTAGGATTTGCTGTTGGCAATTTTTTGCTATTTATGGCTCCTACCTTTGTTGTGGTTCATCCTCATTTGTCATGGGGATCTTCCCTCATAATTTTCATGAGGCCTCTTCCTGGATTGTTGGGTTAGCCTCTTTCCTCACATGTTGTAAAGAGGGAGCAGAAGAAGAGGCAACATCTCTCTCATTGAGTCTTTAACATAACTCCTTATTATTGGCTCAAATATCCTTGAGCACTCTTGCGAATTTAGCACACAAGGCCTCATATTGTGCTATTCATTAACTGCTATTCTTTTGTTCTTGATTTTGAGATATCTAGTTGTGGATTTCAACTTGACACACCTTAGGGGTGTGCTATTGCAATAATTGTTCTTCTTGGGTTGCCCGAAGGGCCCTACTATCCCCCTAGAGTAGTCAAGAGAAATGAATAGATCAGACATAGTCCTAATCAGGTTGGTTTATGTCTTTAGGGAGAAACCTCTATCAATAAAACTTGAACAAACTTGTTTTGATAGGGGTCAATGCCACCATTCAAGCTTGGCAGTGGTGGCATCAAATTGCAAGAAGTTGGAGAGATTGGCATTTTGTGGGAGTGAAACCATTGTACTTCATTTAGTATGTGAATTACTTATCTTTGTCATCAAAGTTTTATCTTTTTCCTTCTTTATATATTTCTATGACTTTTCTGCTTATCATTTTAGACGCTATTTTCTCATCATGCACGTTTTAATGTGCGCAATTTCCAGTGTGGCCTCTGGGTGAAAAGCTAAAGATTCATTAATAGAATGTGCGAGTAGGTGAATGAGAGCAACTGGAGACGAAGATGCTCATAGGTTGTTTTGGAAAAACAAGTTGGAGTGATTAATGAAATTTGAAATTTATTACATGTCATATCTTAATTGATTCTTACTCATTGTTAATCACACGTCAAATGGAACATCACTCTCTGGTAATGGTTGATGGTTTCTTACTTTTGTAGTTCATCCTTTTTTCAGCATCTCTGTTCTTACTCAATCGTGGTTATACAAAATCTATTTGTGTGCATATTAAAATTCTATCTTATAATAGAAGTAAAGAGTATGTAGTACAACATTACATGTAGGGTTAGACTTTTCTATATATGAGTCCTAAAATCCTATTTGTATCAATAGAATGCATCCTGAAAGGGGAAATACGGGTGGCATCTACCAATGGAATTTTTTTTTTTTTTTTTTTTTTTTTTTTTTAAAATGCATATTGTTAGAAGTAGAATGTGCACCACTGTGATCAAGTAATGGTGTACCATTAGTTTTCCCTTTGTACTAATTTAGAATCATATTAAATCCTTTAGGATCGAAACGAGAGCTTTCTGTGTTGTATTTTATTTGACGATGTAATAATCGTTATATAATCAAGGTTACTGCATTTGTTGCATCTCCAAGTTGGAACTTAGCTGTTTCCTGAAGCAGTTTCAATGAGACTCTGGTCATCGTAAAATGACATCGGAATTCTTAGTTGAATGGCTTGTGTTGTTATATTTTAAGATATCTCTGAGAGTACTACGTGCTCTATCTGTTTCTTTTTCTGGGATATCAGCGAAGTGAAGTCCTTGGCGCCGACTGTTACTCATGTCGTCACTTCATTTTATTTTGAAAATCATTATATTGTCATGAAAACTGCAACACCTTCATGGCTCTTATTTTACTGCGATCTTTTTAGGTAGATTGTTAGATTTCCTCCAATATATCCTGAAAGTATGACGAATTCATGTGTACGGTGGGTCGAGTGTATAAAGATCAAAATATTATAAGTTTCTGCATTTTGTTAGTCAAATATTATATGTTTTGCAATATATTACCAGAATTACATCTGGGTATTGATTCCTCAATTTAAAAACCTTAGAGTGAAAGTTCAAAATATGTGCATTAGCAGTATTCCCATAATAATATTCCTGTTCCTTCCGAGAAATTCTTCCCTGCGCACCATTGACGGGGCACTTTTAGAAGTCTTTATTTTTTCCCTTCTTGCCATATAGCCCACTGTATTTATTTTCCCTGTTACAATAAACGTCTCATACCATTATGACCTCTCTGAGGAAAAAGGAAAAAAAAAAAAAAAAAAAAAAAGAGGCTACGCGTGAAAATGTAAAATTTTATACACGCAACTGATTATTGATTATTCCCGAAGGCGTGTATCAAGGTTTAAAAGTCAAAAGTTTGTCAATTTAAAAATATAACATATGTAGACATTAATTTCATGTTCACTATGTGGAAATGGATTTGTGCGATTTCAAGTTACATTTCTTTTCCATATTTAGAAACATTTTTATTTATTTATTTTTTTTGTCAAACAAAAAGGATTATGTAAATAACAAACCCTCAAGAGAACAACCACACCAACTAACAAACAACAAACCACGAAACTATGATGGGGCTCAGGGACCCTATAACTACAACTTATCCCTACTTTGGCTTAGAATGTAACTCAGTCGGCACAAGCATTAACTGTTTTAGAAACCAAACTGAAAAAACAAGAAACAAACAAGTTTTTGAGAGATCTAATGTCATTAATGATCCCTCTTATTTTCCAATGACAAGGACTAAAAGAAAAAATAGACTAAACACTAATTCAGAGTGTTTTTTATCCAAAAGAAAAAAAGAAAAAAAAAAAAAAAAAACACTAACTTAGAATTCGTCTCAACAACAGTTGTTGGCCATCCTCTTCTTTCAGCTGTGATAAGGCCTTCTCTAACAGCTAAGGCCTCCGCCATCAGACTATCTGCTGCTCCAATCCAAAAGCATTCCTGAATCATCTCTGCAAACTATGCCTGTACCCGCTGCAATAGAAGTTAAACTAGCCGCACCATCGCAATTGATTTTTATAAATTTACTGCTTGTGTCGTGAATAATGCGCCTGCTGTTGAAATAATGGAAACGTGGACGCTGCATACTAGAATCACGATAGAAGCTGCGGTGTTGACTCCTCCGTAGCATAAACCAGAAGCATTTTTAAAAAGCAGACTTGCAATTCATTAAAATTACTTACTTAAATATTAGCAGACACAACCTAGGAGATGAAAGAAAGAAAGGAAAGGAAGTTACAGAATAGGCAGTAAGAATCCGTGAAGTAGATAGCAAGCAACAACTTCTAAGCTCACTAAAAAAACTATTCAATGTGATGTACATATAAAATTGAGATTGATAATTTGCGTTCGTTTCTTTCTTTTGTTTTGAATTCGTGTTAGGACAACAAAAAAAAAAAAAAAAAAAAAAAGCACGAGATTTAATAAAGACTATAAAGTAGTAAGATGTAATCATATTTATTCGTATTATAATTGTTTTTTTAATTACGTGTCTTATATTTTCTTTCTGCAATCCTATTTTTAATTGTATTGTGGTCATATTCGTATCACCAATTACAAGCCATGCATAAGAGTTAAATTCGCATATAGTTGATAATGCTTGATTTATGAATCTATTAAATCAATTTACTTATCCTTTATTTTTTAGCAAAATTCCCTTGAGGTTAATGGTGTGAAGCTTAAACAAAATGCTGCAGATAAGGGATGCAAACAGATTGGTCTTATCAACAGCTTGCTCACGCGCTTCGTTGGCCAGAAAGTCGCAAAAATAGATGATTGTTCAGGCAGCAAATGCGGCGTAGACTGTTTCTCCTCGCATCGTTTTCTTATGGATTTTTCTTTTCTCTCTTTCTCTCTCTCTTTTATTTTATTTTCTTTTATGGGGCTTGGAGATGCTCTGCAATTCCTCATAAGAAAATTCCATGCATTTTTAATCCCTTTCTTCTACGATATTTTTCTAGAAAGTTAAAAAGAAATGAGGATGACTTTTGAGTTCTGAGTAAGTCTTGTCTTCTTGTCTGCATTCGTTTGATCTCTTCAAACAAATACTTAATCGGCCTCAGACCTCTGAGTTTCAATTTACTTGTTGAATGTTGGCGCTTCACGCGGTCAACCCGGACATGTTTAGTTCGAGATCCTTTTAATTACATAAAGTTAATTAATCTTTTTTAAAATTTTAAAATACCTTCTAATATCATAATATTATCTTTTTATTTTTAATTATTGGTTATACGTTATAGTATTTCTTTCAAAAAAAAAAAATAACTCTATAAACCTTTTTAAAAGTGACTTTTTTTTTTCCCTCATTATTATACTCTTACTGCATTTATGACTAAGGACAGAATAGTGGTACTAAATTCAATTTATTACTGCTAAAGTACTTTCGGTGCGACTGTTCAGCTTTATTTCTTCATTTCCACGAAGCTGTGTAGATATTTCACGGATGCTTTCTTAGGAGATGGTACATGTTTCTTCGAAATTTCTTTCCTCTCGCGATTTGCTATTAACTTTCTCTTTTTTCATTATTTAAAAACCGTTATGTGATATACGGAAGGTCGGTTGGGTATAAGGTGAATAGAGTTGAGATTTTTATAGTCAAACCTATTTTGTAAATATAAGATAAAAAAATTTAGGATCAAACCTATTTTTTAATTCATTAGAACTATGTTAGAACCTCAACCTAGTAAAATCTAAGGTTTTAAGGCTCCCTGTTGAAGCATGTGAATTTTTATAGGATATTATGATATTCAAATTGTAATTTAATAGCGTTTGAAATGTAAATTATAATGAAAATAAATATATTAAATTTCAATAAAAATACAAAATAAGAACAATATCCAACAAACATAAACCATTATATCAAGTTACGCTGGAGATTTAAAATAAATTTAAAAATTTAATTATGTATTATTTTAAAATAATGCGTGTTATAAGCTCTATTAGCATGGTTAACCTTCTATTGCATTTATAAAGTTACATGATATAAATAGATCCATGGTACCGTACATATATAGAGAAGTTGTAGGATTCTTGAAAGTTAAAGCTTATAATATAATGAGTATAAATTCTAAATAGTTGCTAAGAAATGGATTTTCTCCATTTAATTTTTCTCAATTCTTCTCAATTTACTATTTTATGATACTGCTATATATAATCAATAATTGAAAATAAAAGGAAAATAATGATATTATGATAATATTTTAAAAGTCAAAACAATATCAAGTATTAATTTGTAAATAGAGGAGAATTGGGGTAAAACACGTGTTTACCAATATTTAAAAAAAAATTACATAACTATGAATTATATAAAAAAAATTTATAAAAATATCAATTTTATATTGTATCTTTAAAATACGACACCTATAATAATATGAATCTTGTATTTGAAAAATATGATAATAGCAAAGTACCAGAAAAGCTTTATTATATTTTAAAAATACAACACTAGTATTAGCATATTATCGTGTTTAAAAAATGCGACATATTCATATAAGATTATTATTATATTTGATAAATGCGATATAACTTTAGTCTATAATAAAATAGATTGTTTTATCTTGTTACGATCAAACCGGTAACTTTTGATTTACAAAGAATTTTTTTATTATTATATATTTTTAAGGACTGGCTTTCAAATACTATAATAAAACAATCCGAGTTTATCCAATTAATGTCATTTTGGGCTTGAAAAATGCCCTTTAAAGCCTACCAACCTTTTTTATTTTTAGGCAATATTTTATGGCTAGATATAATATACTTAGAATTCTTATATCGCATCTTAGATTTAGTATTTTGATAACTTTTTTTATACAATTCATATTTTTATAATTTTTTAATTTTAATAGTAAATAAATAATTTAAAAAAATTAACTAAAAATAAATAAAGAAAATCGAAATCCAGCTTATCAACGAGTCTTAGAGGTCATCCCATATAAAGTACGATGTATGAATAGGTTGGGGATATTTGGTACTAAACCTTCCGTTGAATTCTGTACCTACTTTGACATGTAGATTTTAGAGCCCCGTGAGCTCCAACGCTCACTCCTAATGAAAGGAATAGAGAGATGAACCTCAAGAATTGTTTCAGTTAAATATCAAATTTTACAACAATCACGTAAATTTGGGAAACTAGAAAATTATTGGTACGATGATTATTAATTTTTGTACACCACTTGAAGGAATCAGTAAACTGTTAAAAACTACTTGATGCGGATAGTGGATGGCCTGTATTTTGGATAATGGCATATGTGCCATCACTAAAATACGGATGTACAATCCTTTTCTGGACATTACATCAAACTAATATCACATCTCGTGTTTGGCCCGAGTGTAGTATTTATTTTTCCTTTCCATCTCTTGTTTTTCGCTTTTTTCTCCTTTCCCCCTTTATTCTGGTTCCGTTCAATCTCCTTTTAGTCTTCCTTCCATATTTCTTAATTTTTCTTAAGTAGAGAAGTTTGCATGCCCTTTACTTTTAACCATTTCCTTTGGTCCTATGAGAATAAATCTTTGTGCACCACTATTTGCTATTATTCTTTTCTTTTCATATACATCCTAGTTTGTTCTTCTTTTTTTTTTTTTTAGTTGTGTTACAATAACATAATACTTTAATATTTTAGCTTCACATTTAACTGTTTTTATATTCACTACGTCATTTATGTATAATATATAGGTTAAAAACTTGGATATGGATCCTCTGATGTTACTTTCTCTAAAAACCATAAAGGAAATAACTATAGGATATCCAAATCCTAAAAACTCCTATACAATATATATTTCCCTTATTAATCATTCTAACTTTAGCATTATTTTTCCTACTTTTGTTTATAATAAGTAACATTTTCTATTTCCAAATGTCCCATGCTTTTGAGAAATTGTGTATGTGTCAAATGTGTAGGGAGCTCTAGAACATCTTCTTCTTCTTCTTCTTCTTTTTTTCCTCTCTTTTCCCTAGGAGGTATAAAGCATAGTTGCACAATCATCAATTTAAGTAAACAAACTTAAATATTTTAATCAATTTATTATATCTTTTTTTTTTTCTGCAGATTGTTATTATGGGAACACACATTATGGTTGAGTAATTTATTAGTTTTACTTGAAGTTTAAAATGATCGTACTCAATTGACTTTTACTCATCATCATTTGCCCTAGTACTCGTTGTCCAAATGAGTTTTTGTTTAATAGGTACAAGTGTAAAGATGAAGAATAAGACAATAAGTTTTATTAGAAAAAGTTGAATTGAGTACAGCACTTAGCAACTTCATATTTTAGGATCTAAATTTGATAAGTGAAAATTTGGCAGTATAATATTTAAGAGCTTCAAATTTTAGCATAAAATTGAAAAGAAAAAATTTATTCGCACATTACACGCTAGATTTACACCACATATTAAAAGATACTACGTTTATTATCTCCTTAACAATGTTGATAATATACAGTTTCTCCTTTATTAGTATTTAGTTAACAATTTTATTTACATATATTTGTTATATTATTCCCAATTTTTTTTTTTTTTAAGCAGGATTAATGTGGAGGAAGGGCCTAGACTCATATGGTACGTGTACTACGGGAATTATATATTTTGAGTTTATCTTAAAGGGCTTAGTTCTTTAGGGTTAAAAAAAAATTGTAAGAAAGTCTATCATATTAGTATTAAAATAATCCGATGTTTCACTAAGGTTGTTAAGAAAATTTGCAATAGAAGAGCCCATGTTTGTGGGTTTTATGGATTGGAGGATCTGTATTTTGTATTTTCAGGACATGCATTTAAGGGCATGTTTCCTAAAATTGCACATTTCTAATCAGGAAAATATTGGCTTCGCCAGTAAGCAACTGATCACCAGTTGCTCATGTTGTGTTGATATGTAATTGCAGGCCATCCGGTCATCAAACAAGTGTACCATAACCAAAGTAATTTAGTGGATATAAGTATAACCATTTCACTAAAATACACAAGTTGTGTAGGAGGCTATTTTTATCTATTAGGATGCTCAGCATCCTAATTAGTTTTCCTTTTACAATAACTCTTCACTTTATCAAACGGTATTTCATTATAGTTATTTATTAATTTTTTTAATCTTTTATGGTTCCTACATTATTGTTACATTTCTAGCAATATATACAATATATTTTAGAGATTTTAAAAGTATAAATAATTGCTTCATTAATACTATATATTATAATAGCAATTTAATTTTTATAAAGAAAAAAATAAAAATAAATAATTAAATGAATGGAATGGATGGACATTGACCTAAAATATTCATCAAGGAAAAAATACCACATTATATTAAATGGAAACTTCTATAGTCTCGTTTCTTATTTTAATGAGATTAGCTAATCCTTCATCTTACATTTGATTTTATATTTGTTAGATTTGAATTATTAAAAATACAATTAGTTTAATAGTTTAGATCTAATAAATATAAAATCAAAAGTAAAATAGAGAGTTATACCAATCTCATAAAAAATAAGTACAAAACCTCGGAAAAATTAAAATTGAATGGATAAGAGGAAAAATTTCAATAGCTATTGTTTAATTTCTCAAACGACTATTTATTTTTTTTTTTTTGTTTCTTTTTAAGGAGGAAAAAAATTTTATGAGAAAGTTATAACAAAAAATTTCTAAAACAATTTCATGCAAACCTACAATTAGGAACTAACCCTTATAATTTTACAAATAAAATTACTATCTTAGTAATGAGTATACATCCCAACATAGGCAATGATCTACAAGTAGAAATGAATGCAATGAGAGCCTTAGAACAATTACAATTGAAGGATTAGAGATATATTAAAAAATTCTTGAATGATTTCTTTTAGCATTTTAATGCGGTAAGATGTTATTATGAAACAAATATAGTATACAAATTATTTTAAAAATTACTAGTACCATTAGGACAACAAATTTATAAACAATTTAAAGAACAAAAAGAACCCACCTTACCTATAAAACCAAATAATTTAGGTACAAAAGTACAATTTGTGATAGAAAAATTAGTAGAAAAATATACAACTATACAAATAACAAAACAATTAAAAGGAGAATATGGTTTCTATGGAAATATCTATACATCTCAGAGATATGGAGATAAAGGGAATAATAAACCTAGGAGAAGACAACATAGACTTTGACAAAGGAAACCTAGAAAAAGATATTATCTTAAAAGGAGTAAAGTAAGAAAACATTATTTAAATAAAGATAGATATGTGAGAAAATATAATAATGATAAAAATTATAAAAATACGTTAACATCCTTTACTTGTAAAAAAGAAGGACATTTAGCTAGGGATTGTGATAAAACACATAATATTTATGATATACGTACTGCATTAATTAATTGCATAGAAGAAAATATATTAGAAGTAAATGGATTTATGTGTAATGCAGAAATTATATACAGTATAATTAGCATAGAGGATAGAGCATAAATTGATAGTGATGAAGATAATGATTATTTTATTTTAGAAATCCGAAGAGTAGAAAGTGGGATAGATACATTATAAGGGATAGATGAAGTACAAGAAATATTAGAAAATATAAACATTCAAGAGTTTATGGATAGTAAAATCGGCTATAATCACAATTGGAATTGAGGATTACGATTAGATAATTACCCTTGTAAATTCTATAATAGATATCCTTAGTTAAAGCTAAGATACCAATGTATTAATTGTTTAATTAAAACTTGTAAAATTTGTTTAGATAATCAAGGAGAAATAGTAGAATCGAAAAAAAAAATTTTTACAAAAGAAGATAGTAATGATCTAATTGAAAGAAGGATACTAAAGTTAGAAGAAAGAACAGATAAGATAAAAGAAATATTAGACTTAGAAGAAAGTAAAGAATTAAAATATAGGCAAAGAATAGGAAAAGAAGTAGTAACAGAAGAAAAATTAGAAGATGACCATATAAATATAACTAAAACATATTTTAGAAAAGAAATAAACAACAATTTAAGATTATTGATGACAAATATAAGAATAAACGTAAGATTTATTATAGGTGATTTTATCTTAGAAACATAAGCCTTAATAGATATTGGAGCATGAAATCATTGCATAAATGGTAAACAAATTTCAAAACATTTGATTAAAAAATTACCAATAAATGAATTTATATATGTAAAACAAATGGATGATGGACTATATCAATACTATGAAATATTAGCAAAACATAAAATATTTTTAAAAAGAGATAAAGAATAGACAAATGATTTACACAATTCTAAAACATATGTAAGAGATATGAAACTCCGAAAGCACATATGTATAATAAGATTATAATTTTTGTTAAATGACAATTATGGATTTAGCCTAAACAGAAAAGAATTAACACTTTTAACTTCTCTTATAGTACTCATTTTAAAAGAAAAATGTGAATGTAATATACAAGTGAATGTAATATACAAGTAGTAGAAGAAAAACAAAACACAAAAAGAGAAGAAGAGTTATATGAATAGGTAATAAAAGATTATGAAAATTTAGAATTCATAAATAGTTGTCTAAATTATAGAAAAATTTATAATTTTATAGAAATAAGGATAACATAAATAGATAATTATTGATTATTGATTCTTACTCGAACCAAAGCCTAATGAGTGAAGTGCATCACAAGACATACCTAGTGGGCCCTCATGTAAACAACAGTCTTACAAGTCGCCTCGCGACTCTCTTATGAGTCCATGAGCTCATAGCAATGAAGAATGCCAACCAAAGGTGAGGTAAGCCAAATGACGAATGTCTAAGCAAATCATCCCTAAACAATGAGCCGATGCTCGCTAATCATTTGAAGTAAGGTTAAAGCTCAACTCCTTTCATCAAACATCAACTAATCCCTTGGTGAGTGTCTTGGCCCAACTTTTGTCTTTAGCAACTACAGCCTACTGCAATGCATTAATGAGCTTCTAACATCCATAGTATAGTCGGCATGTCAAATAACCCTACCCTTGCTAGATTACTGAGCTGCAAATTTGGTAACTTAATTAGCCATGGCATATCGCTTATAGTAAAGCTTTATCACCTACTGTATTGCACACTATCTATTAGCAACCAATATGAATGAACCCCCGATTACCATATGTTTAGGTAAATCACATAAAAGGCTCCAGGTGCTAATAAGTAAAGGGACCTAATCTTTCTCCTTGGAACCCCATTTCCTTTCTCCTATTCTCTTCTTGGACTTCTTGTCCTTCCTCTCCCAATAGAAGAGAGGTTAAAGACACATATACAATAGGCAAGTACAATCCACTAAGTCTCTAGTACTTGCTTCCCCCTTTCCTAGTCCCCCTTATTAACTTGAGTATCAAAGAGCCTCCGTAACCTTACCTATAGGGAGCCTTTTTGCGGGTGTTGAGGAGTAGGAAGCAAAGGCCAATCTAATCTGACCTCATATATCTTAGTTGGTCTCTATCCAATCAACATTTTGGCGCCCATCATTTTAGACCACTACAGCGACGATGGCTAAAAGCAAAAACAATAACCTATAAGTTTCTCATGTAGAAGATACTAATGCCTCCTAATAAGGCAAAGGTAATCAACCCCCTTCTACTTAAAATGAAAACATTGAAGTTTGGGCTCTCAGGTTACTCATCCGGCAAATGTTGGAAAAAAACAAAAAATACTACAAATCTACTATAACTTTACACAAAGATGTAACATTGCTTAAGAATGAAGCTCAAAAGCGCCCAAATGAGGAAGCGACAGTCAAGTCCTCTTCACAGCCAAGCAAAAATGATGAACAACACAATGCTCGTCTAACGTACTCAAGCAAACACACTCAACACAATCATCAGCCATATGAAGACCTACATGAATAGCTTAACCACAAAAGTAGCAAAACATAGGCGGAAGGCGAGTGCACCATGAAAAGTATACCAGTCAATAGCCTATCACCAAGGCCATCACCAAAAGTCTACGAAGACATGAACATGGATGAGCTCAATAAGCACATCCACCACACTTCTAGAATGTATGATCAAAAGAAGGTCTAGCAGTCCACACGAGCATTACACTCTATGCTGACAAAGAGCCCTTTCATCTCCTTAATCCTAGAGGAAACACTCTCTACTAGAGTAAGGCTATCACATCTTAACACCTATGATGGCATTATCGATCTGGATGACTACCTTGTCCACTTTTAAACAATGATGAGCCTCTGCAACTTCTTGGATGCCATCATGTGCAAGGCCTTCCCTAATACACTAGCAGAAGTTGCCTTACTTTGGTTCAATACCTTCCCGAGGCATCGATCACTTCATTCGACAACCTAAAAAGCAAATTTCAATAACACTCCCTCAACTCTCGAGTCCCGCGATGAGATTCCTCCATCGTCTATAATGCCAAGTAGTGCCTTAATGAAAGCTTGCGAGTGTATCTCAAGTGCTTAAACTGAACAAAGTTGTAAGTTTCCAAACTAGACACAAGGATGGCTCTACAGGCACTCCTAATATGTACAGGTCCAAACAGAAGGCTCTTCAACATCATATCCTTAGATAAGCCCAAGTCCTTGGATGAATTCATGAGAGTTGCTGAGAAATACATAGCTCAAGAGGAAGTTATCAGAACCCAATTCGAGGTGGAGAATAATAACCACATCTCAACAAAGGATTGCTTAAGACCTCACGAGCCCAAATTACAACCTCCTATTTAAGAAAAGTGTAACAAGTAAAGGCACAAGTTCCAAGTCCATAAGATAGTTGGTAGTTATGAAGTGTACAAGCGAGCTAAGAGGAAGAGAGAGCCCCATGGAGAATACATGCCCCTATCAAAGCCAACCTTACCTTGGGCCGACCTTAATAGGGACTTTGCCCTAGGGTTGCCCTAGACATTTAGAGGAAAAAATTCTATATTCATTAAAATGGACCGCTTCAACAAAATGGTACACTTCATTCCATACTATCAAACTAATAATGTTCTATATATTGTTGATTTGCTTTTGTAAGAAGTAATCCGACTACATGGGGTGTCAAAGACCTTCGTTTCAAATCGAGACACAAAATTCTTGAGCAATTTTTGGAAGACTCTTTGAAGAAAACTTAGAACTAAACTGGTGTTCAACTCTAATAGCCACCCTCAAATCAATAGCTATACTAAAGTAGTGAATAGGATGCTAAGCAACTTACTCAAAACTGTTATGCGAAAGAACTTGAAGGATTGGGATTTGTGCTTACTAATTGTGGAGTTTGTATACAATTAAACTATCCATAGTACTGCTGGAAAGACCCCATTTGAGGTCATCTATGGATTCAACCCTATTACTCCCTTAGATTTGATCAGTACCCCCACAATTGCCAAAGAGAGTCAATCTAGAGTTAACCAAGTCCTAGAACTGCTAGACCTACACCAATCATAATTAGGAAGATCGCTAAGTTCAATTAAAGACAACAAGAGATTGGTAGCTAAGGCTACCAAATTGTTTCTTTCTAACTAGGAGACTTAATATGGGTTCACCTCAATTGAGAATGATTCCTATACTTGAGATAAAGCAAGCTATCTCCTCAAGCTGATGGTCCATTCAAAGTCCTAAAAAAAATCAACCGAAATGCCTACCAGATCGAATTACATGATGACTATGGTGTTTCCCCTACTTTCAATGTATCTGACTAAATTCCTCACCCACTAGTAGAAGAAGACCCCACAAATGTCCCAAAGAAGAGCTAGAGACCACTTCAGATTTAAGGATAAATCTTTTCGACCTCTAGGCAGATGATAAGAATCAACCCCCTAAATTGATCACATGAAGTTGAGCTAGAGGATTTCAAAGACTTACTCAAAGAATTCTAGCTCAAAACCCTATTTGAGATGGAGATTCCTATCTTGACCTTTGTGTTGCCCTTTCCTACCAACCTGGTTGCTAAGCCTTTACATATGCCAAACCTACCGCATAGTTATGCTATGATAGAACATCTAAGCAAATAGCCCCAAAACTATTTAAGCCAAGCTCCTAAACCGACAATAGATGTCTAGCCTAACCTTAGCTAACTACTTTACAGTGAAACTAATTGGGCACCAACCTGATCTAAATCAAGTTAGCCTCTGACTGCAAATTCTTTTCTCGTCTACTTTGGACCATATTTCTAAAGTTCAGCTACCGAATGATACGTGTCTTTTAGCATAACATTTTAGAAGGATTCTTTATTTTTTGTACTAAATATTCTTTCTCTTTTACCCTTCTTAGTATGTATTGCATAACCTAATTATAAGAATACCCTTTTGTCTTTTCATAAATGTAAAGTAACCTAGTGGGTGAGTATATAGACCCTCATTTAATTGTACACAGACATCAATCATCAATATAAGAAATTATTCAAATATCCTTTGAGTAACCGTAGTATTCTCATTACCCTTCAACTCTTATCTATTCTCTTCAACAAGGTCTCTTCAACAAAAAGTAATGGCAAGTGAACCTTCAATATGAATAGGTGAGTCATATCCAATGGATTGTAGGCTAAGTAGGATCAATTGATGTGTCATATTCAATTGATAGCTACTCGAACTTGTTAGCTTTTCTTTTGATTCTTTTTCGGACCGCTTGATTATGGTGTTTCTCTATGTGTTTGACCCTTGAGACACATCAATATGGATACAAAACTGACGAATGTCACCATCTTAAGAATACAATCAAAGGTCTTGTTCACAAAGGCTGCATAAAATCAAATCTAATAGCCCACCCAATGCCACCAAATGGAAAACCAACAACAACCCCATAATCAACAGGATAATCCCTTCACAAATGAACAGAGCCGAAGAGGATGATAAGTCAATACCATGTTCAGTGGACCTTACCTCCTTTCAAGTAAAACTACCCTAATTCCTACACGTGAGGTACATATCATCAAAAGTAAGAAGCTAAAGACTAATACAACAATAACCTTCACCTATGAAGATAAGCAAGCTATTAACCTGCCCCATAGCAATGCACTCGTTATTATTGCTAAAATTGGGTATTTCAATGTCCCAAAGACATTTGTTGATAGTGAGAGTTCGATAGACATGATCTTCTGTAACACATTTGAGCAAATGAAAGAACAGCTCGATAAGCCCCTCCAGTCGTACAAACATGACCTTACCGGGTTCCAAAGTAGTAGGCCAATACGAGCAAAGGGGATCATCACCTTGCCCGTTTAATTAGGTGATGGTGAATATGTCATTACTTAATCTATATACTTCGTCACTATCGACATTTGGTCACCATACAGTGCCATTCTCGGTAGACCAAGCATAACCAAATTCAACATGCTCATTAGCCAAAAATGCCTCAAGGCAAAGTTCATGACCTTAACTAAAGTTGGTGAGGCTAGAGGTGATCAAGCTCTGTCCAGGATGCTCTACTTGAAAGTGTAATCTAGAAACAATGTTATGAACATCGAATCCACCAACTTAACTATTTTAGCATTACATAATAAGCTAGCAAAGAAGACCGTCAAAGTTTAGATTTTTTATGCCCTTAGAATGATAACCAAAATGGGGGTCGAACTGCCAGACAACAATAAGCTCAAGCTAATAGAGTTCTTTAAGAAGAACTTAGACGTCTTTGCATCCAACCCAAAAGACATGCTATTGATCATCCGCATACCTGAGGCAACCTACCACCTCAACGTCAATCTTGCCATATAACTTGTCAAGCAAAAGAATCGACATGTCATACCCAAACAGTTGGCTAAAATCAAGGAGGAAGTATAAAAGCTACTCTGCACAGGCTTCATCTAGTATAAGAGGTATCCCTCTTAGCTCACCAATATGGTCTTCGTCAAGAAAGAGAATGGGAAATGTCAACTATACCAATCTCAATAAGGTATGCCTAAAGGACTGCTTCCCCTTACTACACATAGACCAACTTGTCACTCGACAGTTGATCATACACTTATCAATTTCATGGATGCCTATACCGGATATAACCAAATCTGGATGGCTCTTAAAGATAAAGTCTACACATCTTTTGTCACAGACTTCAACACTTATTGTTATAAAGTCATGCCCTTCAGCCTAAAGAGCACTGGAGCTACATATCAAAAGATGGTGATTGATATCTTCAAGCCACAAATTGAAAGGAACATCAAAGTCTACGCCAATGACATGATCACTAAGAGAAAAACTAGAAGAGACCATATCAACAACCTCTAAGAAATCTTCTAAACCCTTCAACAGTTTCAAATGAAACTTAACTCCTAAAAGTGTATCTTTAGGGTCGCTTCGGGTAAGTTTCTTGGTTTCATGGTCACAGAATGAGGGATAAGGCTTACGAAACTAAGTAGGGCCTTTTCCTTTTTTTATAACCCATTCAACCCTAATAAGATCAAGGTAGTCTAGGACATGTAAGCACTTACCAAGGTTAAGGAGGTCCAGTGACTGATACGAAGGATAGCCGTCCTCAATCGCTTCATCTTTTGAAGCGCAACGAGAATTAAAAACATTTGTAACTATAGCTGAATGTAATGAATTAATGAAGTCCCTAGCATTTGTTCCTCTTCCTCTCTTAAGCCACTAATCTTAGGTCGATTTTCATCCCCAAGCTTTGCCTAAGTTGGTCCTCACACCGACAACGAGGTAACCTATCTCTAGCTTCGATTTACATAGAACCCCTAATCTTAGGTCGATTTTCATCCCTAAGCTTCGCCCAAGTTAGTCCTTACACTAAGAACGTAAGAACCCTCATAGGTCATCAATTTTCATCCCCAAGTTTCGCCCAAGTTAGTCCTCATACTAATGACGTGGGCATCATCATAGGGCTTCGATCTACATTGAGTCCCCCATCTTAGGTCAAGTTCCATCCCTAAGCACCGCTCAAGTTAATCCTTACACTAACTATGCAGGTTCCCTTCTTGATATCATTTCACATCGGTCCCCAACATCGGGTCGATAAGTCCTAAGCTTCACCCAAGTTACTTCTTTCACTCTTGGTATAGGTACTTTGCCCAAGCATTGATTTTCCTAATGCCCCAAACGCAAATTGATCTTTCATACTCAATCATTCATCTATGTTAGAATGCCATTACAACAGTGATTGGACACAACCAAAGTGAAATTAAATAGTTAAAGAAGTCAATTGGGGTGGAGTAATTATTAAAAGCATGAAGATTTTATTTCATTAATCAAATAGAGTACAAAGTTTTGTGGGCTAGCATACTGAGCCCAGGTACATCAAAGAAGAAAAACGATATAATTACATCCTACACTATAGCTACTTGAACGATTATTTTCAATCTTGGCTTGACTTCTTGCTCTGGGAACTCTCCTTCATCTCAACTTTGACTCGACCAACTTTCACATTGTGACTACATCATTGAAGTCTTGCTTGGCTGAGCCATGAACCGTAGAACCCCTGGTAGCACTCAACCTCTAAGTGAACATCCCTACTTACCCAGTAAAGCCTTTCTTCCACAAAGGCAACAATGGAAGCTACTAATTTAACTACTCCACCTAGAGTGACAAGCTGTCTAAGCTCTGCTAGTGACAAAGTAAGGTTGATCCTTTACCCAGAATAGTCCAGGACTTGCAAAGTAAAGGATTCCTACGGACCACTCAGTCTTTGGGTAAGGGTGGAGAAAAGACCCCCTCTACTGCCATAGTTACTGTAGCCAGCCGCACCTGTTCAGGGTCATGTAAGTTTGTACTTAAAAGAGACTAGCTAGAACCTCATATAAGTGAGTGCCCCATGGTAAGGTTGTTACGGACAAGCATTAGTCTGTGTTCGAGCTTCCCCTCTTCCGCCCAATATCACTAGAATAAAAAGAGGGTAGGAACTCGAGATGGCATACTCCTTCAAGTCATAGCTCGTGAACCGACCACTACTGCCAAGTAACTGTCTATGCCTTACAATCACAACCCAAAGGAGAAGGTTGAAGACAATCATCTCCCTAACTCAAGTACACCATCTCGCAACATTATTGCTTCAGACATACTCATGAAGGCTCTTAAGTATACCTCACCAAAGTTGTTTGGCTAATGGATGTAGACAGACAAGAACCCATATACCCTTTATATAGGATCCATGAGATATCCCTAACCATACACATATTGGTCATCGTAGCCCTAAAGCATTAGAAACTAAAGCGATTCCTGTGAAATTAATGGTGGGTCGTACGGGCATTAAATACCCTGCTCTGCCCAAGGCACTCCACTTACCAGAAGAATACATCACCTAAAATGAGCTTTGTGAGATAGATAATGTATGTCAATAAGAGATTCGCTTTGCCAGAATTCCCCTACTGAGGAAATTCTATGATGTCATTGTATGCTCATTTTTACTCGACATGAGCCCTTACGAAAACCTTGAGAGCCACTATCTACCCAGAGGAATAGAGACGTTGACCCCTAATAAGCATCATCATAAGATAAAAACACTTAGGCGAAATTACAGATAAGTATGAGACAATGGCACATAAGAAAGCGACCAGATCCCTAAGGAGCAATCAACAAGCACCATCTCAAGGATAAAGAGCTCGATTAATGTCACGATTCGACAAAATGAAACATAGGATCCATCTCGATAAAAACCCTCTACATAAAAAAGACTTAGTCAAAAAACAGATGGAATTCGAACATATAAACAAATTATGAAAGCAAGAAGCTACAACTGAGAAAAATGCAAGCACGAGTTAAAAGAACGTCAATAAAGCTTCATTCAAAGTTCAATAAATTACATAAGCAGAGGTTGGCATCCTAATCATCGTTGAGGAAAAAAAAAAGACAGAAGTTTACAAAACGAGCACACATCACCCTAACTAACTACATAAAATAAACAAAAACTCTCCTAAGCATCTTGAACTTACTATTGTTGTTGTTGTTACTGCTCTTGCTATCACTCTAGCCCTTGCTTAACTTCGCAGCCATGACCTACATGCCTAAGGTCCACATTAGAGTCATGAGTCACTAAACGACTCACTACCTAGCCCACCCCTAATAGGAACCTTAGGTTCATCCAATTAATGAAGGAAGGATAAGTTTGTGTGTGGTATATTTTGTCAAACTTGCTTCCTTACCTCATCTGCCATTGCATAACTAACCTTAGGGACAGCCTTCTCAATTAAGGGATCCTCCAAGGTGGCGATGAAGATATTGCGTTTGACCTTGTCAAATAACCCTATACCTTTTAAGAGCCCAACCTCCCTCACGCTGAAGTTATCTCACATTTTCTCTAGTTCCTTACCCTTAACCTTTAGCTCAGCTACTAACTTACCCTCCATAACTTTACTGGACTCCTTAGACTTCTTCAGCTCATCATTTAGTCGGTCCACCTCACCAAGTAGCTCCCTATGCCAGCGTTCCTAGTCTTTGAGCATAGCAACTAAGTCATTGCGTGCCTTTTCCTTCTCCTTTAGTGCCTTTCGAAGCCTTTATAGGTTGGCCCTCTCTTACTCTCCCTCCAACAAAAGAACTGACCAATTGTAGGCTAGAATGAAGTCTAGCAAATTGTATAGCTACATAGATAATCAATAATCAATTATCACATTGAAAGCAAGCAAACTACATGAGCATCTTACCTCGTTACCCCTCTTCAACATTACTATTGAGGCCTCCAATTCATTAGGACCTGTAACAAGCTGCTTAAACCATGATTACAGTTGTTAGAACCTCTAAGGGGGCTAATCCATAGGTTGCGCAGGAGGTGCTTGCCTCCTTGGATGAACCAAATGCTCAACATTCTCATCATTGACAATCTTAATAGATATTAAGGCAACTGTCTCAAGTGTTTACTTTGAGTTTACCTGATCTACATCTACTCAAGCACCTACCATTGTAAGGCTTAACTCAACTACAGCATCATCAGCTAGTGCTCCTAAAACCGCCCATCGACTAAATGCCCCTAAGGTGATCGCCACATTACCCAAAGGTACTCCTGTTAACACATCGTCTCTTACTGACTAGACAACTTTTAGAAAGGTTTACTGCCTTCCCCCTTTCTTTGTAGACTTTTTTGAAGGACAACATGAAGTCTCTTACTCCCCTTCCTTCTCTAACCACCTCCTCTTCTCGAGCCTCACAACACTGTCCAATTGCCTAGTCTATACAACCAACATCTTTGCCATCAGCTTGTCAAATGCTAACTCTATAGCTACAAAACAACAAGTGAACTACTTAAAAAAAAAAAACTTAGACAAGAAACTTATAATGCCGAGGACAATCAACTCAATGTCCCCACTTTAATGGCAAGGTAATGCATTGCAGGAGACAACCAACCATACCCATCCACCCCCTCCCCCCTTCCCCTCACCCCAACCGAACAAAATAAGCACTTGTCTCCATTACAAACAATGGTGCTTTACTCTTATACTTTTCATAAATTGATAGAGATATGAGTTTATTCCAACCCATCAAATTCAGGATCTCGATGCTAGCCACCGAATCCTCCTCCCCTAAGTCTTTCAACGTCGTACCCCTAATTGGGCATCTCTACTCTATCAGGAATTCAAGGGGCTCCAAGGCATGAATACATTAGAAGAATTCCTTCTGCCGCTCCATCTTATTTAGAGGCTTATCCATGATACTCAGCTTCATACCTCGAGTAGCGATGTAAATCCACCCATTGCCAAAGCTCCTCCCATGAATGAAGGACTTGAAAAGTTACACAATCAACTACTACAACTACTAAATACACAACGCCTCAAAAGCAAGCAATTGAACCCATGCATTCGTGTTTAGACTACCAAGCGTGACCTTAAAATACTAGAAGAACTCAACCAAGAATTTAGAAAAAGAAATCTACATACCAAACTTGAATAACTTCGCATACATTGTAAAAGATCAGGCATCTTCTGTATCATATGCCCATTGCCCCTCCTGTAGCTCCTCAACTCATCATCCAAGCACCGCTTCTACTACCTAGTGAACCAATTTTAGCTTCTTCCCACTCACTACATACAGAACACGAGCATAAGCATGCTCATTTTCATACATCATCTGCAAAAACTCACTAACCTCAATTTCCTCACCATCCAATGGGTACATATTACGTTAACACCTCTATATGCACTCCCTCCTCTTTTCGTAAGAGAGAATTATCACCTCATCCTTTGTAATCACCACTACTACCACTGCTTACTTTAGGGGGAGTAAGGCTACCACCCCTTATTTAGGACGAGCTCTCGTAGCCCTTATCTACTTCTCTCGATATAGAAGAATAGGATGACTCACCTTGAATATCAGTTATGCTTTGTGTAAACCTTGCAAATTTTCAATAACTAAAAGCGAGGTCGAATGAAAGGTCTTTAGATAGTTTCTAGAACCACCTAAACATAATAATAAAACTTGAAGTAAAAGAATCAAACCCTAAATGTTAAACCAAAACCTAAGAGGAATTGAGAGCCTAAAACTTTAGCTATACAAGTAAAACCCTAGAAACTTTAATATTCAAGAAACCTTAGGATAGTAATAAAATCCTAAAAAGATTGCCAAGCCCTAATTAATTGACCACTTACCTTAACATGACGATTAAACCCTAATAGTAAGGCTAAATCCATCGTTAAAAGTGGTTAATGTCGCTAATCAACTAAAACCCTAAATTTCAAGGTCATACATGAATCAAACAACTATAAATGAACATCAAACCCTAAGGAAACCCTAGTTACACGTGTAGGGTACTTGGATTAACTAAAGTGTAATATCAAAACTCAACAAAACCCTCAACATACCTTAATTATCCTTAACTAGCCTAATTATGTTTAATTAACATCAATTACCCCAAACAAACCCTAATCCATAACCAACCTTCATTACATCTTAATTAACTTCAAGTTAAACTTAATTAAGGACCAAAGGACAAATGTACTAATGGCTTTAAAAATATCTTCTCCTTTAGGGAGACAAAACCATTATAAATAAGGCAAAAAGGCAACCTAATACATGGTCCTCATTTGAGCCAAGTAATTTCCTACCCAAATTGCCACAAATTGTCCCCCCACACTCTCTCCATTTGCGCCGGCCAATCTCCCCTCTTCCTTAAACATTTTCTTCATTTTCTCAAACACAAAAACACACTCAAACACTCTTTAAAATATCTCACTCCAAAACACTCTCAAACTTCCTCCATCCAACCACCATATACCCTCCACTACTTGCCACTACACCACCACCTCACCAAACCACCCACCTGCCAGCCTCACGCCATTCACTTACACCCCTCTTGTTGTCCAATACACATACACCCTCACACACACACAAGGCTCACGGCATACGCACACAAGGAGGCCTTCTACACTCTTAGCTTCGATAAGTATTTAAGCTTAGTTTTTTGTTGTTTTTCTTTTAAGATAATGCTAGGAAGTTGCATTATAAGTTATATTATTTAATTTACAGCCATGCTTTAGATGTTTTAGGATGTTTTTATAAAGAACAAGCATGATCAATGAAGGAAAAACACTCTTTAGTCAGAGTTTTAACACTAATATGTAGAGAAGTGTAGTGTCTTGCTAGTTTTAGGGCTAAATCACTAAGGAATGCACTAAACACTCGCTTTCCCTAGCATGATACCCCACCCTTAGCATCACTACACCTATCCACATAATATTATGTTAAGATCATGGTCATAAGTAAGTGAAAACATAGTTGTAATTAAGGAAAAATACCTTAAAACAAGTATTGTATGAAGAAATGTGTAGGAACCCCTAAAACACCACCTTGTATGCCACTTATGTGAGAGCCCCAAATCTATAAACTTTATTTTATTAGCTTCATAACGTGTTTATCTAGTGTTAAGTATGATTTAGAACTTAATTAACTAAGTTAAGTAGACTAATGATGAACTAAGGCCTTAAATGTGCTTAGTTAATGATTAGAGACTTAAAATTGATATTGATGACCACCTTAATGTTAGTGACCAGATCTATAAACTTAGGAAAAGTGGGTTAAACTTAGGGCCAAGGTTGAGCTTAAGCCCAAAAAGATAAGTAGGTTTAAGCCCAAGACCCTAAAATACAATTTAGGCCCAAAAAGCCCAAAAGAACCAAGTTTAAAACCCATTTAGGAAGGTGACCAAAATTGAACCTTATGTTAATAGGCCTAAAATAAGTTATTTAAGAGGCTCACTAAACCTAAAGGCCCATCGAAGGCCCCCACCATAGGCTCCTTAATGAGTTAGAGCCTTAAATTTAGAAAGAGCCCATTTAGGCCTATAAGAGTATCATTAAGGCCCAAGATGAGAATTTAAAGTATTGGGTAGAAAAAGTTCATTTAAAATACTTAAAAGGAAACCTAAAATATTAAGTACAAGGCCCAAGACCAAGAACTATGCCAAAAGCCTAAAACTAAGCCCAAAGCCTAAAATTAGGCCCATACCCTAAAGTGACCCAACTCACCTTTTAGCCCCATAGCCTTGTATGGCCTAAATAGGGAACTTACTAACCCAAGAACCTAAAAATGACTTCACTAAATGAAGGAACACTCGAAAAAAAAAAATAGGGATATAAAGCAAGAAAGCTTAGGTAAGTAGTACAAATAAAATACTCATAGAGTTTAAATGTATTCTTCATGTGAAGAGGATTTAGAGTTAGACACAATCAAAGACTATTAAGACTGCTAGATATCATGGTAGAATGAGTATACCACCCCCCTATTTTACTTTATTATGTGCTTGTAGTTAGTGCACCATCTAATTATATTTGATAATTAAACTTGTTTCATGTTGGGGTATACGAGAACTTACATGTGATTGCTTTGGTTAATTCTTGTTTGCAAATTTTCTTAAGATATTTTGAACATCCTTGTTTGTTGCATTAGAACTTAGGGCATTGGAGTGTCTGGAATATAATCATTTTACCACCTTATGAATATGGAATTAATAAATATTCGGCCTCTAGTTAAACCAGACATGCATTAGATCTTATAATATGAGTTAAAGGGCATTAATACTGCACAATAGAGCGGGAGATCATGCATAGATGGATCCATATTGATATTTTATGTTGTGATTGTTTATGATACAATGTATTCGTATAGCATGTTCTTATCTCGACCTTTAGAATCTACTTAACTCTAGAGAGTGTTATCTTCTGCTTGAAGCCGAGCCATATCTACTGTTAAAGGTGCTTATATTGTTAAGAGAACTTGCATTAAATGTAGATACTTGGGTCCCGACGTACCTAAATTCTTCCTCCATATGCTTGTTAATGCATTCATATGTTTGATTAATAACTTGCTTATTATTGCTTAATGGTAAAGTAGGAAGATTACTCACTAAGCAGTTATAACTTACCCCCCAATAGTTTGTTATTATAGTAAGATCTTCGGTTGGTGCCTAGCTACAGGATGCCTAAAGTTAGTCTTACCAACTTGGGATTAGTCAACGAGGAGAAGAAGAGAGCATGAGAGATCACTTAGATATTATTTTGACTCTCTAAGTTATTTACATATTTTTAGTTTATTAAGTAGCGTAGACTACTAGTACTGTTTTATTTTGGTTTTGTTTAACTTATGCTAAGGGAAACCTTATGCCCTATCTTTATTTATGTTTATGTTGGATTTAGATATTATGACATGATTTTATATTGTGTGCTCCATTATTACTTGATATTGGTTCTTAAGAGGAAGCCAAAGTTATGAGACACCTTGTATAACGCATCGAAGGTTCTTGATCAAGGAAGGTACTTGATCTCGGACCTTCTTGTATTATATGGCGATATTGCCACAACTTGACCCCCCTTTAAGTTGTAACACTTTGACTTGCCATTACAAGAAGTTAGAAACAAATAAAAAGGGAGTATTTGGCTAGTGAGGCAAAATTTTGATAGAGTTTCCCCTAAGTGAGCAAGAAAAGTGGAAAGTGAAGGCCCAGGCCACCCTTTATGTAGATATGCAAGAAGGTGAACAGTTTCTCCACTCTCGGAGCACAAACTCAAGATACAATGTGCATCAAACCCTAGCTGTCTACATGTCCCACTCCTTCAGTCAAGAGCCTTAATTGATCCTTGTACACAAATCCGTGACGTAGTCTAAAAGCGGGTCACTTTACATGTGCAGCCATTCTTCACATACCATCGATTAATGCTATACTTCCTAATGATAGCCATTATGACACATCAAGTAACGCAACAGTCATGTCAATGAAGCAGTAATTTGAAGTGTATAGATCTGGTTTGCCATAACCTAAGTAGTAGAACTAGTCCCCCTATCTAAGGATAAGCCTTGGTCTACTTACATAAATTGGATTACTCTCCTCGCCCTTCAGGCTTTAATGAGAGTGTGGGGACAAGTGTTGATATTAGATTCTCGCTTAAACCAAGGCCCAACAAGCATATCATAAGACACACCTAATGGGCACCCAAATAAGCACTAGTCTTGTGAGTCACCTTGCAACCTTCTCACGAGCCCACGACCTCGCACCAATGAAGAATGCTAACCAAAGGCTAGCTAATTCTCCGCATCATGACATGCTTGGCGAGTCAAATGATGAATGTTAGCATAGATCACCCTAAAGCAATAAGCTGATGCTCACTGACCATTTGAGGTAAGCTCGAGGCTCAATGCCTTCCACTAAACATCAGCAAACCACTCGATGAGCATTTCATCCCAGCTTTTATCTTTAATAGCTATAGCCTACGACAATGCCTTAATAAGCATCTGACATTCATAGTATAGTTGGTTAACCTAATACCTTTACCCCTGTTAGATCACTAAGCTATTGATATGGTGGCTCGGTCAGCTACAACATGTCACCTACAATGAAGCTCTATCATCTATTGTGGAGCGTACCATCTGCCGATGACTAATATGAACAAACCCCTAATTACCACGTGTCCCAATAAATCACACAAAAGGTACTAGGCACCAACAAGTAAAGGGAAATAATCTTTCTCCTTAAAACCCCTTTTCTTCTCTATTATTATCTTCTTAGACTTCTTCTCCTCTCTCTCTTGAGAGAAGAGAGGTTAAAGATGCATACAAATCGGGTAAGCACTATCTACTAGGTCTCTGGTGCTTGTCTTCCCTTTTCTTGGTGCTCCTTACTGACTTGAGCATCAAAGGACCCTTGTAGGCTCACCCATAAGGGGCTTTTTTGGAGGTATCGAAGAGTAAGAGGCGAAGCCCAGTCCAATCCAACTCTACATATCTTAGTTGGTCTCCATCCAATCAACAATAATATAATTAGTAAACTACAAAAAGAAGAAGTTATAAGTGAAAATCCCATAAAATTATGAAATAGAAATAAGATATATTGTAAATTAGATATACTTAATTCAAATTTAGAAATAAGTCTAAGAAAATAAAATGCAATAATTTAGATAAAAAAGATTTTGAAATGCATATTGAAGAATTATTAGAATTAGGATCTATCAAAAAATCTAGTAATCCTCATAGAAGCCCAACATTTATTGCTAAAAAGCATAGTGAAATTGTTAGAGTTAAGAATAGAATGGTACTAGATTATAGATGCCTAAATGATAATACAAAGATAGATGCATATGACATCCCTGACAAAATAAATTTAATAAATAGAATACAAGGTAGTAATATTTTTAGTAAATTTGACTGTAAATTAGGATTCTGGCAAATTAGAATGCATGAAGAATCAATCCTGTGGATAACTTTTACATGCCTATTGGGACATTTTGAATGGCTAGTTATGTTATTCGGATTAAAAAATGCTCCTTCAATCTTCTAAAGGAAGATGGATGAATTTTTTTCAAAATATCCCTTTGTTTGTATATATATATATATATATATAATACATTCTAAAATCGAAAAGGAACATACATCCCATTTAAAAATAATCTTATCTAAATTCCTTAAAAATGGAATAGATATATGTAGCAAAAAGGCCCAATTTTATAGAAAATATATAGAATTCTTAAGGGTAGAAATAAGGAATGGGAAAATTAAACTACAACCTCACGTTTCTAAAGAAACCTAGCAATATTTTTGGTATTTACAAACCATTAGAAAAGAATAAATAAAAATCTTAATAAACTATAGCTACAAGAACTACAACTATTTCATTTACAAGAAATAGTAAAACACTTAGGGACAATCCAACTAGAAAAGAGACATCAATAGGAGGGAGAATCTTAAGTAGATTAACAAGTAGATGTAGATAGAGAGATTGCATTAAACAACTTGAAGAAATTGCAGAAATGTAAGGTTATAGTTTAATTTTCCCATTCTCTATTTCTATCCCTAAGAATTCCATTTTTTTTAATAAAAATGGGCCTTTTACAACTTATAACTATTCTATTTTTAAGGAATTCGGATAAAATTATTTTTAGATGGGATGTATGTTCCTTTTCAGTTTTAGAATATATAAAAATATTATCTAAATATACGCAAACAAAAAAAAAAATATTTTGAATGACATAACTAACTATTCAAAATATCCCAATGGGCATGTAAAAGCTGTCTATAGGATTGATTTTTTATGCATTCTAATTTGTTAGAATCCTGATATACAACTAAATTTACTAAAAATATTGCTTTGTTGATTCTATTTAGTTAATCTATTTTATCATTGATGTCATATGGATCTATCCTTGTATTATCATTTAAGTGTTTATAATCTATTACCATTCCACTTTTACTTCTAACAATTTTACTATACTTTCTAATAATAAATGCCAGGCTTCTATAAGGACTATTAGATCTACCAATAACTCCTAATTTTAATAATTCTTCGATATGCATTTCAAATTATTTTCTATTTAAATTATCACATTCTATTTTCTTAGACCTTATTTTCAAATTTGGATTAAGTATATCTAATTTATAGTATATCTTACTTCTATCTCATAATTTTATGGGATTTTCACCTATAACTTCTTCTTTTTCTATTTTTCTAATTATATTATCTAGTTCTATTATCCATGTTTCTATAAAATTGTAAAATTTTCTATAATTTAGATAGCTATTTATTAATTCTAAATTTTCATAATCTTCTACTACCTACGTTTTCTTTTAAGGAGGGAAAAGGAAAAAAAAAAAAAAAACTCAACTCTATAAGGCCAAATAGCCCTACTTGTTAGAATAAGGCTAAGAAGAGTAAGGTGCTTATATTAGCACATTGACTATCAAAGGTACCGTTTGGTACTTAAAAAGAGATATACCTATACTAAGCACCTTTATAAACATATTTTATTTTAACATTTTATCAAAATAAATAAAATAATAAAAAAAAAGATTTTAGCATGCATTTACTAAATTAGATGAAAACGTCTTAATTGACAAATTTGACATTTACCACAAACAAAGAGGTTTGCCAAATCTACAATTATTTTATCAAATTAAATGAAAAGTTGATAATAGATGATAAATTTGACATTTGTCCACAATCCAAAAAGTTTGTTGGATATAAACTTTTTTATTGAATTAAACAAAAAATTCATAGTAGATATAGATTTTAACAATAAGCACAATCAAAGTTATTGGTTATCCAACCATTTGACCCATAAATGGAAAGTCAATGATAGATGATAATTTTGACATTTTATAACAATCAAATTGCTTTTACCGCATATAAGGTGCTTTGATCAAGCTAGACAAAGTAGGTAATGGATCACAAATTTGACATTTTGCCATAATCAATAAGTTTTAACAAATATGATGCATTTATACCAAATTAGAGAAAATGTTAGTAATTGATAATAAATTTGACTTTTTTACCAAATTACATGATAAGGTGGTAATAGATGGAATAACTTTTATCAAATGTTGAAAACATATACTAAATTAGAACCATCCTATTAAATTAGTGTAGATACCTAATTTTTGTCTTCACAGTCTTAATTTTTTAGTTTTTTTTTTATTATTAGGGTTCTAACTCAAAAATAATAAATAAATAAAATTAATAAAAATTAACAAATGATGAAAATACCTAAAAAAATGAGAAAAGAAAAAATTATAAAAATTTTGAGAATTTTTAGAAAGTAAATTATTTTAGAGATAAATAGTTTTAGTTTTAACCTAGTTTAAATAGTTTTTTTAAAGTTGCATAGTTTAAGTATAATTGAATTATACTAAATATGAAGGAACAAACCAATAGCCTAACGAATAAGCATAGAAGTATTGATATTAGGGTGGCTTGATGTCTTGAGTTCGAATCTCACTTGATACTTAGTTGTCTTTTATTTTGATCTTTTTATTTTTTACAAAAAGCAAACTGAATACACGAGATTCATATCTAATCAAAATTATTTGAATCTAATTTGATTTTTATTAAATTGGATTTGGAATGATATAAAAGATTCGGATCTAATTTAATTTTTATCAAATTAGATACAATAGATAATATTTGATATGATTTAGTTCGAGTTTTATAAATACACACACATTCGAAGAAAGAGAGGAGTCCACTTTCACTCAATCAAGTTCATTACCTATACGACAAATGTGTCATGATCATCAGGACCTAATACACACAGATTATTAAGTATAGACATCTGCGCCAATGTCAAACCAGCACCAAGTCTGTAATCACTCGCCCCTGACCACTACTCTACAATTTGCAATAGCAAACTCGATCTTCACAGCCGTCTGTAACCTAAACACTCTATCAATCTCCAACACAGCAGCCTTCTCCTCCACCGACTACAGTGCCCAAGCACGTCGAATCACACACCACGCTGCACGACTCGACTATACAGTCACGACTACTGCTATACCTTGCTAGTCTACATTGTCTAGTAGACTCAAGCCATAACATATGATCAACAACTCCATCCTTACCGCTAATAGAGCACTGCAGCAATCCACACACACATACTGTAGTAGTCTAAGTCCACAACTACAATTCAAGTCGTGTGATTGGACTACACTGACTACCGCCCAAGCTGAATAGCACCTCCTAAGCATAGAACAAGACCAAGCCGCGACCAACTTTAGAACAGCACACACCATGCAACGATACACAACTACACAACTTATCTAACCCCAACAATAGTCCACTGCACACGTTTGGCCGATTAATCTACGCGCGCGCAAAGCTGCTTCGCTATCGCACACAAATTCACCACCAATGAAAACACTCCATTTGCGATAGCAAGTTCGACGAATATTATCCTAACGATCAGGTTCGGCATGTTCGTTTCTCTATCAAATTCTTATCTATTTGATTGTATTATACTATATTATGTTATATTATATTGTTATTTTATTAGAATTTCAAGTAATTTAATAAAATTTATATATAATAGTTTAAAATACTTCTTTTAACATTAGCTTTAATATGGATTAGGTATATTATGATAATATAGGGATATATAGATCTTAGAGGATTGCTTTTTTATTTTATTATATTGTATATATGCCTTATTACATTATCTATTAGTGATATAATATATGAATATATTAGTTTAGGAGATTTATTAGTATTGATTTCTATATATTAGAGTATGTTACATGATATCACTAATTTATTTAGGTAGATACTTATTAGTAGTAATGATGTGTATATATACGTATGTATCTATTAGTCTAGAAATTTTTTTTTAGGATTAGGTTTTTATTTTTAGGAATTCTCATATAGAAAAATTATTTTTTTTTTAAGAAATAAAAATTGAAAAAAGAGAAATTCTTACAAAAAGGTTATAGTGTCTTAAAGAGTTTTTTTTTTTTTAAATTACTTATGAGTTGGGACCCCCTTTAGATTTTCTTTTAAATTGAATCAATTAAAAACGTAAATCTCATCGGTTTCAAAATTAAAATAAACCCATATACTAAAGTTTTTGAAAGAACTATGATTGTGGTATGTAGGTACCTTCAAGGCGACAATAAAATTTGTAAAAACTTAGGTTTTTTTTCTTTTGGTTTTTAGTTTTCTTAAAAATATTACAAAAAAAATAATTAGAAGAATAATCCTAATTTTGGTAAATAAATAGTAGTACTCGTTAGGGTTTAATAGGTTAGCCCCTGAATTCGAAACCCTCTTGTTCTTCACTCAAATTGAAATCAAAGGCCGGTAGCCAAATCTTAATTAATCTACTCAATTGATTATGATTTTTTTCCTTTTTCCCGACTCTAATTGGGTAGCAACTCCAGAAATTATTTTCAATAAAAAAACCTGAATATCTCAATTTCTCTAGTTGAAGATTAATATTAAATGGGTTAGGGTTTAATATTAATCAGAAAATGAGAAATTGATTTTAAATAAAAGAAACCGAAAAATAGACTCGACAATTAGATTTTAAAAAATGGTACCAAGTGATAAATTTGACATTTTACTACACTTAATGAGTGCAACTAGTGAGCATGTAAGTTAAATTGGCTTTTAGAGTGAGTACATACGTAAAAGATATACTGTTTAACGTCAGGTGATCTTTAATGTTACTATTAGATATCTCTCATGAATTTTGATGATAATAAAAAGAAAATAATGCTAATGAATTAACAAGTATGTAGGTATTCTTAGAAACTTTGAAATTGTAAATTGAGTTATTTCCATAAACTTATTCAAAAAGTCTAAATTGATTGAAAAAGAGACAAGTCTGAAAATCTTCAAAGAATGTTTCAAAAGGTTTTATAAGAAGAATCGATACAACATTTCAAAAACTTGTTAGAGACTTCAAAGAAAAGAAGATTGATACTCTTCAGAAGGCTATTCAGATAGTTAGTTTAGAAGAGTAATGTTGAAAATTAACACATATCATATTCGAAGTAAACAAGGCTTAGCTCCACTAGATTGGGTGTATTAAGGAAATACACTTAATCCCATTTCATTTAAGATAGAATTAAGAATCTATGGGGATTATTTTTTAAGTGAACGTATCTTTAGATAAATCAAGATAATATCTTATATTGCATAAAGATAAGGCTAGTTTCAGATCTTATAGGATTTCAATTTTAAAACTGAAGCCTATCTGGAAATTGTTGATCAAACATATCTTACGTCGATTTCAAATCTGAAGCTTATTTAAAAATTGTTGATTAAGCATATCTTACCAAGGTTAAAGGATTAGATTTAAATTGCAAAACACCGAGATCTTCTAAAAAATATCTATGGATTACCTAGGCATTGAAAAGGATAAACATGATTTAAAGATATTTCTCAACATATTTAGCAATTGGAAGACTCAAGTATAAAAGGGGCAGTGATTCAAAATTGTTGACATGAATCTAATAAGCAAAAATTACACATACACTATACTTAGATTGTGAGTAATTTCTACTATCTAAAAGAGCACAAAACAATTTTCAGATACTTCTTCAAAAAGTTGAATTGAAGAGGATTTCTCATCAATCGTTGCTTATGTTTTTATCCGAAATCATTTAAGATTCATATTGTTATTCTCACTTGCTTTTTGTAAAATTTGTTTGTTGTTTAACTGTTGAGAGAAGTTAGATTGTACTCTATAGATCTATAATTAGCCTAAATTGTAGAAAAGCTAGATAGGCAAGGCAAAGTATAGTAAAGCTCATGTGTCATAAGTGCTTGTAAACTTCTCATAATTTTGATTTAGTGGATCAAGTGGAATGACACCAATGAAGTAAACCAAATCCCCAACAGTGAAGCTAGAAGAGAGCAATAGGTAGAAGGTCGAAGCTCTATAAATCTTAAGCTCGATATTCTCCTTCCTTATCTATTTTAATTTGCACTATTTAATTATGTTATTTTTGTTGAATTATTAAAGTGCGACTTTCACCAAATTAAGTTATTAAGAGGGATATTTTCAACTTAGGTCGAAAAAGTTTCAAAAAGTTTAAAGATATCAATTCACCACCACTCTTCACCTTACTCTTGATATCTTACACGGGACCAACAATTACAACTAGAGGTCAAATTGCATGTCACCTTAGTCAATAAAACAAAGCAAGAAAGTATGTAATAATAGGAATCAACTTTAATGGATCGAATCAAGCTTACACAAAAATATTTTAGGGTTTATAACAAGCAAAAATAATAACATATGTATTTTTTAACGTTTTCTTATGTATTCAAATGATCAAAATGAATAAAGGATATGATGAATTAGATATCCATACGAATCATAGAAACAAATTATGGCTTATCAACTCCTAAGGTCATTATGATGCATGACTATAAGAAATACTTAGATCGTTAAAGAGGATGCAATATAATATGTGAATCTCAATAATGGATTACACATTACGATCTCAGAAGAGATCAATAAGTATGAGAGTTGGCTACAGTTTATGAATAGATTGATGTGAACATATGAATAGGAGAGAAATCTTCTGGGTCCATTCTAAATGTAATAACAAAGTCTTAGTCTACTATAAAGGTACAATGTAACACCTCAAGCCAAAAATAGTGAATAACTAAGCCAACAAACACTAATGAGCCCATTTTAGCCACTTGACCAAAAGTTTCAAGCTTATATTGATAAGATGTTTACAAATATAGCCTTATAAACTAGTACCACAACCTCCCATAATCCATGCAGGGCACTTAACCATGAGGTCTCACAATCCTTCCCCCCTCCCATAAACACACGACGTCCTTATCGTGAGACCTTACAATTGAGCTCAGATCTCCCCTACCATTCCCACCCACCCCCTTGGACACTTTAAGTGTACCATTTGGGCCACCTATAACCTATAAGTCATCTTAGAAGCATGAAAAGAGTCCCACCCTGGTGACACTTCCCACCCTTCCTTAGACTCTTCTCTAAATTAGAGCTAGACTTAAAATCATCTACCTACTAGTAAGGGCTCCGCTCTGATGCCATTTGTAATGCCTCGATCAAAAGTAATTAATAACCAAGCCAACAAATACTAATGGGTCCATTTCAACCACTTGGCCCGAAAGTTTCAAGCTTGTATTGACAAAATTTTCATAACTATGACCTTATAAACTAGTACCATAACCTCCTACAATTCATGTAAGGCACTTAACCATAGGGTCTCACATACTATCAATACCTTTTTATAAGCACAAAACCTTATATGATTAAGAAGGATAAAAAAGATATAATAATATAAAAGGATTTACAAGAACATACCAAGTACCTAAGATAACTAAAACCACATGAAATGGAAAACTTACTAATTAATAAATATAACATAAATGAACATAAGAAAGGAGGAAGGTCACCAAACCTAAAAAGGTCAATTGATTGAGGACTAGTTGTAAACTAATTGCAAGTTGGTCAACCATGGTTCACTAAGATTTAAGCCACCTTGGTTGGTCTCAAGTCTTCCATTTACTTCTTAAGTCCTTCTTATCGCATCTTTAGCCTATTTTGATGTCTTAATTAATAACCCATACATTGTTTGCATCATAACCCCTCATTTAGAAAATGATTTAACTTAAAATCTCAAATTGCAATCCTCTAAAATCAAGACAATCCTACAAAAACCAAACTTGAAAATTTTATAGGTACTTAATGTAATTGTTGATGCTTCCAATGATCTACATTCCTTATACTCATCATGGACCCTTTCAATCAAACTTATTTGAAATGGATCATCAAGATGTAACTATTTCAGCACTATTTGATGGACCTTTCCATGTCTTATGATGGTTGAATTTATGAAGGTCCTTTAAGTTGAATCTGTGATGGACCTTTTAGCATCGTTGACACTAGAAATTGGTTCTATGGAGTCTCTAGACACATGTCAAGTAAAGACTCTACAAAACGAAAAAGAGTTAAGCTATAGGGGTACTACGGTAACCTCAGTATAGCCACTTCAATGCATAAGTTAGAAATCTGTTTGCAAAAAGGTGAAATATAAGAGAATAACGAGAGTGCAAGTGGCCGGCATAAGCTTATAGTTGTAAACCCCTAAAATTTTTTATCTAGCTTTTGAAATAGACTCAACTATATTAGACAATTTAGGAGTTGACAAGGCTAACGAAGTGAAAACCTTAAAAGAACTAATCAATCATGTAAGAAACTTTTCTACCCTAAATGTATCTAAATGCTAAAGATTTCATTCAAAGGGGATAGAAACCCTAAAATGATCACCTTAAAGACATATGTGCACTAATTCATCATAATATACCCTAAAACCCTAATTGATAATATAACCCTCATATTTGACCAAATCATTAGTAAAAGGTTAGAGATGACTTTCAATCATACATATATGTTTTGAATCCTCAAGTACTCCTTTAGAAAGTAAAATAATGAATCATAGATTATATTTATCTCTTAAGTATATGATTAAGATAGTATTACATAGAGTTAGAGGTATAGTTAAAGATTAGGTTAAATGTAGTGAACCTTAATACCCTAATTAATACTTTTCATACTTGTTACACTAAATAGTTTACCAGATAATGTATATAGGCTATAAATACCTAAAGTAAGACCTCATCAACTATTTTTACTAATCAATTCATCAAATACCTCATTTCCTTAATTTTTCCCTTAATTTTTCTTAATTACTACATTATGTGTACAAAATGGCATATGCTTAGGAAAAGTTAACCAAGTCAACACATGTTGACCGAAGTCAAAAGGTTAACTAAGTCAACAATTAGAAAAGTCAACAAAAGACACTAATGCATAAGAAAAATATCTTACCATCTAATGATTTCTTTTCTTTTGGTTTTTCTTTTCTCCCTTCTCTTTAATTTCCGTCCATCCATTTCCCCTTCTAGATCCCACCATTTCCTTTCTTCCATAATTAAAACTTAAAAAAAAAAAAAGAAACAAAGTAAAGCCCTCTCCATTGCCCCTCTTCCTCCCTTTCACTTTCAAAACTTTCCTCTTTATCTCCATAATTCCAAAACAAATTAAGGTATGTGGTTATGTTACTTTATGTTGCTTTATATTACTCATTAGTTAAGTAATTAGGTAGATTAGATAAGTAGATATATGTAATATGTGATCTCGAAGAATAGGATATAAAGTTCCCATCTTTAAGTATAGGAAAATAGGAATCATGAAGAAGAGGAAAGGAATATATGTGTATATACCCTTAAGTATGTGTACATAAGGATATACTAAAAGAATACAAGTATGGGGACCTTTATATATGAGTATTTACCATGTACATAACCTAAACTAAGACAAAACCTAACTATACATACCTATACTATACTATACTAAATACACACTTAAAAACACAAAAGAATGGAATTAAGAAGGTTTACTTAAGAGGAAAATTAGGCATACGAAATTGACAAAAATACGTATATGACCATATAGGTATATGAGTATGTATACAAGTATAATTACGGTATAAGTATAAGTTTATGTATAAGTATACTAGTATACATATAAGTATAGTAAAGGTATATGTACATAAGAGGTTAAGTGAAGTATACATAAGACATTTAGACATTACATAAGCATGAGGTGAGGTATATGTAATCAAATGATGAAGTAAGCAATGAGGTATCAAAAGATGACATAAGCCATGAGATAAGTGATTGATGACATAAGCGATGACATAAGCAAGTGATGATGTAAGCGATGACATAAGCATAAGTTTATAAAATAAGAAATAAGAAGAGTGTATAATAATTAGGTACCTAAATAAGTAAACCCTAAGACACTTTCTAAATTGGATTATGCTTAATTAAGTACATGAATTAGTAATAGCAAAGTAAAATCCTCTAAGTATAAGAATTTAAAGGTTAACTAAATCATTAAGTATAAACAAAAGATATAAATATAAGTAATAAGAGTAATTAAGTTTCCATATTTAAAATTTTTATAAATTTAATCCATATCGTAAAACATGAATATTAACATCCAAAACAAACATCACTATGTGAACGTACGTCGAAAATCGATGAAAAATGACTATAAATTCGTAAATATCATCAATAAAACGAAAAAGTTACATACGATTAATAATAAGGTCTAACCGGATAAAAGTTGATAGTAATTTAAGTAGAATTAAGCAAATAGATATTTATAATTATTAGTTAATTCAATTACTTACTAGCGTTATCATATCGTAATGATCAGGTGATCCCGAGGTGAGCAAGGATCTCCCGATCGATTACTACGATTAGGGCGAGTCCCCATGATCGAGTGAGTATTACCGTGCTTGTTTGTGATTGTAGATAGTGGACTTGAATATTATTGTTAATTGACTATTGTATGGGGTTTGGGAAATGCTTGTGTATGATATTGTGTATTAAGTTGTGAATTTACCTTAAGTACAGATAATACTTTGTTTGTTGTATGGTAGTATAGAAAATTATTATGTATACTATTGGATGGTCACAGCATAATTTGAACTTAACTATACTCGGCTGCTTATAAAAAGAAACTGGAACATGCATCGCATAAATACAATTCCAGCCATCACATCATATGGAGGTAAAGAGAGGCCATTCGGGGGTTGTTATTATTAATTTATTAGTTTTGTACGGTGCACTAGTACAAAATGACCTTATCCTAGCTCGCGGGAATACTAGGCATTGAAAGCACTAACCGCCTGGCTAAAGGTCGAGTCTAGAGACCTCCGTTTAGGGTTGAATGTGAACTGTGAGGACCCACTCACAATCATACTAGAACTTGGTTTTTATGAAAATAAAAGAATTATTTAATTTAAGTACGAAACGTAGAGTTCCGTAGTAAAGTAAGTTCTAGTATAATACTCGGATCTGATTGGTGCCGTGTATACTCCAACTCTAACTTTGGAGGGTGTTAAATCTAAGTTAAGTATATGAACTAGTTAATTATACGTATTGTTTAGCATTCTGTTTGATCATTCATTTATATGCGTGAATATAATGTATTTATAACTTGCTTGTGGTGTGGCTGAGGGTTTTGCTCGCTAAGCTTAGGCTTACACCCCTTTAAACTTTTGCTGTAGGATAGCCTGTTCATAGAAGTTGGCCGAGGGATGCCACAGTTTAACTTGGGGACTTAGGCAAGAGCGAGCTGTCTCGTATATTGAGAGAAAACAATTTATATAGACTCTTACTCATGTACTTTTGTTTTACTGGTATTATAGACTTAGATGTACTCAATTACTGTATACTGTAAGCTTTGTAGTTCAAATTTTATATAACTATGTTTGTGTGAAGATATCATATGAATCTGTATGTTCTTAGGAAACTAGTGGTTATAGAGCCTTGTATATTGTGTGAAGAGTTCTTGACAAGAAAGGTAACCAATCAAGGGTTCTTCGTACAGTATATGGCATCTGCCACAACTAGGCCGTCCTTAGTTTGTGACAGATTTAGTGGTATCAGAGAATGAATACAAATAGGGCAATTAAAACATTGATCCTAGACATTAGATAACCTACCTAGTGAGTTTGAGTGGGGGTAGAACCAGTCTAAGTATTTAAGCTTTTACACTTAAGCTATACGATTTATATTAACTCTATTTTAAGATCTAATATAAGGCTTGTTGATTTAGGAGTCAATATTATAGCTGATGACTAGGTGGGTCGTCTTTAGGCAGCAATGGGGCGAGACATTGTTTAGTTATCGGTGATGCTTGTAGATCCTTTGTGAGGATTTGGCCTTGGTGAGTAGACCTCATATGTTACCGGAGGTGTTTGTCACTTCAAGTCATGGGTTGAATAACTATTGGTAAAAGAGAAGAAATTTTTAGAGCCTGTAAATTCCTGGTGATATACCAGAGAATGAGGAGATGATGTACCTGCTTGAGTCTAAAGAAAACCCCCTGTATCCTCATGGATTAGTCTTTTTGGTTTATGGGGAGCCTAAACCAACACCCCCTTCATTTACTCTCTAAGCAAATGTAGGTTGCGGAGTTACTTTATCTATTGATAGGCGAGTCGATCACCCGAAGATTTATACTCCGGGATATGATGGTACAGTAGTAGAATTTGGAGTGAATGAGGTTGAGAATTTTAATCCACCACTACTGGAGAATGAACCTGAGTCAGAGATTAGATCAGATGCCTTAGCCTTATATCCTGAGCCTCCTAAAACAATTCACCTTACTTTAGATCTTACTCTTGAATTTGAGTACTACCAAGTGGATCCAGGGCTTGCACCTAAAGTTGTCGTTGGAGAAGATCTTGAAGAGATGCTTATGATTCAGTCGGATCCCTTAGGTTTCTGGTTACCACGAGAATGGGCTCGACAAGCTCCTAGTAAGGAATCAAGAGTGAATTCTAGCATTGGCTCTGTCTTTAGAGTTCTTGAATATATACCTTGTGGTGACCCTAGTGGTGGACCATCATCTTACCCAGGATGAATAGAGTAGATGACTTGATAGTTTAAGTATGTAGTGGCTATGTGACTTCAGAGCAATCATGCATGTCACTTTTGTTGTAAATATTAGGATCGTGTATAATCATTTTGTACTTTAAGTATTACTAGTAATGAGGATGATACGTATAAAAACTAGAAGTAGTGAACAGTTATGTTTGACTAAGGTTATGTAATATGTGAGACTTGTCCTTTGGGCATAAAGTTATATGGATGTAAACTCCTTTTGTTTATAAGAAATGAAAGTTGTAGTTTATGTACCATAAGTGTTAAAATAATTATGTTTGCTTTCATTTCGTAATGGATATTGAACTTAATTATTTATGACTAAGTATTTCTTACTGAAAGATAAAAATAAATTTTCAGTCAGAACAGGCGTAGACGAGGACTCCCAGTTAGAGCTCCACCTACTCTAGAAGAAGAACCTCATATGCAGCGGGACCGCACTGATGAGATACTAGCTACAATACAGGTATAGAATAAGTTGTTGAGGGCATTTTTAGAAAGAGAACGTACTTTACTTGTACCCACACCACCAGTAGATGTTGATAGAGAAGTACCCTTATCTCCTCCATCTCCAGTAGGTCAGGTAGGAATTGTATCACTAATACAGCCTGATTTGAGATAGTAGCGTAGTATATCGCTAGAGTTTATTCGTTGCAACAAGTATTTTGAAGGTTATGCTAGTCGACCAGATAAAGCTGAAAATTGGTTAAACCAAATAGAGTAGTTGTTTGAAGCTTTTGAAGTACCACTACATCTTCAGCTCACTTATGGGACTTATATGCTTAAGATGCAAGCACGGACGTGGTGGGAATCAAGACAAAGGAGTTTAAGAGATCTGGTCACTTAGGAGGATTTTAGATGAGAATTTCTTGCTTATTACTTTCCTGGAGGTTTGAGGATAAGATGTAGTGAAGACTTGTTGGACATAGTGAAGGGAACAAAAACTGTAGAGCAGTATGAATCTGAATTCAATAGACTGTTGTAGTTTGCACCGCTAGAATATCAGACTAGTGACCAACTAAAGATGCAAATATTTTCTCAAGGATTAGATCCTGAGATGAAGAGAAGGATGATAGAATTCGAACCAAGAAGCTTTATAAATATGGTTGAAAAGGAAAGAGTGTTAGATACAGCAAAAAGACAAAGTGAGGAAGCGAATAGAAGAAAGGTTATGCAGATGAGTATTTAGCTCATTATCTTCTCGAGCTGATCGATTCTTGAGAAAACAATTGTAATAAATTAAGAGGTCAAAAGACCAAGAGGTCAAGGTACATTACTTTAGGTCAGTTTAAGCCTGAGATGACCTAGGGAAAAATCCCTTTTAACATTGGCCTCCGACTCTTCTTAATGAGTTATCAAGGGCAGGAAAAGTATTTTGCTAAAATGATCTTTTAAGATAGATCTTCAACCCATAAAAAATGGATGTTAAGACATCTGATCTTCATATCCAAGCTAAGTGTTCTGACCTTATTCATAAGGTCATAACATTTTTCTCCTGAAGCCAAACTGTCTTTCATTTGATTTGTTAGGGAGGTTTTGTGTTTGTTCAATGACGTTTAACATCTCTATCATCGAAAAACGTATGCTCATGTCAAACCCCATGCACACCCTCAGTACTATTATTTAATTATGACCATCCAATTTTTGTTATGCTCACATAATTAAATGGCCAAAGATGATTTGTAACTACACTTTACATGAATCCATAAATTCTCCTTTAAACTTCTTGTCATCTTTTTATTCTTTTAATTCCAACTTCTTCTTTTTTTCTCCTTTCTCCCATTTTGCTCCTTCAATTACTTTGCACTCATAATCTTTTCTTTACCTTCTTCATTTCAACAAACCCTATCCTTCACATTATTAACACTTCAACTCATATTCCCTCTTTCAATCATACTACTAAGGTAATCATATCTTTCAATCACATTCCCTCTTCCACTCAATCAGATGACTCAACTCATGCCTAGTAGCAAAGCTAGGAATTGACCACCATACACAGGGTATGTGGTTTACCTCCTCAAAAAGATCACACCTGTGAACACTTATGGTAATTACCTATAGGACTTGTCAGGAGTTATAGGTTTAGTTAGAGTTCATGACCTTAGGGCATAGAAGGTTAGAAAACTTCTCTTTGATAAGTATCTGTTAGATAATGAGGGTAAAACCTAAGTTATTCTATTGTATTAGGGTATCAAGTATGATATGAGCCCTAATGAAGTTGCTAGCATAGTGATGGAAAAAGAGTTTAATATACTAAAGCTTAATTTCTAATTTGCCCCTCGAAGTTGGAGAATAGAGAAGCCTCAACCATATGAACACATCAATTCGTTAAGTGACTATGAATTTGCCCTCTTTGAGAAGTACTTAGAGGTTGGCTTGAGATTTCCTTTTTCCCTTTTTCAAATATCTTACTTTACATATCATCATATTTGTCCTTCTATGTTGCCTCCAAACTCTTATAAACTAATGGTCACTTTCAAATGCATTTGTGAGGATTTAGAAGTTAGGGCCATTGTGACCTTATTTCATTATTTTTTTCGCCATAAAAATGGGCGATTGGTGGTTAAATTTGTGCCCGACCTCATAGGAGGATTTTGATAGGGTTAGAATCCTCTATTCATGACTAAAAGCAAAAGTAGGTTGCAGTTAGGTCTGAAACTGACCTAGATTTTCCTACAATTTGGAGTTACCTTATCAGGTAGACAGATACCAAGAAATTATTCCCTAATTACAAAAAGGCTTTTGACACCATCATGGAAGCTTACAACAACAATTTGTTTCTCTAGGATGCCAACACCATCATTGATAAATATTCCTATGGTGCTCTAATCTTTCCCAAAGATGAAGCGAGAGCTCTTAAAGGTGCTAGCGTCGCTTAAGGAAAAGATGTTGAGGGTACTAATGAAGGTATTATTGTTGACTAAAGTATAAGCTATTTGTGGTTTTGCCATACTGAGTGAGCTTGAAACAAGAGGGACCGTCACATCTACTTCAAGAACTGAGTGTTCTTCCTTGCCCGTGCTTGGCATGGCACCTATAAGTTATTTTATTTGCATTTTCATATTTCCTTATACTAATCCTTTAATCTTTCTTTAAAGATATGCTGCTAAAAGACCATAGCTCGAAGGATCTCTTTACTTAGCTAAAAGCCAGTAATGTAGGGAAGAAAGAGGATGTTAAGAAAGTTCCCATAAAGCCATCCATGAAGTCCACCACCACCACCAAAAGTGTTAAGGATACTCAGCCAACAAAAGTTACTTTGAAAAAGAAGGATGCAGAGGTTACTAAGTTGAGAAAGTAACCTAATTCACATGATTGTCTACCTTTAGAAAGGGATCCAACGAAGAGAAAAGCTATTGATGAAGGTCGAAAGAAGGATGACAAGCCTGAAGGAGGCTCTAAAGATCTAAAGAAGGCCAAAGAAGTTCTTATTGTCTTGCCAAAACTAATGACTCCATCTTAGAAAGAAAACAAAGAGGTTCTTCAATTCTTTCCTTCCTAGAATGTTAACACCATCAACCATGCTGTAGGAAATAAGAAGGTGCTTTAAAATTGGTGACAAATATCTGACTTCCCATAGATGTTGGTCCCTTTACTAATATTGTTAAAATTCTACCAAAATTTCAATTGCCTTAGAACTAGTGAAGGTTTATGATGTAAGGAATTTCACCTTATTGATTTAAGTAATGTTTTCGTCTCCTTTTTTGACCATACTTTTGCTTTATGAAGTTCCCAGCATCTATTAATGATTATTGAAGCTTTAGTAGAGGAGAAGAAAGAAGTAAGGCTTATCTTGTCAACCTTTATTTCTCATCAATCCGATTTTGCTGATAATGTTTAGTACTTCCCTTTCAAATTGCTAAAGATTGCAAATATCAAATTATTAGTCTTGAAGCTGAGCGTTTAAAGCTCCATCAAGAATAAGGGGTAGAGAAAGTGAAGATAGAGGAAGAAGTCAAAAATTTGAAGGAGAAGGCCAACAAAGGGGTCAAATTCAAAGAGGAAAAAGGTGCTTCTCTAGCTAATGAGTAGAAGAAAAGTCACCAACTTGTCTCAGACTTGTAGTGGGCACAAAATCATGCAAAAAGCCTCAAAGGTAAATACACTAAAGAAGTTGTTCATTTGCAATGCTCGTGTGACGAGTTAAAGGCTAAAATTATAGATCTCATAAAGGATCAAGGTTCATGCTATGATAAAGCTTATGAGAACACCTTTGAGGACATCTAGGATAGCTAAGAATATATTAATCTTATGGCTAAGAAGGTACTAGATGGGGTGAATCTAGCTTAGGATGAGATTCTGATCCATCACCCCAACTATGAACTCAATTGCTTAGACTTTGCTAAGATAGGTCAAAAAGAGGAGTTGCCCACCACTAAAGGGAATGCCACTAAAGCTAAGGTAGAGGACCAACCTACTGAACCTGTTGATATCCAAGAAGCTTCTGATGCTCTTGAAGTTTCCAAGACTCTTACTCTAAATCCTCCTTCCAATTTTCCTATCGATCCTAATAAAGCTCTCGATGATCAAACTCCAGTCTCTAACCAATCTATGAAGAACTAAGGCATCCTTTCATTTGATGTTTTATTTGTTGCTTATTTTCCCTTACTCCTAGGTTAGTATGCTAACCATAATTTGATGTAAAGACAATTTGTTGAACTTTTACAAAGGCCTCCACAAGGACTTGTTTTTATTTTTTCTTTTTATGTTGCATTAAAATTTAGCTTGCTTTTATTTTAGCTCGTAGTTATTTATTAACTTAAGGTTGTCAATATGTTACTTGCATTTGCTTCACGATTTTTGTGAGCCCTTTAATTCGTTATTGAATAATCTATGGCTTTTGTTTAGCTCATTGTCCTTGTTTACAGTTTAACTTAGAGCATTATGCTCGTAGCTAACTAATAGCTTAGAGGTTCCAAGTATCCCGTTGTCTATTTATTAGACTTAAAGCTTTTAGGTTTGTAGTTGCTCCTTATCTATTCTTTAGACTTAAAGAATAATGATCGTCATTAATAGATTACTTAGAGCTTTTCAAATAGCTCATCATCCTTTCTTAGGGCATGTAGCGATTGTACCTATTACTCTTAAAAGAGTTTAAGGCTTTATATCCTATTGTCCAAGTTCTTCTCTAGACTTAGAGATTTATGAATATCCATTTCTCATCATCCTTCAGATATAGGACCTATGGGTAACACTTTATGTGATTTGCTCATTACCCTTTGTAAGTGGGGCTTATGAGTATTGTAAATGCCTCATTTTTACTCCCTTATTCATTTTAGAATTTCCTTAAATAAAGAAAAGGATCCTAATTTAGAAAAAATACAAAAAATAGAAAATAGAAAGAAAATGAGAAAAAATTAAATTAAAAATTTATAAATAAATAAATAAATTGAAAATTGAAAAAAAAAAATAGAAAGATAGAGTTTTTAGCAAGATAGACTTTTTTTCTAGCAAAATAAAATTTTCTTTAAGAGCATCGAAATTTCTTATTTTTTAGGTAAAATGGATTTAAGAAAATAAAATTTTAGAGTTGTGTTAGGATTATTAGCCTTAGATTAATTTATTTTATATTTGAATAGTTTTTTTCATTTTATAAAATAAATTAGGTTTCATTATAAGATAAGTAGAATTTAGTCACAATAATATTTGGAGCACAGGCCAATAGCCTAATTAATATAACACTTGGTCTTGTATTAAGGAATGGCTTAGTGGTTGCAGGTTTGAATCCCCTTATGCCACATTAGGTGCATTTTGTTTTTGTCTTTGCCTAAGCTACATGTTGTGCTCCTATTAAATGTGTGCTATCTAATTGACATGTAATTATCAGCCATTAGGCCACGTAGCACCATGCCCGCTTTTTTTTTTTTTCTCTTAACTTTCCTTTTCCCATGCTTTTTACATACGAACAACTTAACCCCCATACTTTACCTCAATCTTTCGTGCATTTTAGATACAATCCTATCAATTTAATGAAAGGTTCGCATACTGTACATGGCCTAATTTAAGTTGAACCAAAAATCTAGTCTTAGTTCATCCATTTAATTAGTCAAATTTGAGCTTGAAAAGTATAGAAAATCAACTTTGCAATTGTAGCTTCATATTCATTCGAGCATGATTCAAGCAAAATCGAAGCTTCCAACAAGTGTTTTTAGCAAGATTGAAGCTCCTTAACTACATCTTGACCACTTATTTCACCCAAATCAAAAAAGATTCACATTCAAGTTCATCAAATGACTATTAATTTGAAGATTGCAAATTGATCCATTTTTTGGACTTAGAGATTAAAAGCAAATGTCAACAAGTATAAATAGGTCTTAGGCATTGGTTTTCGATCATCAATCTCAGCTTTCATCCTCTCCATTGCACATTCTCAACACTACCATCCCTCTTTCTCTCTCTATGCATTCTCTCTCTCTCTCTTTAAAATTCCAGCTTCCCTAGCCATTTTCGAGATAAACTAAAGCTTTTAGGAGACTCTCCATGGCAAGAGCTCTTTGCCATGGCCTTCAAGCTTAGAACCAAACACGTTGGGTTTCCACCAACCCCCACCACCACGTAACCCTTGCAACCACCACTTTCTAGTGGTTATCTCCTTAAACTACCTACATAGAAAGCCCAATAGCACCCTAAAACCCTTAGACGATACCTCCTTACACTCCAACACGCATCAGCAATAATGTACACCCTCTCTCTCTCTCATCCATAACCACACCTAACACCTACTACCCAAGAATTGCCTCCTTACACTGTAGCATCGTTCATACACCTATATTCTCCAATAAGTACCCATGAAAATGTATTTCCCTAGTGAAAATCAATTGAAAATCACCCAAATCAAGCTGGTTGGTCACAACTTCCCCTTCTCCCTATCTTTCTCTCACTCTTCCCCTTCTCCCTATCTTTCTCTCACTCTTTCCCTTCTTAGTCTAGTCATGTGTCTGGCATGTATGGCCCAACCCGTGTTCCAACCCGATCCAATCGCCCTCAACCCATGCTCTCAGCTTAGTTCAATTCCCCTTCTTTTTATATATTATCTTATTATATTTTTTCCCTTTTTTTTCTTTCATTTTCTTTTTCTCTTCTTTTCTTTAATATTTTATTCTACTAAAATTCAAAAATAAAAAAAAAAAGAGCATAGAAAAAACAGACAAACAAAAGAAAAAAGAAAAACATAGAGAAAGAGAAAGGAAAGTTTTATTTTACTGTTTTAACATGTTTCGAAAAAAAAATAACAATAAATAAATAATTAAAAATAAAAAATAAGAAATAATAAAAAGTTCTTATTCACTTAGAAAAATTATCTTCAAAAATAAAAATTTAATTCACCCTTTTCGAAATTAAGGCTTCTTTTAAAATTTTTTAAAAAACGAATAAATCACCAAAATTAAGATCATTTTTAGAGTTTTCTTTAAATAAAACCAAACGAATAAAAATGTAAACCAGATTATTTTCTAAATTAAAAAAGATCAACACATTGAAAGTTCTACAAAATGAACTACGGAAGTCTGACCCTGACTAGCGAATACATAAGCACCTATACGACTACAGGATGACTTAAAACATTAAAAAAAAATTCCCGTTGCAAACAATTTTTTTCTTTCACTTTGTAAATAATTGTAATTTTATTCATTTCTTTACTTATTAATAGAAATTATTTTTCTTAAGTTTGAAGGATAATTTGAAAAACAAAACTAAATTCGAAAGGTTAAGATTAGTACCGGTTAGATTTAATAAGTTAGTCTCCGGAACTAAAAACTCTAGTTTTTAAATCATTTTTAAAAAAATCGGTTTTTAGATGGCCTAATAACTAAATTATAACCAATCCACCCAATTTATTATAACTTAACTTTTTTCCGACCTTGGTTAAGTGACGACTCTAAAATTTTTTCAAAATTAAAAGAGAACCGAGTTTTCCTTAGTCTCTAGTCGATGGTTTATCTTAAAAGGATACAGGATTTGATATAAATCATATTAAGGAAAATATTGAAAATCGAAAAATTCAGGCTTGATAACCTAACAAGTCCATTAAGGACTATTAAGAAGGTTAGCCATCTAAACCTTTCGAAACTAAATTTGTCTTTCAAAATACCTATGTTATTTTGTTGTGATTATTTTCTTGTAAACATTCTTTGTTTTAGTTGTAACATTTACTTTTGCATGCAACATACTTAAGATATTAAGGGGATGACTGCATCAAGGATGCAGGGTAGATACGATCAAAGCTAAGTCGTCTTAAACCCTCAGATAAGGGGCCATTGTATAGGCTCTAAGTATAGTGGTGTAGCCACTACTCGAGGTTGATTAGGCCACCTCAATTATGCTTTGATGTGACTAATGAGTCATTTTGTAAAAAACGTATGAAGTCACAAAGCTTAAAGAAGAACCCGCTCAAGTTACATACACTTAAACCATGAGTTAATACACTACTCATAAAAGTTGCAACTTTGCTAATATTGGAGTGTTTTAGAAACGTAATCATTTTTTTTTTCCAAACAATAGGGTTGCAACTTAAAGGATGATGCATGAACCTAATGGTTCTAACATCTGCATACTTCCATGTGCATTCTTTTGTTTCATTAAATAAATGATTCTTATCTATGAAATGTCTAGGATTATAAATAATGGTAAGTAACCAAGGAGTGAACAATCAAAGAGTCAATAGGCAACCAAATGTCTCGAGAATCCATAAACAGTTGAAGAAAGCAAAAGACTATGAATTGGGCTTTAGAGATGCTAGACAAAATTGTAGCCTGACTATGAAAGCTAGATTAGGGAGTTTAGATGCAATCAAAAAGCTTTGAACAAATATTAAGTTTCATTGGATAATAATTGAGAACAATAATTTGTCTCCCTTTTTATCATGATAATGAAAGTTCCCCATAGCATGTTATTCTTTATTCTTTGGTTTTCCTCTTTTGTAAATAAGCCATCAATAGCATTCATCAAACCGTTGTTCTATATGTAATAGGCTTGTACATAGAATTCTAAGTAAACAATTCCCCATTTGTAATTTGATCACTTGATCTCGGCTTTGCTTTCTCTCTTGTAAAAAAAAAAAAAAGGAGAGAAAGTTTCTAGCAATTACAAATTCTTACAAGCCTAATCCAAACATGAACCCTTAGCCCATTAAGGCAGCTAAACCACTCGACCTGTTAAGGTACACAACCCAAACATGACCAATCAACCCATTAAGGCAACCAACCCAAACACTAACCCCTTGGACTGATTAAGGCAATCAACCTAAACACTAACCCCTCACCCAATTAAGGCAACTGACCCAAACACCAACCTCCCAACCCGTTATGATAGCAAACCCAAATACTAACCCCTCGGCCCATTAAGACAGCCAACCCAAACATGAACGCTTGGCTTGTTAAGGTAGCTAATCCAAAACAAAACCACTCAACCCGTTTAGGCAACTAACCTAACAACTAACACTTGATCCATAGGGTAGTTGACCTAAACATAAACTCTGACCCATCAAAGTAGCCGAACCAAGCCAAAACCCTTAGTCCATTGAAAAAACCAAGTCCTACCAAAGTCAAATACAACCTTACTTTCTTTAAAATGCAATGAGACCACATCCTAAGCTTAACCCCTCAGTTTAAAGGTAATTCATAATCCCTTCTACCTCAAAAGATATTAACCTATTCGACTTTAAAAACTGAGCATGAAATTAAAGGAAAGCTAAGGGGCATTAAGATCTATAAGTCTGGGGAAATTATCTGCTTAAGCTACTAGGAGCACGAAAGGTCCTAGAAAATTGGTCCTTAAAATTTAATTTTTAAAAGGGCATGTTTCAAGAAACTGAGGGGCAAAGTCAATCTCTACCCTAGGGCAAATCAATAAAGATTCATACCTAAGCAATTGGTAACTCACTTTTAAAAGGTTTAAAATGAAAAGAAGCAAACTGTACCCTACACACTAACCCTTAAACACTTTAAAAGTTGAGTCACATCATGGTGAGGAGTTTTAGACTCATTCATTTAATGAGGTCCATTTTGAACATGATAAGTAAATTAAAATGAAGTTAGGCATTTATTTTCAAATATTAAACACAATTATCCTTTGTTAACCCTATTGAACCAATTTGGAGTGTTTTCAAATGTAAACCCTATTGAGAACTATCCCATAATATTGCAATTCAAAGGTTAGGATCATTAATTAAGAAAAAAGGATAAAACTGATTTATGCTTACCTTAGTGATAAAAATTCAATGATAACTTTCATTTTTTATAATTTGTTTCTCTTGAGATGAAGGAAAGCCAACACTCTTTCAAATAGCTCAAACCTACACACACCTCACCCAAGCCCATACACTCAGAATCCCTGGATTTAACGCCTTGAATCTCTTAAAGACAAAGACTCGACAATAGAGATAGTCACTTTTAGGGCCAAAGAAAAGAGAGAAGAGTAAGAAATAATGGGGCAAAGTAATAAATAAGAGAAAAAAGAGAGAAGAAGAAGGGAAGAGAAGAAAAAAACATAAACAAAAGAAAAAAGAAAAAGATTTGAAAATCATGCTTGTATGCAAGAGAAGCCCCAACTAAAGTGCTCTAAAAATGCAAGGCCCTAAATCACATTCTCAATCTAAAAGCACAAAGCCTACATATCCATCCCAAATCACAAACACGAAAACCCCTTACCTATCCTAAATCACAAACCCAATGCCATCCTAACCACAATAGCACCTATACTTCATAAAAGTTTCTTTAATCATAAGATATAATTTATCCTAAATAAAAAAATTTTTTGGAACTAGGGCAAGCATACTTTTAGTTTTTCCTAAACGTTCTTGACTTGTACACCCAGGTTGAATAAAACTATTTCTTTCAAATAAGCTCTCTCATTAATTCTTTTTGAAACCATTTGACTAAAAACCTAATTCATAATATTAAACCCAAAAAGACCTAACAAATTGATCAAAGCATATCACCTATAAAATGGACTATAATTTTTGGAACAGTAGTTAAGAGTGTAATCTAGACCAAGAGTAGGCAAGGAAGTCCTCTTTGACTAGATTAATCATGAGTTGCTTATTCCTTAAGAAATGAATGTTTAAAATCACAAGTCCCTACCAAGATGCCTAACATCGAGTCAAGAGACATTTTTAAAGATTAAGAAAAATATGAGATGCCCTACATAGTTAGTAAGGAAGGGGATGGTTCTAGTACTTGCTCCTTAAATAAGAATTTATACCCGTTAACAAACTTTAAAAAAAAAAGAGAGAGAGAGAAAAAAGAAAGAAAAGAGCCAAGAGAGAGAGAGAGAGAGAGAGAAAAGATTTTTTTTTTTTACAAGTTCCTCCATCCATTTTCAAATCCATGTCAAAAGCTTTCAATATGGTCACACCTTTTAAGTAGACCCTAATAGTCTAAGTCATTCTCCTTGATGTGGTTTTCCTCGTTATTAATGTCCATTAACTCTTTTTCAAATCAAGGGATATTATCCTTGGTGCATTTTTCGTCATAAATGGTTTTTAAATAAATTCCTTATTTGTAAATTTTTCAAGTCGAGAGGTTTTTCAAATTGATTATATTCCCCACTTTTTACTTCTTCAATTGCCATTTAGGGTCGTAAGCCACCCCATGGGATGGTCTCCTCTCTTTGATTCTCCTTTGAAGTTCTAGCCAACTCATAGAGTGGTGTCTCAATTTAAATCTCTCTTTAGGGTTTTAGTAAGCCCATAAAGTACTTCCTATCACAATTTCTTTAGGTTTTTAACAAACCCATAGAGCACTTCTCATCACCAATCTCTCTTTAATGTTTTAGCAAGCTCGTAAGGTGCATCCCTGCATCGATTTCTCTTAAGGTTTAGTAAGCCCATAAGAAACTTCCCTTCGTCATTTTCTCTTAAGGTTTAGCAAGCCCATAAAGTGCTCCTTCATTAATTTCTCTTAAGGTTTACAGGATGCTTCTCATCACTTATCTCTTTTAAGGTTCTAGTCAGCTCATAGAGCATTGGCCCGACTTATATCTCCTTGTAGCTTCTACCCAACTCATACAGCATTGTCCCAACTCACATCTCTTTTAGAGTTTTAGCCAACTTAAGGAGCGCTTTACCTATTCACTTAGATTAGTCAGCTTAAAAGAGCACTATTAGGTCTTTAAATCGATCATCATTTAAGATTGTTAGGCCCCTAAAGATGCTCCCGCCTAGGTTAGTTAGCTTAGAAGAGTATGATTAGGTTTCAATTTGCCATTTAGGGTTTTAGCCATCTCAAGGAACGCTTTACCCATTCAATTAGATTAATCAACTTAAAGGGGTACTACTAGGTTTTCAAATTGATTATCATTTAGGGTTGCTAGTCCCTTAGATACGCTCTTGCTTAGCTTAGTTAGTTTAAAGGAACATGACCAGGTTTTAATTTTCAATTTAAGGTTTTAGCCAACTCAAGGAGTGCTTTACCTATTCGCTTAGATTAGTTAACTTAAAGGAGCACTATTAAGTTTTCAAATTGATTCCCATTTAGGGTTGCCAGTCCCCTAAAGATGCTTCCACTTAGGTTAGTTAGCTCAAAGGAGTACAACCAGGTTTCAATTTTCCATTTAAGGATTTAGCCAGCTCAAAGAGTGTTTTACCGATTCACCTAGATTAATCAACTCAAAGGAGTATTGTGAGGTTTTCAAATCGAACATCATTTAGGGTTGCTAGTCCTCTAAAGACACTCCCACCCAGGTTAGTTAGCTTAAAGAAGCACAATTGGGCTTCAATTTGCCATTTAGGGTTTTAGCTAGCTCGAGGAGTACTTTACCCAGTCGCCTAAATTTATCAGCTCAAAGGAGCACTACTAGATCTTTAATCAATTATCATTTAAGGTTGCTAGTCCCCTAAAGATGCTCCCACCTAGGTTAGTTAGCTGTAAGGAGTATGATTAGGTTTCAATTTACCATTTAAGGTATTAGCCAACTCTAAGAGCCCTTACCCATTCACCTAAATTAGTCAAGACACTACTAGGTTTTCAAATCAATTATCATTTAAGGTTGCTAGTCCCCTAAAGACGCTCCCACCTAACTTAGTTAACTTAGGGGAGCACAATTAGGTTTCAATTTGCCATTTAGGGTTTTAACTAATTCAAGGAGTACTTTATCCATTCGCTTAGATTAGTCAACTCAAAAGAGCACTGTTAGGTTTTCAAAGTGATTCTCAATTATGGTTACTAGTCCCTTAGAGGTGCTCCCACCTAGGTTCGTTAGCTTAGAGGAGCACAACTAGGTTTCAATTTTCCATTAAAGGTTTTACCCGTTCACCTAGATTAGATAGCTCAAAGGAGCACTACTAGGTCTTTAAATTAATTATCATTTAAGGTTGTTAATCCTCTAGAGATGCTGCCACTTAAGTTATTTAGCTAAGAAGGGGACTACGAAGTTTTAAATCGATTATCATTTAGGGTTACTAGTCTCTTAGAAATGCTCCCACCTAGGTTAGTCAACTCAAAGGAACACAACTAGGTTTTCTAAAATTAAATATCATATAGGGTTACTAGTCCCCTTAGAGATGCTCCGGCCTAAGTTAGTTAGTTTAAAGAAGCACGGCTAAGTTTTCTAAAATCAATTCTCATTTAGGGTTACTAGTCCCCTAAAGATGCTTTGGCTTAGGTTAGTTAACTCAATGGAGCATAGAGAGGTTTTTTAAAATCGATTCTCATTTAAGGTTTCCAGTCTCTTAGAGATGCTTTTACCTAAGTTAGTTAGCTCAGAGGAGCACTATTAGGTTCTAAATCAATTCTCATTTAAGGTTTATAATCCTGTAGAAATGCTCCCACCTAAGTTAATTAGCTTAGAGGAGCATTATTAGGTTTCAAATTGATTCTCACTTAGGGTTACTAGTCCTCTAGAGATACTTCGGCCTAAGTTAGTTAGCTTGGAGGAGCACTACTAAGTTTCAAATCGATTATCATTTAAGGTTGCTAGTCTTTTACTGATGCTCCCATTGAAGTTAGTCAACTCAGAAGAGTACGACCAAATTTTCCAAATCGATTCAGGCTTTCGATTCAACTCTCATTTAGGGTTTTAGCTAGTTTAAGGAGCGCTTTACCTATTTGCCTAAGTTAGTTAGCTTAGAGGATTATGACCAAGTTTTAAATCAATTAAGGTTGTTAGTCCCTTAGAGATACTCCCGCCTAAGTTAGTTAGCTCAAAGGAGCACGATTAGGTTTCAAATTAATTTCCCTAACCAGCTTATAAAATGCTACCATTTTAGTGTTCTTGCCAACAACACTACCCTCTCTTTATTATGGTTTTAGGGTTTTTGCCAGCCCATAAGGGTGCTACCCTCCCTTCAATATCATTTTAGGGTTCTTACTAGCCCATATGGGTATTACCTTCCTCCCAATATCATTTTAGACTTCTTATTAGCCTATAGGGGCACTACCTCCCATTTCAATATCTTTTAAGGATCTTACCATCTCTTAAGGCGCTACCCTTTAGTCAATGTCACTTTTACGATCTTACCGACTTTGAAAGTGCTTCCCTTTCTTAAAAATTTTCTAAGGTTATAATCAACTTGTAAGGCACTATACCATTCTAAAGACCTACTCATGTGTTTCCACCAACTCTTAAGCGCCTACTCTTTCCTTTATCTTCACCTTTCACTAAATCCTTAATGGATTAGGCCTAAAATAGCTAGCTAGCTAGTTGTAGCACTTTTTAGGGCAAATTCATTCTCAAGACAAAAATGGTGTCTCTTTGTCCTTCTGGTAAAGTTTTATTCAAATTTCGCCATAAAATGAAGCAGTAGTAGACACCTCATTTTTGCCCCCTTGTTCATTTTAAAATTTCCTTAAATAGAGAAAAAGGTCCTAATTCAAAAAAAAAATAAATAAATATATAATATACAAAAAATTAGAAAATGAAAAGAAAATAAAAAAATTAAATTAAATTTTGAAAAAAAAATAAAAATTGAAAAATGAAAAAAAAAATAGAAAGATAGAGTTTTAGGAGAATAGATTTTTTTTTCTAAGAAAATATAATTTTCTTTGGGAGCATAAAAATCTCTTATTTTTTAGGTAACATAGATTTAAGAAATTTTTTTTAAGAAAATAAGATTTTAAAGTTGTGTTGGGATTATTATAATAAGATTAATTAATTTTCTATTTGAGATTTTTTATTTTATAAAATAAATTAGGTTACTTTATGGGATAAGTAGAATTTAGTTGCAATAATATTTAAGGCACAGTCCAATAACCTAATTGGTATAATCCATGGTCTTCTATTAAGGAATAGGTTAAAGGTTATAAGTTTGAATCCCCTTGTTCACATTAGGTGCATTTTGTTAGCCAAGCTACGTATCGTGCTCCTATTGGATGTATATTGTCCAATTGACATGTGGCAATCAACCATTAGGCCACATGGTTGACATGGTGCCCACATAGACCACGTCAACATTTTTTTTTTCTCCTTTCCTTCCCTTTCCCCCATTTTCCCATGCTTTCTTACATATGAACAACCTAATCCCCATACTTTGCCTCAATCTTTCTTTCATTTTACATGCAATCCAATCAATTTAGTGAACTGATCATACACTACACAAGGCCTAATTTAAGTTAAACCCAAAATCCGGTCGTAGTTTGTCCATTTAATTAGTCAAATCTAAGCTAGAAAAGCAAAGAAAATCAACTACGTGATTGCAACTTCATATTCATCTGAGCACGATTTAAGCAAAATCGAAGCTTCCAACGGGTGTTTTTAGCAAGATTGAAACACCTTAATTGCATCTTCACCACTCATTTCACCTAAATCATCATGCATTCATATTCATGTTCGTCAAATACCCATTAATTTGAAGATTGCAAATTGATCAATTTTTTGGACTTGTCGATCAAAATCGAGTGTCAATAAGTATAAATAAGACCTAGGCATTGGTTTTCAATCATCAATCTTAGTTTTGATCCTCTCCATTACATGTTCTTGACACTACCTATCCCTCTTTCTCTATTTACACATTCTCTCTCTCTCTAAAATTCCAGCTTCCCCAACCATTGTCAAGATGAACTAAAGCTTTTAGGAGACTCTCCATGGAAAAAGCTTTTGAACCATATCAATCTCGCTCTTGACCATGGCCTTTAAGCTCAAAACCAAACACTTAATGTCTCGGCCAACCTCTACCATTGCGAAACCCTTACAACCACCACATTTTAGTGGTTATCTCCGCAAACTACTAACACAATGAGCCTCGCAGCATCCTAACACCTCTAAACAACACCTCCTTATACTCCAACATGCATCAACATTTGCACGTGGCCTCTCTCTCTCTCATCTACAACCGTGCCGAACACCCACCACCTAATTGCCTCCTTATACCGCAATGTCATCCATACACCCATATTTTCCAATATGTACCCTTGAAAATGCATTTACCAGCGTGAAAATCATTCAAGAATCACACGAATCGAGCTCAGTTGACCACAACTTCCCCTTTTCTCTATCTTTCTCTCACTCTCTCCTTCCTTAGTCTAATTACATGCATAGCATGCGTGGCCCAACCAAAGTCCAAAAATTGACCCTGCACTCCAGCTCGATCAAACCACCCATGACTCGCACACGCTCTAAGCTCAATGCAGTTCCCCTTCCTTTTGTGTTTCATTTTATTGTATTTTGTTTTTTTTTTTCTTGTTTTTCTTCCATTTTCTTTTTCTCTTCTTTTCTTTAATATTTTATTCTACTATAATTCAAAAAAAAAAATCTAAAAATGAAAAAAAAAAACAGAGAGAATAGAAAAAAAAAAGAGAGCAAGAGAAAAAGTAAAAATAAATAAACAATAAAAAAAAGAGAAAAAGAAAAGAAAATTTTATTTTATTGTTTTAGCATGTTTTAGTAAAAAAATAATAATAAATAAAATAATTTAAAAAAATAAAAAAGAAGAAATAATAAAAACTACTTATTCACTTAAAAAAATCATTTTCAAAAATAAAAATTTAATTCACCCTTTTCAAAATTAAGTCTTTTAGAATTTTTCAAAAAAAAGAACAAACCACCAAATTTAGGACCCTTTTTAGAGTTTTCTCTAAATAAAACCAAACAAATAAAAATGTAAAACCAATTGTTTTCTGAAATTAAAGAAGACCAACACATTAAAAGTTTTATGAAACGAACTACGAAAGTCTAACCATGACTAACAGGTACATAGGCACCCGTACGCAACTACAAGACAACTTAAAATATAAAATTTCTTTTCCCCTTGTAAATAATTTTTTTCTTTCACTTTGTAAATAATTGTAATTTTATTCATTTCTTTTCTTGTGAATAGAAATTGTTTTTCTTAAGTTAGAAGGTTAATTTGAAAAACAAAACTAAATTCAGAAAGTTAAGAATAGTACTATTCAAGTTTAATAAGTTAGCCCTCAAATCCAAAAACTCTGGTTTTCAAATTTAAAAAAAAAAATTGATTTTTACGTAAGTTAGTAGCTAAGTTATAAGTAATTCACCAAATCAATTATTACTTAACTTTTTCTCGAGCCCAATCAAGTGATGGCTCCAAAATTTTTTCAAAATTAAAAGAGATTTAGTTTTCCTTAGTCCCTAGTCAAGGGTTTATATCAAATGGGTAATTGAAGGAAATATTGAAAATTGAAAAATTCAGGCTCGACAAGTGTTTTGACTTTTTTCTTGTAAAGAAGGTCGGTAAATGACCCATTAACCATGTGCATTAGTATAGCTTGATCAAGACCTTTAGGTTAAGTATAAAGTAAAGTATAGCGCAGAATAAAGTTAAAAGACGTTAAGTTAATGCACACTTCATTAAACAAACTATGAAACACTAGCATTTAGGTCGCTTAATTAGCATCGACAATTCATAGCATCAATACTAGAACAAAACAAAATAAACATGTAAGCCAACCATCTAACATTGAGAATCTAACAACATAATCATAAAATAAACAACATTCATAATTCACATAAATTTCAAACATGAAATTAGAAATCCATGTATCTTCTCCAAAAGATTAATCACTCAAAGTAGAGCCTAAGTTGTCAACATTCTATGCTCGAGGAATAGGTTGTCCATCAAGTTTCTCTAATCTATAAGCTTGTCCATTCCCTACCACCTCCTTCACCTTCATAAGGTCTTCCCAAGTTAAAGTTAGCTTTCCTTGACTTTCCTTAGCTCCTAAGGCCTCTAACTTCCTACAGACCAAATCATGAGGTTGAAAACGCCTATGCCTAACATGCTTGTCATAATACTAAGTTGCTCATTGTTGATAGGCAGTAAGATAAGCTTTAGCCAACGCTTAATTCTCATAGATAATCTCTAAATTTGCTCAAACGCCAACATCATTATACCAAGGTCAGAAGCTCGAACTCTCACACTTTCCGCTTGAAGTTCAATCGATAACACTACTTCATACCCAAAGGCTAACTATTAAGGAGTGTGGCCTGTTGAAGTTCTCTGTAGTCTTGTAACCCTATAAAACATTTGGTAGCTCATCTACCCGCTTACTACTAACTTAGTTCACCCTCTTCTTTAAACTTGAAAGAATGACCTTATTCATGTCCTCTACTTGTCCATCACTCTGAGGATGCACAACTAATGTGTAGCATAATCTAATATGCTAAGATTCACAAAATTCTCTAAACATACTGTTATCAAACTGTGGCCCATTATCTGTGATGATAGCATAAGGTATCCTGAATCTAGTCAAAATATTATTAACCATAAACGCCTCAATGCTCTGATTTGTGATACTTGCCACTACCTCTACTTCATCCCAATTTGTGAAGTAATCCACTGCAACAATGATGTATGGCCTTTATTTGGTGGTCTTCGAGAATGGGCCTAGAATATCTAACCTCCATTAGGCAAATGGCCAGGGGCTGAATCAAATATGCACTTGGTGTTCTATCGATTAGAGCACTTCTTTCACAATGATAACAAGTTTGAACCACGCAAAGGGAATCCTTTTTCATCTTAGGCTACTAATATCTAAGCCATAAAGCTCTTACATATAGAGATTTGACCTTAACATGATTGCTACAAACTCCAACATGTAGGTTAGAAAGGATTTGTTTCGCCTCAGATGGTCGTAAGCATCCTAAATGGGGCGTACTCAACCCTTTCATGTACAACTTTTCATCAATTTTCGTAAAATTGGTTACCTTATAGATGAGTCTCTAAGCTTCTTTACTGTCTTGAGGTAGGACCCCATTCTTCAGGTAGTCAAGGATGGGATCCATCCAATAGTGTTCCATCTCTCTCTCCTGTAATTCTAAACATTCTACAAGTTACCTATCCATACTTTTCTTTGGTAAATATTCTATGAAAATTTTCTCATCCTAATTCAACAAACCTATGGAAGCCAATTTGGACAACTTGTTTGTAGCGTAATTTTGCGATCTTGGAATTTTCACCAATTGAAAGGATTTAAAACTAGCTCTAAGCTCCTCAACTAGCCACAAGTATTTAAGTAGTTAAGCAAGCATACCTAACAATTTGTAGTATAGTTTAGTTAAAATGAATATTGTTCCCATAAGGACTATGAGCATTAATACTGACTATTTCTTTATTATCAAACCGGTAAATTTGATTTCAACAAACCAAATAAATTAAACTAATGTAGCTAACGATTAATCTAATAACTAATTAAGACTCGAATTAAAGGAATTAAATAAGAAAGTAATTACCTAAGAAAATTAACTTCAAGATTCAACTAAATATCTAGATCTTACTTCCCCTAGAATTATAGATGTGACTTCTACTTAAGATAATCTAATTTCATCTCTAATTTCTTTAACCAAGAGAATTCTCTAACAAAGTTAATAACTTTCTCAAGTCTATTAACCATGATCTTTAAAATACTTATTAAAATCTCTTCTCAATAGCATAATTAAAGATTGTATTAAAAAATAATAAATTCTCATAAAAATAACAATCATGAACCAAAAAAACTTTGCAACTTATCTCTAAGCTTGCAATAATCTTTATCAATTATGCCTAAATCTAATCATACAAGTAATCTCTTGGTTTTCTTACACAATATCAAGTACTAGATCAATACTCCAAAGATATCAATCTAACGCAATGAAAAAACACATAATTGAATCAAAGAAATCAACGATTTTATTAAATCTAGTAAAACTGGGCATCCCATGGGAATTTTAGGTTCCATAAAACCTAAATACAATGAAATTATGCGCTAATCATGGCAAAAGAATAATCTTGAACCAAATCAAATGAGAACATATAATCAAAAGCCATGAAAAATAAAGAAAATCTCTTGAATCTTAAAGCTTAGAGTGCATTGCCTTCTTTCATCTTTCTACCCTTAGAGTCTCTCTAAAGTTCGTTTGCAAAAGTCTAACAAAAATCCCTTAAGAGCCCTTATATAATGCATGAGAAATTCCTTCTTTACTATAGGTGACACGATTGTAGCATTAGTTGTATCACCTATATCTTCCAAAATTTCAACAAATCTTTTTATATCTTTTCAAATCTGCTACTGACACAAACATGGTCGTATCACTTACTGTGGACTACTCTATTTAGCTCATAAATCTTCCGTACAATTGACAATCATGTCACTTCCAAACTTTATAACTTCTTCATTTTAACTCCAAACTAAATAAAACTTGTTTTTATTTTCTCGTTTTCTTCCAAAGTACATTCAAAAACCTAGAAATCAAAATCTAACTTAATTAAGTATCATTTATTAAAATAAACCAAAATTTCAAGAAATATACTAAAATCACTATTATAAATATAGTCATTTAAGAGCTTATCAAACTTCCCCATACTTAAGAATTTACTTGCCCTCAAGCAAATAGATCAAGGAAAAATTTGGACAAGAAATTCTTTAATTAAAACTATCGCCACTTAAGAGACCGACCAAAAATTACACTTAATCCTACAAACAATTCAAAAATTAACTTGCAACTTTTGCTCAAAAGTTCTTTAACAACTTCCTTCCTTATACTTAATCTCTTTACAATGGTCAAAGGACACAAAATACTAGAGTTCATACACTAATCTCTTGATCATTTAATCAAGGATTCCTAAACTTAAAATCATATTTAACATCTCGCCAATCAAGAAAAAGTCATAAAAAATTTAACCCACTTAGCTAAAATGTATACAGCTTTCTCTTTAATCTTGATAAGCACCACAATTCATAGTAAACACATTTTACATCCACTCATCTTCTAATCACTCCCCTAGTATGTATTTTCATCAGAAGGCTTCAATTCAATTCATTTTATTTCATTCTGCATAATTCATTTAATTGGAGTCTATTGGCAATGGAATTCAAACCTCACTCATCTAATAGACCAAGGCGAACTCATACCAACTTATCTTCATATTAGCAACGAGAAAGGACCTTACTATTTTAAGGGACCAAGGTTGATCCTTACTAACATTACCTCTTTTTTTACCACTCTTTTTTTGTTTCCTTTGGCCTCCAACTAATTTGTGATTTTTCATGGAATCTTCAAAAGACAAATTTTCTTTATTTATTTACTAAGAATTATAGAGCTTTAAAGATTTCCAATAGAAAAGTATACATTAAAGTAAATTCGAAAATAGTCATGATAGCTCTCAACTAGTGATGTTGCCCTAATCGTAGGTCCTAAAATCCTAAGCCAAATAACCCCTAAGTTTACTCTACAGAGATTCAACCAATGAACTCTAGCAAAGTGTCGATTCTCACATAATTGCAAGTTAACTAAGATAATTAGGTTAAATGTAAAGAAAAAAAAAAACTAGCCTCCTCTCCTAAATAGCAATAATTTCCATATCCCCTTCTACATACTTAAAACTGTACATTATCTTAAATGTATGAAACTAAGTAACTCAAGAAAAAATATTCCAATACAAACATTCATGAGGTAAAAAAAAAACATAAAAGTGGGGAAAGAAAACTAACACTTTCTTGAAATTTGACATATACATATGACAATCAAGAAGTCTAGATTTATCTTATCTAACTGTACCAGTCATTAGAAGCTTCGAATTTCGAGACCAATACCATGCAACAAGACTTACTAAACAAAAAATAAAAATAAAAGAAAACTAATATAAAATAAAAACATGAAACCAAAAAAATAGTCTAGAAACAAAGTCTTAAAAATGACACGGTACAAATCTAAAAATCCAAATCAAATAGACAGCAACTCAAAATCCTCAATCCTCATCATGAAAGACATCGTCCATAACCTTGTCATCATCATCTTCATCCCCTTCATCATTTTCTTCCTCATTATTAACCTCTTCACTCGAACTTTCCTCATTTTCACCCTCTTCATGTTCACCTTCAACCTCTTCCTCACCTTCTTCTCCATCTTCCTCCTCAATAGAAGAAGGAGGTGACATAAATACATTCGACATCTTAAGTTCATTCATCTCTACAACATCATTAGTAAACCCGATCAACTTATTCTACTTAATAATCAACCATTCAAATTTGTCATCCATCTCTTTCTTCATCTCATCTTATCTTGTCATCAACTATTGTAGCATTTCTTCTATTCTATCCAATTAGGATGCAGCACCTTAGTTACTACTAATACCACCTACTTTCTCCTCATCATCAAATTGTATCCTCATATTTTTAAACATGTCCCTTCTTAAAGGCCTCACTTCTCCCAGTAAATTCAATGGTGGCATTAGCTGAGACATATGTCCCATCCCGTACGTAAAAACTATAATATACAGCCCACAACTAATCTTACATGCTCTCTTGTTCTTGTAACCTGCCTATCTAAGTACTCAATAAGTAATACGGCCAAATTCATGGGACATTAGGTAATCATGCTATGCAAATAGAGTAACTTAAAGGTGCCTACAACAGAAGTACTCTTGCCCCGTCCTGTTATTGTGTGTGAAATCAGCCAATGCACATCTCTATATTCAGGAAGCTGCATGGTAGATTAGTTGCTTAATTTTGCAATATATGGGGATGACCTAGAAATTTGCTACCAAAATTGTAAAGCAATCACTCTACGAGGTAGCCAATAGTGAAGCTCATAAAACTTCGAGGTTTGAACATATTCTTCATCATATAGCCCCATATATACTCTAAAATCAAAATAGAAATTTGGTACGAGCATCCATTCATCCAAAATTTGATCCTCCTCTTCGCCCCATATTGTTCTCCATATGGCTTTTCCAATTAAAATGTACACAAGAACTTATGTGTGAATTCTTGCCAAATTTGAGCTTAAAATGTCAATAACTTTTCCCATAGGTTCACATATAACATAGCACGTACTTGTTCTGCTAAGTTCAGTTGGTAGATAACTTCGCAATCCAAATACAGCATCTCTCCAAATGTAAAAATTTGTAACAATTGAAATTGCTTCATTGCAGTCTCATCCCTGAACCTTAGCATAGGATGAACAAGGGGCTCTATAGCAACTAGTGAATAAAGAGAGGCCATTGAGAAGATGTGGTGGAAGCAATAGTCTTATCCTTTCTCTTTACTCGGAATTTAGCTTTAGGTGCCATGAGTCCTATCTAAAAGAAAGAAATTTCAAGTCAATTTAAGCTCATACAAGTTTCTCTACACTTAGAACAACAATATATGCCAACAACTATAACCAAGTGTAGAAAACATAGCACTTTAGTTCATTGAGGCTTTTTATCAAACACATGGTAGGCATGTAAAGTCTAAATGTTTCCTTGAGAAATTTCCATACAATACTAAAAACTAGTGAAACAAGAGTAATCCCTAACATTTCTTGCACATAAATTTTCACTTGAATTGCTTAATTGCAATTATAATTTATGAAACCCTACAAACCCTAGGTACCAATTATAGAATGAAAGCTAGAAGATACATACAACTCAAGCAATTTAACCAATTCTCAAAGAAAAAAATTGGAATACCCATACTTCATGCTATGTATAGAAAGCAATACAATTATGTCACAAGTCGTGTCCATCAAATCCTAAGTTGGCGCCTAGTTTAAATGATACAATCATGTCATACCATAATCCAACACTTTAATCATGAAAAACACACTAAAACATGTATAGATCCACTTCAGTCAAACAATAATACCAAGATCATGCAAAAGCTCTCAATTTCAGCCAAGATCATACATGCAAGAACATAACTTCCAATAAGAAAATCATAACAAGTACTATGAAGAAAGATATCAAGATACATACCTTATTCTTTATGTAGGATTGAAGCAAAACTTGATAATGGATGTGTTGTTTGATTAAGAAAGTACAAAAGAGTGTAAAGTATGGAGTGTGTGTGTATACCCCAAAAATTTTCGATCTAGGTTTTGAAAGAGACTCAATTATGTTAGACAATATAGGAGTCGACAAGGCTAAACTAATGAAAGAGAAAACCCTAAAAGAATGAATCAATCGCGTAAGTAACGTTACTACCCTAAATGCATCTAAATGATAAAGATTTTATTCAAAAGTGATAGAAACCCTAAAATGATTACTTTAAAGATATATGTGCCATATTTCATAATAATATATCCCAAAATCCTAATTGCTCATATAACCCTCAAATTTTGCCAAATCATTAGTAAAAGGTTAGAGATGACTTTCAATTATGCATATATCTGTTGAATCTTCAAGTAGTCTTTTAGAATCTAAGATAATGAATCATAGCTTACATTTATTTCTTAAGTATATGATTAAGATAGTCTTACTTAGAGTTAGGGGTATAGTTGAAGATTAGGTTACATGTAGTGAACTTTAATACTTGAATTAGTACTTTTTGCATTTGTTATCCAAAGTAGTTTATCAAAGGAGATATATAAACTATAAAGACCTAAAGTAAGACCTCATCAACTATGTTTACTAATCAATCCACCAAATACCTCATTCCTCTCATTTCCTTAATTTTTCCCTTAATTACTGCATTATGTGCACAAAATTACATATGCTTAAGGAAAGTTAACTAAGTCAACACATATTGACTAAGGTCAAAGGGTTGACCAAGTCAACACATGTTGACCAAAGTCAATAATTTGAAAAGTCAACAAAAGACACTAAGAGATAAAGAAAATATCTAAGACTTCATGATGGCTTTTCTTATCTTTTCTTTTGATTTTTCTCTTCTTCTCTTTCTCCTCAATTGTTGCCGTTCACATCTTCCTCTTCTAGACCCCACCACTTGCTTCCATTCATTATGAAAACAAAACAAAAGAAACAAACCAAAAATTCCCTTTCATTACCGTGAGCTTCTTCTTCCTCTTTCACTTTCACAACTTCTCTTCTTGTCTCCATAATTCCAATACAACTAAAGGTATGTACTTAAGTCACTTTATGTTGCTTTATATTATTCATTAGTTAGTTAATTAGGTAGATTAGACAATTAGGTATGTGAAAAGTATGATCTTGAAGAAGAAGGCACAAAGTTCCCATCTTTAAGTATAGAAATCTAGGAATCATGAAGAAGAAGAAAGGAAAACATGAATATGTGCTCAAAGAATGTGTACATGAGGTAAACCAAAAAGAAGGGAAGCATGAGAAGCATGGTACATGAGTATTTTCCATGTACATAACCTAAATTAAAACAAAACCTAACCATACATACTTATACTACACTAATTACACACTTAAAAACACAAAAGAATGGAATTAGGAAGCTTTTCTTAAGGAAAAGATTAGGCATCGAATTTTTGTATAAAAATACATATCTAACGGTATAGGTATTGAGTATGTATACACGTATAAATACAGTATAAGTCTAAGTAGATGCATAAGTATATATATGTATAAGGTATATGTACATAAGTATAAGGGAAGTAAAATGTAAATAAGACATGTACATATGACATAATCATGAGGAGAGACTTATGTAATCACATAATGAAGTAAGTCATGAGATAAGCACATGATGACATAAGTGAGTGATGATATAAGTAAGTGATGACATAAGCAATGACCTAAGCAAATGATGATGTAAGCGATGACATAAGCATAGATTATAAACTAAGAAAAGAAGAAGAATGGATTATACTTAAGTAAGTACACCCTAATACACTTTCTAAATTTGATTATACTTAATTAAGTACATGAATTAGTAATAGCAAAGTAAAATCCTCTAAGTATAAGGATTTAAGAAGTATAAACAAAAGATATAAGCAATTAAGTTTTCATAGTTAAAATTTCTCTAAATTTAGTTCATATCGTAAAACACGGGTCATAACGTCCAAAACGGACATTATCGTGTGAACGTACGTCCGAAAACAATGAAAAACGACTATAAATTCATAAATATTAGAAATAAAACGAAAAAGATACAAATGTTTAAGAATAAGGTCTAACCAGATAAAAAATTAAGGTAATTTAAGTAGAAGTAGGGAACTAGAATTATTAGTTAATTCAGTTACTTACTAGTGTTATTATAACATAATGATCAGGTAATCTTGAGGTGAGCGAGGACCTCCCGATCAATTACTACGATTAGGGCGAATCGCTGTGGCTGAGTGAGTATTTACCCTATGATTCCATACTTGTTTGTGATTATAGATAGTGAATTTAAATATTATTGTTAATTGACTATTGTGTGGGGTTTAAGAAACACTTGTGTATGATCTTGTATGCTGAATTGTGAAATTATCTTAAGTACAAAGAATGCTTTGTTTGTTGCATGGTAGTATAGAAAGTGATTGTGTGTACTATTGGGTGGTCACAGCATAATTTGAACTTAAGTATACTCAGTTTCTAAAACGAAATTGGAACATGCATTAACATGCATCACATAAATACAATTTCGGCTGTCATATCACACGGAAGTAAAGAGAGGCCATTCGGGGGTTGTTAATATTCGTTTATTGGTTCTGTACGGTGCACTCGTACAAAATGACCTTACCCTAGCCCGCGGGAACACTAGGCGTTGGAGGCGCCAACCACCTGGCTAAGGGTCGAGTCTAGAGGCCTCCGTTTGAGGGTGAGTGTGAACTGTGGGGGCCCACTCATGATTATACTAAGACTTGGTTTTTATGAAAATAAAAAACTTATTTGATTTAAATACGAAGCGTAGAGTTCCGTAGTAAATAAAGTTCTAGTATAATACCCGGATTTGATTGGTGTCGTGTATACTTCAACCCTGACTTCGGAGGGCATTAAATCCGAGTTACGTATATGAAGTAGTTAAGTATACATATTGTTTGGCATTCTGTTTGATCATTCATTCATATACGTGAATATAATGTACTTGTAACTTGCTTGTGATGTGGCTGAGGGTTTTGCTCACTAAGTTTAGGCTTACACCCCTTTAGACTTTTGCTGTAAGATAGCTTGTTCATAGAGGCTGGCCAAGGGATGCCACAGGTTAGCTTGGGGACTTGGGCAGGAGCGAGCTATCCTATGTATTGACAGAACAGTTAATGTAGATCTTTCCTCATGTACTTTTGTTTTATTAGTATTGTAGACTTAGATGTACTCCCTTACTGTACAATGTAAGCTTGGTAGTTTAAATTTTTTTTATAAATATGTTAATGTGATGGTATCATGTGCATCTGTGTGTTCTTGAGAGACTAATGGTTGTAGAGCCTTGTATATTGTGTGAAAAGTTCTTGATTGGAAGGATAACCAATCAGGGGTTCTTTATACAGTATACGGCGTCTGCTACGACTAGGCCGTCCTCAATTCGTAACAGTATATGTGTAAATTTAGTGCACCAAAGAGACAGACGATAGAGAAATTGTAATTTGCAATTAGGAGGAAGTGAAACAAGAAACATGCAGCATGGCCTCTTTACATGTTAAGTGATACGGTTGAGAGACACAATCGTATCTCCTAAACCATGCATCCTACTATAGGTATACAGATTATATTGTACCCGTAAGCAACATAGTTGAAAGAGACGACCGTATCTCCCTAACCATATAACTCATTGTGGGTGTGAGTTAGCATACTCAATGTACATGACATAGATGAGAGACACGACCCTATCTATCCAACCATGTAATAATTATGGGATGCTCGTATTTTCCTTGCTACTATATATATGATTAAAGACACAACCGTATCTCTTTGCTAATGTAACCTACTATAAATTGTACATGCTACCTTACAGTAATAGACATGGACAGAGACAAAACTGTTTGTCCTTCTTCATATCACCCACTATACTCAATTTTTTTCCCCCCAAAGAAATCAAACTAAGGTGTGTCAAAATAAATGAAAATAAATAAAAAGAAAACAAAAGCACTAAACAAGATTGTAGACTTAGGTTGCCTCCCAAAAGTGCTATATTTAATGTTGATTGCTTGATGTAATGCATCGTCTTACTTACCTTCATCTGGGAGGAGATGGATCTCCTTCCTTATCTCACCTCCGAACTCTCTACACAAGGATAGATTTACCTCTTGACCGTTGGCCTTTCAAATTCCCTTTTCCTGGGTGAGTGACTTCTAAAAGTTTTCTCCTTATGATGCCACTTATCAAACTCACGTAGCTTAAGTTTCTTCTTTTGTTTCGCTTTCCACTTAAATGCAATGGTTCTTAGTAGCTTAGAGCCCCTCACTACAAAGTCATGCTCCAACTAATCTCTTGATTGTTTCTATTCTAATATCAATGGCTTCTCTTTTAGAAGTTTTAACTTTTCTTCCTTTGGTCTACAGGATAGTTCAAACCCCTTCTTTACCACAATGGATTCATTAGCTCCCAACAGAGCTACAACATCAAAATGATTAGGGGTTTTCACCATCTTTTCATCTCCCTTTTATAAGCAATGAGTCAAGGGTTCTTTAACAAGTCTTTCCTGCATACATTCAATAATGATGGCATTTATAAGATCAATATCATAGCTTGTGCCCTTTGAGTTAAGGGAGTTGTCCATTGTATCTAAAATCTATAAAACAATTTCTTTATCTCTGACCCTTAAAATAAGCTTATACTCACTAACATTAAAAACAGCCCTGATAGTAGCTAGAAAGAGTCAACCTAAAATTATAGATGCCTAAAGATCCTCATCTTTATCAAGGATAACAAAGTCTATTAGAAAAACTTGTCAACTCATACCAAAACATCCCTTATGATGCCTCTAGGGTATATGATAGACTTATTACCTAATTGAAGGCACATATGTATTGGCTTAAGTTCTCTTAACCTTAACTTTTTAAACAATTTATATGGCATCAAATTTATACTAACTCCTAAGTTTGCCAAAGCATTATCTAGTAACAAATTACCAAGTACATAATGAGTAGTGAAACTCCTTAGATCTTTTAATCTTTTGGTAGTTTTTCTAGAGAAGCATCGAGCATTCCTCATTCATTGTAATAGTTGATAGATTCTCCAGCTTCCTCTTATTCGAAAAAAGATCCTTCAGGAACTTTGCATGCTTTAGCATCTACAATAAAACATCAACAAGAGGTAAGTTTATGTGTAATTGTTTAAAAAGATTGAGGAATTTACCAAATTGCTTATTTTGATAAGTGTAATCTTACTTAAGGCACTGTGGATATGGGATAAGCAGCTTATACTGATTCACTTTTGGTAGCTCTACACTCCCTTTTGATCTTAGTAGCTCTACACTTTCCTTATCCTTGATCTCTAGTTCTTTCTCAGCTACTTCCCTACCATTCCTCTTCTTAACTTGTAGCTCTCTTCCACTTCTTAAAGTCATTGAATTCACATGTTTGCTAGTGTTTGTTTCAGTATTCCTAGGTAACGACCTTTGTTTCCATTCATTCAACATTCTTCCAAATTATCCAATCTAATTTTCTAAGTTGTAGATAGAAGCCTCTTGATTCCTAAGGGATGTCTCAATTTGCTACATCCTCACCTCATTAGTCTAAATGTACTTTTCTAAGAGACTCTTCAATTTCTTCTCTAGGGTTGGTGGAAGAGCTAATGGTTGTTGAAAGTAGAGGAAATTTTAATCTTTGCTAAGGTTAGTTCTTTGCTTGCCACTACTAACTCTAATTTCAGTTCTTATTTCCCCAGGAAAAATTAGGCTAATCTCTCCATCCAGGATTGTAGGTGTTACTATATGGATTATATTGAAGCCTTAAAGGTTTCCTTAGGAAATCGGCTTGCTCTATCTGCTTATTCCCTACAACTCTTTCTTAGTAAAAACTACTCAAGCTAAACTAAGGCTAATATGAATCAAGTAAAAGTGAGTCAAATCTTTTTACTCAACATCTCCACCTTAGTGGCCAAAAAGTGAATCACATCTAACTCAAATACACCTACTGCTCTTTGCTTACCCTTAAGGTTTTCCCATTGGTAATTATTCATAACCAGCCTTTCAATTAAATTTTGAACTTGCTCTAGCGTCTTTATGTTTAGTATAGCCCCAATTGCTACATCTATCATCTACCTTATGGAAGGATTGAGATCATTGTAGAAAGTTTATATTTGCATCTAAAGGGGGAGGTTGTGATGTGGGCACCTTCCTAGCAAGTCCTTGAAGTGCTCCCAAATGTCAAATAAGGTCTTACCCTCCACTTGGGCACATGTTGAAATATTGGCTCTAAGCAAAGCAGTTTTAGTAAGTAGGAAGTACTTTTCCACCAATTCACTTCAAGTTGTGATTGAATTCCTTAGAAAGGAATTTAACTACTGCTTAGCTATATTACGTAAGGAGAATGTTGGTTGCCCCATTAATTTTAAATGTATTACATATTTCTAAGAAGCTAGAAATATGTGCATTGAGTCCTCGTCTTGAAAGCCATCAAATTGCATGAACTATTCAACCATTTGTATGATATTTAGCTTGATTTCAAAATTGTTGGCTGTAACAGCCAGCTTATTTATGTTGGATTAGGCATTGGTCAAAGAAGGCCAAGAAAAATCTAATGTAATTCTATTGTCTTCCCCATTGTTGGCTATGTTGTCTTTAGGTATACTCTCTTAGTCAAACTCTTGATCATTCACTTCACCTTCATTTTTAATTCTATGGTTTCTTTAACTATCAATTATCTCAAATTTCTTAAAGTTGTTCTCTCAATCTCAAGGTCAATTTCAATCAAGTCTCATAAATGACTTCTAGTCATGTGCTACCCAAAAGAAAATTTAGAGTTAATTAAAAATTGCACCGAATAAATAAAAGAAAAAAAGAAGAGAAAGGAAATCAAGAAAAATCAAGAAAACAATTATTAGATTAATAAAGTGGCTAGTATTCTTAATATTACAAGTCTTAGGCAGTAATGCCAAAGACTTGGTATTAAGCAAGCGACCTATTGATTAGTAGTATAGTTCAATCAAAATGGATATTATTCTTACGAGAACTATGAGTATTAATCCTGACTATTTGTTTATTATCTTACCAGTAAACTCGATTTCAACAAACCAAAAGAAATTAGACTAATTTGTGGCTAATGATTAATCTAATACCTAATCAAGACTTGAATTAAAGAAATTAAACAAGAAAACAATTTACTTAGAAAATTGACTTCAAGATCAACTGCGTATTTAGATCTTACTTCCCCTAGAATTACTCACGTGACTCCTACTCAAGATAATCTAATTTTATCTCTAATTTCTTTGACTGGGAGAATTCTCTAACAAAGTTAATAACTTTCTTAAGTCTATTAACTTTGATTTTTAAATTACTTATTTAAATATCTTCTCAATAGCATAATTAAAGATCATATTAAATAACAACGAATTATCGCAAAAATAACAATCAAGAACCGAAAAGACTTTGCAACTTATCTCTAAGTTTGCAATAATCTTCATCAATTATGCCTAGGTTTAATCATACAAGCAATCTCTCAGTTTTCTTACACAATATTAGGCATTATATCAATACTCTAGAAATATCAATCTAATGCAATGAAATTATGTACTAATCATGGAAAGAGAATAATCTTGGACCAAATCTAATAGAACATGTAATTAAAAGCCATGAAAAACAAAGAAAATATCTTAAATCTTAAGGCTTAGAGTACATTGCTCTCTTGTGCCATTCTACCCTTAAAGTCTCTCTAAAGTTCATATGCAAAAGTATAACAAAAATGCCTTAAGAGTCCTTTTATAATGCGTGTGAAATTCTTCCTTTAGTACAGGTGACATAGTTGAACGACATGGTCATATCATTAGTTATGTCACTTATATCTTCACAAATCTCAATGAATCTTCTTAAATCTTCTCAAATTTGGTACTAACATGATTTGGGACATTGTCATATCACTTACTATAGACTACTCTGTTCAACTCAAAAATCTTTTTTACAACTAACATAATTATGTTACTTCTAAACTTCAAAACTTCTTCATTTTAACTCCAAATTGAGTGACATTTGTTTCTATTTTCATGTTTTCTTCCAAAGAATGTTTCAAAATCTAGAATTCAAAATTTTACTCAATTAAGTATCATTTTCTTAAAATAAACCAAAATTTAAAGAAATATGCTAAAAATCACTATAATAAATATAGTCAATTAAGAGCTTATCATTAGCTATGTTCTCATCCTTCACCATACTATCACCTCTAACCTAATTAAAAATAAGCTGGGAATCAAAAAGATATCTAACCACTTAGCTCTGACCTCTTTAGCCAACTTCATCCCTGCAAAGAGTGCCTCATATTTTGACTAATTATTGCTAGTTAAGAACCTAAATTTCAAAGCATAAGAAATTTGAGCTCCCATTAAGCTTCTCAAGATCAAGCTAACACCACTTTCTTCACATGTTGATGATCAATCAACATATAGGGTCTAAGTTGGCTCTTCACTCTATACAGCGAATCCTTCACTTTTAGTAAATTCGATTATAAAATTGGCCAAGATCCGAGCCTTATAGGCTTCCCTAGGTCAATATTGGATCTCAAAGCACTAAGCTCTAAGGCATATTTTACCATTTGCCCTATGGTGTTAAGCTCTTGTAGAGCTTGTTTCAAAGGTTAGTCAGTTAAGACCATGACCTAATGAGCCTCAAAATATGGTAAGAGTTTCTTGGCTACAATAACTATCGCTAAAACGAACTTATCTAACTTTATGTAGCGTAGCTTGAGTCTTTGCAAAACATGGCTAACATAATAAATAGGTTAGTGTATTCCTCATTTTGCTTGTACAAGCATAGATAAAAGAGTTGGGTCACTTATAGATAAATATAAATAAAGAGTCTCGCCCTTAAATGGTTTTGATAAGATCAGCAGCTTAGTCAGAAATTCCTTTAAAGTATTAAAAGCTTGCTCACATTTTGTGGTCCACCTGAACTCAATGGATTCTTCAAGGTATAAAAAAATTATATACACCTTTTTACACTTTTGATAAAAAGTGGTTCAATGCTACTACTCTACCAATTAACTTATAGACCTCTTTGATGAACTTCAGTAACTCCATATCCAATACACCTTGGATCTTCTTGGGGTTAGTCTCAATTCCCCTTTATGTCACTATGAAGCCTAAAAATTTTCCTAAGGATGCTCCAAACACACAATTCTGAGGACTCACTTTCATATCGTTGGATCTGAGTGTATCAAAGGTATCTTATAAGTCAGAAAGGTACTTGTCATTGGTCATCTTCATAAACCTTAGCCTTCCTATGTATTTGAGGCTTAAATGTCTTTGTAACGAACCTTTGGTAAGTGGCCCCTGTGTTTTTCAAATCAAATGGAATGGCATCACCTTATAGCTATACATCTTGAAATTAGTAATGAAAGAGGTGTATGCCTGATCAAAAGGGTGCATTTTAATCTAGTTGTATCTAGAAAAATCATCCATAAAGCTTAATAGAACATACCCCAAGGTCAAATTGACCATCTAATCAATGCGTGGTAAAGGAAAGCAATCCTTTGGGCATGCCTTATTCAAGTCTATAAAATCAATGCACATCCCCCATTTTCTATTTGTTTTTTTACTAACATGCAATTGGCCAACCAAGTAGGTTACAACTCTTCTTTAATGAAATTTGCTTTCAACAGCTTTTGAATTTCTTCCTCAACAACTACTTACCTTTCTAAGGTAAAATATCTCTTTTTTTGCTCTACTACCTTAGCAACTGGATCAATATTCAGCAGTAGATGATTACCTTTTCTGGGATTCTGGGCATATTGAAGAGAGATTAGGAAAATATATCCCTATTAGCACAAAGGAAGTGTACTAAACATTATTGGAGGTCAATGGGTATGTTAGCCTTGACCTTAGTAATGTGCTCAAGGTTATCACTTAGTTGTATGGTTAAAGTTTCCTCTACTGGCTCACCTCCCACTTGCAAACAATTACTTGTGCCTTACTTAATATCATAAACCTAATCCCTCTTCAAGGCTTGAAGGTACAAAGCTCTAACTAATTGTTGGTTTCTATGACACATTTCCATTCCTATTGGGGTCAAAATTTTTGCTTTCTAATGAGCTATTGACATAAACATCTTAAGGATATTAGTGGAAGTCAGCTCATGATCCCATTATATGGTGAGGTACAATTGACTATGACAAAATCAACTTCCTTTTCCAAACAACGTTCTCATCATCCTCGATCTAAAGAGTTAAGGTAACTACTCCTTGAACTTTCATTTGTTAATTGTTAAACTTATATAAGTTTTACTTATAAGGCTACATCTTATAATTCTCTAGCTTCAATCGCATTTGGTTAAACGTATGCTTAAAAATAATATTGATTGAGCTTCCAGTATCAACCATGATCTTTTTTACCTTGAACTTGGCTACTCGAGTTGCAATGATTAATCCATCATTGTGGAGAAATTGAATCTCCTGCATATCCTTATCCGAGAAAGTCATCATGTCATCTACCCTATGCCTCTTTCCTTTAACGTTTAATAGATTATCTCCTTAAGAATCAACCAAACTCAATGTAGCTTGGGTACTTCCTCCTCTTAGGCCACCAAATCACATTAATTACTCCTCTTAGAACTTGGTTGTCTCCTCAAGGATTGTTCTAAATTGATAATTCTCAATTATTAGGTCAAGCATCATTATGTTAAGGTTGCTTCTCAATCCTTCTTCTTTAAGTAGGTCATTCAATCCTTTCTTCCTTGTCTACTATAAATTTCCTTAAGTATCCTCTTTAGATAGCATCTTTTAGTACATTCTTCAAGTGGATGCACTCGTCAATGTTGTGGCCACGATCTTCATGGAAAGCATAATACTTATTAGAATTTTTCCTTGCAAGGTTGTTTCTCATCTTTTCTAGCCAAGCCAAGAATCTTTGACTACGCACTTCCAACAAAATGTATGAGATAAGTCGATTTAGAGGGCGTCTATGTTGTTAATACTGCTCCTTCCCTAAGACTCAATTTGACCTAAAAAAAGGGATACCCAATTTACTTATTTACCTCCAACTCCTTCTTTATTACACTTTCGAGCTCCTTTATAGCACTCTCAATGAACCAACTAGTTGGGGAAAGCTAATGAGCTAAGCATAACTGAAATGTAAATAGCAACCCGACCTAAATAGGTCGATTATACGCAGTCATCTCGAAGGAACTACCTGCAGCTCGTTAAGACTCAGTCAATCCTAGGGAGTTCAAATTTAAACAAAGGGCATGAGCAATTAGGTTTCTTATAGAAATAACTGTTCACCAATTGCCATTATTCTAGCCACATCCCCTAATATCGAGAGTGGTCTAAAATTCAAATCTGGTATATGTATGTATTTTAGAGGCAATGGTTATTAGATAAGGAGGATCTATAGCTATAAATAGAGCTTGAAGGGCTATAATGAGCTTCTTTTAGACACTCTTACGCAACTTATTTACTTTCCCCTCTCTTTCATTCCATTAACCGACTTAGGCATCAGATTAACTGCATCAGAGTTACCCTAACACCCCCTAGCCTAACTTTTCTTCTTTTGCAAAGTTAAAATTCAATAAGTGTCCAATTATCTTGTCTACACCAACTTTTACCATCAATAATTTGGTGTTGTTTGTTCACTAAATACTGAATGATGACTAAGACAAAATCAAAAGACAATGATACTCTAGAGGAGAGTAATACCCTTCATGCAACTCAAGAACAAAGATCCTTACAGCAACTCATTCAAGAGGTATGTTTAGTAGAAGTTCATGATCAGCCTACTCAAGTGCAAGATCAGAATGATGACAACTCACACACAGTGCAGGTGGAAGCTTTATGTGCCAAGTTTGGTAAAGAACTCAAAGAAGTTCAAGCTAATAACCTAAAACTAAGGCAGAAGCTTAATGAATGAGATGTTACTTCTTCTTCTAGCCTTTATTACAGCCAGTCAGGGAAGAAATCAACCCGTTGGCTCACAAAGAAGCAATACGATAACCATGCAGCAAGGCTACAATGGTAGATAAAACTACCTAGCAATAAAGACAAGAAATACATGCAGAGAAAGATTTTCAATAGATACTGATGCAGGCTTAGATGGCAGCATATGTACAGATGCATGTTGAACAGAGGGTTGAGCATCTAGCTACTCAATTGCTGTAGAAGGCAATAGTAGATATGAGCTTACAAGATTTGGAGGAATATATGAAGAGGTTAGCGATAGAAGGAACTTCTAAAAAAGAAGTAAATACGAAGGGTAAGAAGTTGAGCCCCTTCATTCAAGGAATTGTGGATGAAGTTCTACCATTAGTTGTCCGATTACCCTAGTTCGACACTTATGACAACAAAAGGGATCCACATGACCATCTTAACACATTCCATACATTAAAAGAGTTATTACAGACTTTTTGGTGCAATTGTTTGTAAGGTTTTTCCCCTTACCTTAAGGAAATCTGCAAGCAATTTTTCAATTCATTGAAAGTGGCCTTTATCTCTTCTTTTGATCAATTGGCCTATGAATGCCACCAATACTTCTTAGTTAGCAAAACTCCTACCAAGGATTCCTTACTTATGACTTTGATTAGGTAGAAGCCTAAGGAAATTATTAGAGATTGCATGTACAAGTTAAATCAGTTGACGATCGAGATTACCAATTACAACAAGAGTATAGCACTTTATGCCATTTGCAAAGGAGTTAGAGAGGATTCGAACTTCTTCATATCTCTTGCTAAGCACCCACTGATCTCATTGGATGATTTTACTAAGAGATCAGAAAAGTTTATACGCTAGGAAGATCAGATGCAAGTTCGAAGGGAACTTGAGCAAGAAAAGTTTGAAAGGAGATTGAAGAAAGAAAGAGTGTTTGTAAAAGACCATCTAGCAAAGAAGTTTGACATGTGAAATAGATTGAGCCGACTTCTAAGAGATCGAAAAAGGTCAATCCAACCTTTGCCGCACATACCCCCGTGAACTGACCTATGTCAGATATATCTTGATGGAAGTATGCAACCAAGGCTTCCTAACTTGGCTAGAGAAGATGGGGAATAATCCTGTAAGAAGAAGTTCTAACAAGTACAGTGATTTCTACAAAGATCGAGTCATAACATAGATAAGTGTATCCACTTAAAGAATGCACCAAAAGATAAGATGCTATCCAGAGAGGTTATTTGAGGAAGTTCATAGTAAATAAGGAGGAAATGATTGAACAACCTACTCAAAAAAGGGGAATCGAGCAATATCCTCAAGGTAATGATACCCGACTTACAATCAGGAACTAACAGCCCAGAATAACAAAAAAGGAGACAATTAAACTCCTAGAGGAGTAATTAATGAGATCTTCAGTAGATCAACAAGAGGAAATACTTTAGCCGCATTAAGCTCGACTGATGTACTGGGTGATCATATGTTGAACCTTAGGAGGAAAAGGAATAAAGTGGAAAACACAATGACATTTTCAAATAAGGATATAAAGGAAATTTAGTTCCCTTATGATGATGCACTAGTCATTACAACCAAGGTAGCTGAATTTGAGGTTAGAAAAGTTATAGTCAACACTAAAAGCTTAATCGACATCATCTTCAAACATGCATTTGATTAAATGCAAATAAAGCTTAAGAATTGCAAGATGCAATTGTCCAAATACAATTTGTACGAGTTTAGTAATCAACCAATAAAGGTTCAGGGCATAGCTACCCTAACCTTACAAATCAAGGACGATGAGAATGTTATCCAAAAGGAGATTGATTTCTTTCTAGAAGATTATCCTTCGCCCTATAATGGAATCATGGGCTAACCTTCCATCAACACCTTTAAAATGGTAGTGTTGACAACTCATCAGAAGGTGAAATTTCTAACTCCAACTAAAACGAGAACATTTCATGGGGATTAGCAACTAGTCAAAGCATTATACTGAAAAGTTCTAAAGAGAGATCAGGTATACGAAATTGAGCAAGTATTGAGCCCTATTTTAGTTTCCAAAATTTAACCTATATTAAGCCTAGCCCACTTAATATAAATTACTCAACATTAAATTAAGGAAAAAATTAATAGAAAAAATGGAGTCGCCAACCAGTTCAACTAGTAAAAAAGATAAATTAGGGTTTTCGGGACCCTAATTTGACCACTAGTTTGCGACTGTTCTAAAAAATTAATTTTTAGAAAATCGAACCAGAAAACCGAATTTGGAAGCTAACTTATTAAAACAAAATCATCATGTAAAAATTTTAAAAATTGATCAGCTTTTATTTTTCTAATTTTCCCAAAATATTAAAATTATACCTAAACGTACAAAAAATAACTAAAGCGATTTTTATTATTTTTTATGATTATGAATTTTCAAGAAAAATGAAAAAAATATATTTTTTTATACTGTTACCCCGAAGATGCCTACATACCTGCTATTTGGAATCAAATCAATCATACTTCTCTTTTTTATAAAATTTTTAGTGAGTGAGTAATTTTTATATTGAAAACTAAGCTAGGTTTACGTTTTTTATCAATTTATTATTTTAAGAAAAAAAAACCTAAAAAAATCTAAGTTTCCTAAATTAAATAAAAAAAAACCCTAACTAACCGAATCTTTTTGAAAAAAAAAAAAACTCAATTTAAGATTTTTTTACTTTTCAAAACCCCTATATGTCAAAATATATATTTTTTATTGAAAAAAAACATGATTTTTCAAAAAAAAATCTTAATTCAACTAAATTTTATTGGAAAATAAAAAATTTGCAATAAGAATAAACAATTAAAAAAACTACACTTAAACACAAAAATAGTTAATAAAAAACATAACTAATAAAGTTAATTAATAAAAATTAATGAAAAAAATCAACGAAAATTTTCTTAGCATCAAATCGTATTAGTGTCAAGCGATGATGGGCGGTAGACTGGACGCTACTAGGTGACACTAGGCAGTGGATTGGGCGATGCTAAGCAATGGACTGGATGCTGCTGGGTGATGGACTGGGCACTGTTGGGTGACGTTGGGCACTACTGGGCGTTACTAGGCAACGTTAAGCAGTGGACTATAGTGGTTATGCGGTGATGCTAGAGTGATACTATGTGGTGTTGCGTAATGGTTGTGTGGTGGTGCAATGACGTTTGGGTAGGAGTGTGATTAAAAAAAAAATCGCCCCTAAAACCTTTGTCGATGTGTTATTTATAAGCTCAAAATCGAATCTTTCATATCATAAATATAAAAGATTCAACAGCAATTCTTCTAAGATTTACCTTAACTTCTAGAAACCCTAGTTATTTTAGGCCTTCTATTTCTTCTAAGGCTTGATCTACTTCGCTATAATTTAGCCCAATAATTCCTTAATCTGATTTAAGTCCTTAAATTAAATGAATTTTATTATATATTAGTTTGGCCCAAAATTAATTAAGCCCATATCATCACCTAATCCGACAATCCAACTCAACTCAATTCAATTTAACACAATACAACTCGACTTATGACTCAACTTGCTACGAATGGACTCGACTCAACTCAACATAATTCGACTTAACTCAATACGATAAAACTTGATATGATTCTCTTTTTTATAGTTATTATTTTTTTTGTTTTTTTTTCTACTTTCTATTTATTTATTAACCTAGATTAATTAATAAAAATTGACCAAAATGAGGTGTCTATAACAAGGCATAAGCAATCGCCTATAAGTAAGAAGGTAGTCAATAGAGGAAACATTGACCATACAATTAAGTGATAATCCCAAGCACATTACTAAGGTTAGAGCTAACATGTTAACCAACCTCTAAGAGAGTATTATATGTTTTCTCCAAGTTAATAAAGATGCTTTTACCCAATCCCCATTTAATATGCCTAAGATCCCTGAGAAAGTGACTACTCATAAGTTGAACATTGACCCAACTACAAAGGTCATCTAGCAAAAGAAAAAGCATTTTGCTCAAAGAGGCAAGTAGCCATAGAAGAGGAAGTCCAAAGGATTGTTTTCTTTCGCCTTGTATTGATCAAATGGTCAATTTAACCTCATAAAATGCTTTATTAAGCTTCATAGAAACTTTTTCTAAATACAATTAAATCAAGATGCACCCCTAATCAAGTACATACCTCTTTCATCACCAATTTTAGGACCTATTATTACAAAGTTATGTAGTTTGGTTTGAAAAATGTAGGTGCCACATACCAAAGGCTAGTTACAAAAATGTTTAAACCTCAAATACATAAGAGCATTGAGGTATACATAGATGATATGATTTTCAAGAGCGAGACAAACGAAGAACCTATAAGAGACCTTCAATAGACTCAAACGACACAATATGAAATTAAACCCCTAGAAATGTGTGTTCATGGCATCTTCGAGGAAGTTCTTTGGCTTCATGGTGACATAAAGGGGAATTGAGACTAACCCCAAAAAGATCTAAGTTGTATTGGATATGGAATCACTAAAGTCCATTAAAGTAGTCCAAAGGTAGACTGACCAAGTAGCTAGCATTGAATCAATTTGTCTCCAAAAGTGCTAAGAAGTACGTAGCATTTTTTCATGTTCTAAAAAATCCTTTTGAATTTAGATGGAATGTAGAATATAAGTAAGCTTTTAAGGCCTTAAATTAGTTCTTAACCAAACCACCAATCTTGTTGAAACCAATTGAGGGCAAAACCTTTTATTCGTACCTATCAATGAGTGACTGAACTCTTTCATTTGTACTTGTATGGGTGGAAGGATGGATACACAGGCTAGTTTATTAAGTTAGTCATGTTCTACACGGGTCGAAGTACAATATACCAAGTTACAAAAGTTTGTCCTAGCCATTGTCATAGTAGCCAAGAAAAGTTCAACCTCACTTTGAGGCTCACCAAGTTGTGGTCCTAACTGATCAACCCCTAAAGCAATCCTTATAGAAGCCTGATGCCTTAGGACAAATGGTGAAGTATGCTTTAAAGCCTAGTTCTCTAAGGATTCAATATTGACCTAGAGAAGCCTACAAGGATCATATTCTAATAGATTTTATAGTTAAGTTTGTTGGGATTAAGAGACCTTTCATGGAGAGTAAGGAGTCGACCTGGAAGCTATATGTTGACAAATCATCTACATGCAAAGGGAGTAAAGTAAGTTTAATCTTGAAAGGCCCTATGTGGGCTCGAATTTCTTATGCTCTAAAGTTCAGATTCCCAGCCAATAATAATGAATCAAAATATGAGGCATTGTTGGCCATGATGAAGTTGGCGAAAGAGGTCAACGCTAAGCATCTAGATATTTGCTTTGATTCCCAATTAGTTGTTAATCAAGTTAAAGGATATAGCATAGCAAAGATGGGAACATGATTAGATACCTACAGCTAGTTAAAGAGCTTAGAGCAGATTATAAGGCTTGGCAGTTGGTAAAGATTCCAAGGATAGAAAATTATGTAACAGACAAGTTGTTTAAGTTGGCCTCTATAAGTTTGTCAAACTAGGAGGAGGATTTTTATTAAATATTTACCAAAAAAGAGTACAAAAAGGCAACTAGCGAAATGTTTGGAAGTTCAACAAAAAGAAGAGGAATAATGTTAGATTGACCCTATTCTTAATTACTTGAAGAATGGTGTTCTACCTCGAGATAATAAGAAGGCTCAAAGACTTATGTATAAGGCCACAAATTTTACAATTATTGATGGGAAGCTATACAAGAGAAGATTGATTGTACCCTATTTAATGTGCTTGCAACCATCAGAAGTAGAATAGGTCATTTTTAACCTACATTCTAGAGTGTGCAACAATCATATTCAAGTTAGAGCTTTATACATAACCGCTCTTTGGTTAAGATATATTAGTGGCCCATAATGAAGAAAGATTCACTTCGTTTAGTTCAAACCTGTGATCTTTGCTAGAGAAATTCTCTAATAAAGAGAGCCTTGAGTACATGTTTGATCTCACTCACTAGTCCTTAACCTTTCATCCAATGGGGATTAGACATTCCCAATCCATTTCCAAAGATCACTAAGGAGAGACAGTATATTGTTGTCACAATGGGTTACTTTATGAAATGGGTTAAGGCTAAGGTGGTAGTAAGCATAATGAAATGAAGTATTAAGGCCTTTTTGGTTAACAACATTTTAACTAGGTTTGGGATACCTTATGTTATTATTACAGACAATGGTTCACAATTTGAAAATGAAAAATTTAGAGAGTTTTGCGAAACTCAGCAAGTTAGACCGTATAATACATTCGTCACACAGCCTCAAAGTAATTTTTAGGTAGAGGCTAAAAACAAGGACCTCAATAGGCCATAATCCTTACTAGCTAGCCTTTAGGTCTGAAGCTATGTTGCCAATTAAGCTCCAGATGTAGAATGTAAGAGTCTAAGCTTATACCCTTAAATATAATGACATAAGCCTACGAACTAATTTGGATACTATTCATGAAACATGAGCATTGGCCAAAGCTCATCTTACCACCTTTCAGCAATAAGCAACTCACTACTATGATAAGCACATTAAACATAAGTGTTTCTAACCTAGTGATTTGGTCTGCAAGAAGTTAAAGCCATTGGTGAGCAAGAGAATGTCAAAGGAAGTTGACTCCTTTATAGGAAGACCTTGTTAAGGTAAAGGAGGTGATAAGGAATAGATATGCTTATAAATTGGAGAGACTTGATGGACATCCTATTTCCTAGGTACAGAATGCTAACAATCTTAAACCTTATTTTGAGTGACTAGTCTATGGATGAAGATATGTAAATTTTTGGTTGTTGTTAATTGTGTGGATTTACAAAAGTTATTTGTTCATTTTATTAACGTGATTGTCCGTGGAATGTTGATAATCTCAAACCCTATTTCAAGTGACTAGTCCATGGGTGAAGATATGTAAATTTCCGATTATTGTTAATTGTGTGGATTTAAAAAAGTTGTTTGTTTGTTTTATTAACGTAGTTGTTCATTTTATGGTTGTGTTTATAAGTGGATTGAGTCCATTGACCTACTTAATCAATCATCATTGTTATTAGTGTATGATGTATGTGGTCAAAGCTAATAAATCGACCTTGTTTATGTCTAGCATTTTGCATAATGAAGTGTTTAGTTATTTAATGTTGTTCAACTTTACATTATGTGCTTTATTTGAGCACATCATTCTTTACAAAAGCATGAACATAATCATAAGAAATATATATGATCCCCATCTAACCTCTTTGACGAGGGAAAACTCGAAAGGTCTCTAAGCCCTACTAAAGGGTAACAAGTGAATCATGAAGCGCTAAATCCCTAAGCCCTATATTCAACAGATGATAAGAAAAGGATATCCCTAAATCTCTAAGTACAAGAATAACTCAAACAACGATATGCAAAAGCCTTAAGATTTTTTAGGAATGGTAGACATAATTGTTATAAGTCCTTGTAAAGGATGACTAGCTATTTGCAAACCCCTAAGTCATCAATTGACAACAAGGTAATACTCTAAGTCTACTAAATAGACAATGAGTCACCTAAAAGCCTTAAGATATAGACACTACATTCTAAGTCCAATCAATAGACAATGAGCTACCATTAACTTGAGCATTTAAAATGTATTTCTTAAATGTTGAATTGTGAGAAGGCTCTGAACTGCTAATTAAGTGCAAGCATGATAATCTAAGTCCTATAATGAACAAAGATAATAAGCTAAATAAAAATCTCTAGATTACCTAATAACAAGTTAAAAGGGCTTATAGAAATCACAAAGCAAATATATCTCCAAGATCCCTAAACAAACATATGAATGTTAAACAGAACCAGAGCAAGTGCAATTCGAAGTTCAAGATGAAAAGGGAAAGCTATATAAGTCTTTCAAAAACCTTAGCAAATGTCCAATGAATTATCTTTACATTTAATAAAGGTCGGCATCCCAACCTGAGAATAATTAAAAAGTAGCAAAACAAGCAAATAGAAGGACTATTCACTTCTTTAAAACTTGATTGGCAATAAGAGTTTGGTTGTTAAGGACTTTGTCAGGATCAAGCTGGGGATAGGAAGAAGGATTTGGAGTAGGAGCTTTAGAGAATTTAATTCTTTAAAACTTGATTGGCAATAAGAGTTTGGTTGTTAAGGACTTTGTTAGGATCAAGCTGGGGATAGGAAGAAGGATTTAGAGTAGGAGCTTTAGAGAATTCACTTCTTTAAAACTTGATTAGCAATAAGAGTTTCGTTGTTAGGGACTTTGTCAGGATCAAGCTAGGGATAGGAAGAAGGATTTGTAGTAGGATCATTAGAGACCTCAAGAACATCGTAGACTTCTTGAGTGTCAACAATGTCAACCATGGGAGTGTTGGTACCTTCATTCGACCGGTCTTCTACCCCAGTTCCATCTACATTATCTTTACCAGGAGGAGCAATAGGAACCCCTTCTTTCTAACTTCACTTGGTGAAGTCTAGGTAGCTTAAATCATAGGTAAGGTAGTGAATAAAAACCTCATCTCGACCCAAATTCATCCCATTAACCATCTTCTACAACATTAAGTCTATATACTTTCAGCATTCTTATATGTCCTGAAGAGCTTTATCATAAGCCTTTTGGTAATTCAAGCTTTTCTCCTTTTGAAGGTCCACCATCTTGATTTTCAGTTCTTCATATGAGCTTTACATATGGGTTATCTCCTTATTATGCTTACTCTTAAGACCTTCTAGCTCACCTTATGCTTCTTGCGAGTCGGAAACTAACTGAGAGCTCTTCTTCTACTCTTCAATTACAGTTGTTTCCTTCTCTTCCTTAAACTTAACTTCCCTTTCTACCTTTTCCTTCTAAGTTGTTATCTCTTCTTCTAATTTTTCCTTCTCCAACCCCCACTTCTCTTAAAGCTTCTTATGTTTCATTTCAATACGAGCAACTTAGTTCCTGGCATCTTTGACAATCTAAAATGAAGGAAGTTGAATCCCTTAGACCAAATGAATCAACGAAGAATTAAAAGATAATAAGATGAGAGGCTTATGACTCTTCTATCTTCATCCAAAGCTCCAATAATCATCATTATGTATTAGGAACTCTAAAAAAGGAAAGTTAAGTGAGATGATGACCTACAAACCTTATTTACATATGCTAGAAAGAACCTTACAACATAGATTTTTGAGGCAACCACTCGTAGTAGACTATCAGAACCTTAATTTTGATGGAATTTGACAATATCTATAGAGGGCCAACATCTTTTGGGAGACGAATACCCCTTACCAGTTCTGAAGCAACTTGTCCATTTTCAAGAACATGGTTAGCTATGCTAACGTTCCAATAAGGGAAAAATTGCAAAACTTCTTTTTTCTTTTTCTTGGATGATATCAAGGGTCTTAATATAGTGACTGGGATGTCTTTGGCTTTTTTAAGGTCCTTAAAGTTACCGTCAGTCTTGTCACCTTTCTTCTAACCTTCATTAGGAGATTTTCCCTTGGCTAGGTCCCTTCCCACAAGTAGGTAGTCATGTGTGTTAAGTCGCTTCCTTAGCTTGGTAACCTTAGTAACCTTGCTTTTTGCTGTTGTCTTTGTTTATAGAACCTCCTTAGTGGTTTTAGAGGTGGTGGATTTACAAGTGGCTTCGCAAATGGTTTTACAGGAACTTGCTTTTCATGAGCTTTCTTAGCATCTTCCTTCTTCTTGGTGTTGCTAGCTTTCACCTGAGCAAACAAATCTCTAGAGTTATAGTCCTCGAGTAGCATATTTGCAAAAAAATGCTCAATTATTAGCTCGGGAAAACACTAAAGTGAAAATAGAACAACTTATAGATGTCATGCCAAGTACGGGCAAGAAAGACCACTCAACTATTGAAGTAGACACAAAGGTCTATCCTCTTATGAACCCACTCAACACAACAAGAGCATGAATGGCTTATACCTTATTCAACAACAATACCTTCATTGGTACCTTCAATATCCTCACCTTAAGTGGCATTAGAACCCTTAGATACTCTCATCTCACCCTTAGGGAAGATCGAAGCACCACAAGAGCACTTAGAAATGAAAGTGTCTACATCCTAAAGGAACCAACCATTATTATAGGCCTCCATGATGACGTCATAGGCCTTCTTGTTGCTTGGTAACAACCATTTGATATCAAATTGCCTAATTAGTTGACTTCAAATTATGGGAAAGTCTAAATTGGTTTATGATTTGAATATAACCAATTTTTTCTTCCAATCATGTATAGAAGATTCTAACCCTATCAGAATTTTGCTACGTAGTCAGGCATATATGTAGAACCAACTATCACTTTTCTTTATTGTGAAAGAAGCTAAATAAGGTCACGATGTCCTTAACTTCTAAGTTTTTGCAAATGCATTCAAAAGCTACTATTAATCTAAATGAGTTTAAAGTCAACATAGATGGGCAAATATGATGGTATGTAAAATAAGACCTCTGAAAAAATAGAGAAGGAAAACCTCAAAATAATTCTCAAAAAGGATAAATTCTCGATCACTAACTGAGGTAATATGCTCAAGCAATTGAGGCCTTTCTATCCTTTAGTCTTGGGGTACAAAATGGAAGTTAAGCCTTTAAGCATTAAAATCTTATTTAATCATTGTACTGGCAAATCCATTAAGGCTTAATAATCAGTGCCCAAGTCTAGTTGAATTTCTTGGGAGTTGCCTTTGTTATCTAATAAATACTCGTCGATGGGGAGCTTTCTAATCTTCCATGACTTAAGAACATGAATTTTAATTGAACTTGTAAACCTAGACAATGGTTGTCAAAATTGTGATTCTAATGTTCATTTAAATACATATAAATGATTTTATATTCATTTTAACTAAAAAAATATTATAAAATTATAAACTCATAAAATCGTATTTTTTACTCATGATTTTAACAATTATGCTAGATAGATCCCATAGGCAATTGTCATCTGAGCTTATTGTACCAATAGGTTCTTTGTAAGGAAGAGAGTCATCTATTTGGTGCACAATGGTTAGTTCCTAGCTCCAGTACTGAGCACAAGTTAAGTCATCAAATTTGATGGTTGACATAATTACCTTGATGATGTAAAAATGGGGATGCCTAAGGCAAAGAAGGCAAAGAGAAATTCAAGACACAAAATGATGCAAGATAATAAGAGAGCAAAATGTGAAGAAATGGGAAGGAAAAGGAATATGGAATCAAAGAGACAAAGACAATAAAAGAATCAAGGTTTTCAAGATCCATGTAGAGTGCGATTACCAATTATTTTGAGCCGTTCAATTGTACATGCTAATTATGAATCTGACGACCTATATTGAATTATGGTATTAAAGGTACACATGGGTTCTGATACAATCATGCATATCTCAATAACAGGATGTGAAGCACCAGCTAAATGGACAAGAAGCTTCCCCGATAAGTTAAACAAAGAGGCAAGTCAGCCTCAATAGACTACACTATGACTTTAAAGGTAAAGTTAAACAATTAGCTCAAGCTCAAGAGAAGACGTATATCCTAAGGTAGTTTTTCATGATAAAATGAAAATATATGCTCAAAGATCGGTTCGAAGAGGTATTAGTATTCCCTTTTATTCACCCATCAAGGGGAGCTAAGGGGTAAATATTGATAGTGATCCTTCCTTAAGACTTGATCTAACCTAAAATAAAGGATACCCAATTTACTTATTCATCTTCAGTTCATTCTTCATCACATTTCTAAACTCCTTTAGACCGCCTTCAATGAACCAGCTACCTTGGGAAAGCTAAAAGCTAAGCATACCTAAACAATGAAAGAGTAACTCAACCTAGATCGGTTGAATTAGCCCCAATCAACTTAAAGGAATTGCCTGCAACTTGTTAAGACTCAGTTAACCCCAAGGAGTTCAAATTTGAACAAAAGGCATGAGTAGTTAGGGTTCTTATAGAAATAACTGGCCACTAGCCACCATTACTCTAACCATGTCCCTCAATATAAAGGAGTAGTCTTAAATTCAAATCTAGCACACGTACATATTTTACTAGCAGTGGTATTCGAATAAGGGAGGATCTACAACTAAAAATAGAGCTTAAAGGGCTACAATAAACTTCTTCTAGACACTCTTACACAACTTATTTACTTTCCCCTCTCTTTCATTTCGTTAACTAACTTAAATATTGAAGTAGTAAAACTAGAGTAACCTCGGCACCCCTTTAGCCTAACTTTTCTTCTTTTGTAGAGCTATGATTCAATAAGTGTCCAACTAACTTATCCAAACCAACTTTTACCATCAACATGTAGTAAAGGTAAAAATTATCCTTTTTCAATCTACTAAAGGTCAACTCAATCTATCTCGTATATCAGATTTCTTTCCAAAGCATTCTTTCACTGACGTTCTCTCTTTCTTCGACCTTTTCTCGAACGTTTCTTTTTCAAGCTCCCTATGAGCTTGCATGTGGTCTTCCTGACATATAAACTCTTTCAACCTCGTAGTAATCTCATCCAATAAGGTTAGTGAATGTTTAGTAAGAGACTTGAAAAAGTCTAAATCTTCTCTAACACCTTCGTAAATGGTGTATAATGCAACACTCTTATCATAGTGAGTAATCTCGATCATTAGTTGATTGAATCTATGTACATAATCCCTAGTACTCTCCCTAGGCTTTTGCCGAATTGAGGTTAAAAGCAAGGAGTCTTTGGTAAGAGGCCTACTGGCTAGGAAATATTACTTAAACTCATTAGACAATTGTTCAAACAAAGAAATAGACGTTTCTTTTAGCAAATTAAACCACTCACTCGCTAATTTCCTTAAAGTAGAGGGGAACACCTTGCAAGCAATGACATCAAAAAGTTAGTACAAGTCACACACACACACACACACACACAAGTTTCAAGTCATTAGTTTTTAATTTAATATTATAATTTTATTCAATTATTCAAATTTTATATCCTATATAACCAAACTAGTTATGAATTAATTCCTTATTCAATTTCTAAATCAAGTTTTGTTTTAACTTCTAATTATTTTTTTTATTTGTAAACCTGAGGAATTCCTCCTAGACTAAAATGTAAAATCCATCTAGCTATACTTAAGTATTCTAAATCTCTGCTTTAGCTTCTAACTAGTATTTTAAGCAATACAGTATACTATATTCCTAATTTAACTACTAAATCAACTCTCGATGTGAAAATAACCAACATTTTTCATATAATTTCTTAAACTTACCTTTCAAACCAGATTTATAATATTCTCTTATTATTATAATATTATCAATTAAACTTAATATTCTTTACTTATTTAATCTTCATATTTCACATATTATCCATTACTACTTAATCTACAATAAAACATATAGCTAACCTCCCCAATACCATGATTTATATCTCTCATCATCAACTAATATTTCAAGACATCTGAATTCATCCTAAATCAAAATATAAACCAAATTAACCCTAAATCATAAAATTAACCTAATTATTTACTTTTACCAATTATTCATTTATTATTACCTAATATACATAATACACACAATTATCACTCCACTCCCTAATTATCATCCTACATCAGTAATTAACATCTACGGATGTCTAATAACATACTAAATCATAATTTTCAATAAATTAACCTTAAATCACAAAATTAAGTTCACTAATTACCTTTTATGCATGATTTTGGGGCCTAAAAATTAAATAAAAATTTAGAAAATTAATTTTAGGAAAGACTCTTTATAGCACTATAATATGTATCCTAAATAGTCTACACAAAAATTTTGAAATCAAAACTACACTATTAAGGTTATTTAAATCAATATCAAAAACCGGATTGAGTTTAGGAATTTTTTAAATACTATATATCTAAGGACCTAATTTATTAATCTAACGTTTTTTTCCTAAATCTAAATACAAAAATAATTCAGAATAATAAATTTCATAATTTTCTACAATCATTTGATATTTTAATTAAATTAAACAAAATTTGAATTTACTGGCATTGCTAGCTCCGACCACCATCAACCACCTTAGCCGTGTTAGCCAGTCTAGGCACTGCCACTGCCACTACCATCCAGTAGTAGTGACCGTCTACTCCTAAGTTGTCGTTAGGTGTTGATTCCCTTCTAAAACCCTAATTCAATAATAATTTTCTTATTTTTTCTAAAAATTCTTTCTTCTCTCTTCTTTCTTTTCCCTAATTTTTTTTTTTTTAGCTTCAAATTAACCAAATGAGGTTTGGGAAGTAGCTTGCTGAATTTATAGTTAGGTTTTTTATTTTTCTTTCATTTTTTTTCCTGCCAAGTGTCTCTTATCTCTTCCAATTTCATTTTCTATTTGTTTAAATTTTATTGGTTACTTGTCTTTCTTCCATTTTCAAGCTGTCACACCCTAAATTTGGATAAGCTCACATATTTTTATAACTTTCTTGATTTTTCCTTTTTTTATGAATTTCCTTTAATTAATTAGTATTATTTTAATATATTTTTGGTATTTTAAGTAATTTTGCATATTTTACCTATACGTAAATATATATATGTTACAAATAAATATTCCTAAATATTATTTAAACTATTTTATAATTTTTTATATGCATATAATTTATCCCTATCAATTTGTTTGTTATTGAAACTCATTTTATGTGTTTTCTATAAATAACCGGAAATTTATATATAATTCAATATTATAATAATTAATTATTTTACTATTTATTTTCCTAAATCCAAATTCACAAGATCATTTTTACTAATATTTTTAATTTCGTCGTAAAATTTGAGTTCAATCAGACAATTTACTTAGTTATCCTAAATTTTATAGACCAAATCTTGTACACCTTATTGCAAGACCTACAATCATATACTACTAGATTAGCCGCTCCTTCAACTACCTTCAAAGAATGAGTGGAAGAGAAGGCAACATCATGTTCATTGAGTCTCTTTGTTAATTCTTGATTATAAGTTCGAAGTTCCTTAAGCTCCTTAGCATATTTAGTGCATAAAGCTTCTAAAATGTGTGAGACTTCATCATTTTGGACTTTGAACTTATCTAGGCAAATCATTAACTTTCACCTAACGCATTTCTGGAGTGTGTTTCTATGGTATCTTTCTTCCTAAGCCAAGCGAAGGGCATTACTTCCCCCTACCCAATTGAAGAATTGTCTTCTCTTGATCTTGTCTTAGTCTGCATTAGGTTTCAAAAAAGAGACGATGCCAAATTATTGATGGTGAGAATTGGTTCTATAAAATCTCTAGACACTTGAATAGTAAAGACCTTTCAAAACAAAAAAGAGTTACGTTATAAGGGTATTGAGGCAACTCCGACGTAATTACTCCAATGCCTAAGTTAGAAATCTATCTATAGAAAGGTGAAATAAAAGAGAATAAGTAAAGTGTAAGTGGCCAAAAGAATCTTACAGTAGTCCACCAAGCTCTATTTATAGCTAAGGATTATCTCATGCTCAATAACCGTTGCCTCCAAAATACACATGTACATGCCTTTTGAATTTCAAGCTACTCCTCGATTTTAAGAAATGTGGATGGCATTCTAGTGATTAATGGGTAGTTACTCTTGCAAACAATCATAACTGTTCATACCCCTTACTCAAATTTGAACTCCTCTCAGTTAACTAAGTCTCAGCAAGCTCCATTTCCTTTGACCAGGCTAATAGAGGCCCGTCTGACCTAGTTGACTCGACCTACTCCTAGTTATGTAGACAAGTATTTAGCTTACTAGCTTTCTAAGCTAATCGATTCTTGAGAAACTAATTGTAATAGATTAAGAGGTTAAAAGACCAAGAGGTCAGGGTACATCACTTTAGGTTGATTCGGGCCTAAGATGGCTTAGGGAAAAATTCTTATCAATAAGCACAATTTGATTAAATTCTTTAGGTAGGCTATAATCTACTTTGCTAATATCAATAACCTAAATTTCGATTCTTGTGGTTTTTTCCTCTAACTATGGTGTAGATTACACTTAGCATCGTCTAATTCTATTTATTTGGAACTAGAATTCCCTCATCCTTAACTCTCCTTTCAGCTAACTTCCTTTGAACCCTTCTCTTATCACAACTAGGCCCTCCTGTACTTACTGTAAGGATCATGGAATTAACATTATCTTCCTTTCCTTAATGAAATGGCATCATAATTTTAGCTAGAGAATTAAGTCAAAAGCTTTTATGTACTACTAAATTAACATCACTCAGAGTATAGCCAGCAATAGAACAAGTTCTAAAAGTTTTTTAAAATCTCATCCTACTTCGCAAGCAAAAGCATATAACCAAGTAAGTCAAATTCTTAGCCAGATTAACACATTGAAATTTATATACAGATCGACAAAGTAATACAACTGAAGAGCCTGTCACATATGGAAGACCATGTTGTTATACAACATTATTAATCAAAAGCCAAAGAGCACATAGAGCAACTTTCTTCAGCTTCCTCTTTATCTTAGTCTTGAAAATAATAGAATTATTCAAGCGCTGCTTATTGAAAATGCATCATCATTTTCATGTACTAGCTTAAACATAGCAAGGCTTGCACTGTTCTTGATGGGATAAGTCGCTTTCATTGCAATTCCACACTTCCCAAAATAGTTGTCTATGACAAAATTGCGCTGCATCCTAACATATCCCTCCTCGCCCCAAATTGTGCCCCATGAGTTTCTCACCATCCAATAGTCGACACCATTTTCTGTTCCATATCCAACAATCACCACGCCATGGTCTAGGTCTATGCCGCATTCCCCTGTGAATATACCCTTAATGTTGTAGAACAATTGGTATATTAGTGATCGATTTACAATTTTTTTATACAAGTGATTTTCTCTCCCGTTGCAAATGATTAAACTATAGGAACACAAAATGTATATGCTCTATCTCGGTGTACATGCTAAAGGAAGCGTGAAAAGATAATCAGTATCAGATTTAGATTTTCCACTCTATCTAACTCATAATCTGTGCTGGTAGATAGAGGTGCACTATCATATATATTTTTTCATTCCTAATGTCATAACAACAACAAATATTTGGGGATACTCACAGATTCATAGAGTTGAAATTCCCTGCCTTTAGCTTCAATTGCGACGCTTACGGGTTGATAAGAGACAGCTTTCTTCAACGCATTCTCATCAAATGGAAGAACGTCTTCATAGCCGTCAATGGTCACAACCTTAGAGTTCAACTGCAATGCTCATAAGAGAATAAAAGAAAAAAGATTGTTTAAGGTCATCTTCGTGATGCCTAATTTTAGATTTACGTAGAAACCAAATGAAATTTAGAAATTATTTCTATGATATTAAGATTCATCCTATGAGTTAATTATACCAATGGATAGACCTGTTTACCGAATGAGACTAGCCTTGAACCACCAATTCACAAGCTTGTTTCTAGCCGAACCTTGACTAACCCAAATGGTCACTGTTCCAAGCCGGTTCATTTCAAGGGCTGGTCATCTGCTCTTGAACCGGTAGTTTTGGTTTTTTTTTTTTTTCTCTTTCTCTCCTTTGAACTAATGAAATTAATCATTTGTAAATTCTTATTAATTTTTGAAATAGGTGTTCTTATAAATAATTGTCAGTCCCCTCACGTACTTAGATTTCATTCCGAAAATTATTGTATAGCGTAAGGCGTACATTTGCATAACATTATATGTAACATATATCTGATTAATCAGACTACATTAGATAAATAAAATACAATGCCACTCTAGACTATCAATCATTCTGGTACATTTCAAAAAACTATCTAACATATCAAAGTATAGGGAGTAAAAATATGAAATAAAATACCAACCACTTTTAATGATTCTTATTGGTTGAAACAATTACTATAAAAATTCAGTATTAGAGAATTTTGGGATTTTAGGAGGGGAAATTTTTTTTATTAATTTTACCATCACCTCGAAAATGCTTACATATTCACTAGTCAGAATTAAACCGCAGTAATTCAAAATGGATATTCAGAAAACCTTTAGTCTGTTAGTCAATTTTAAATTAGGGGAAACAAATCCAAGTGTACACAACTATCTAATTTAATTTTTTTGAAGAAGAATAATTTCACTTTGTCACAATTTGAAAAATTCTAGAGTTAGATCGCTACTTTTGGGAAAATAATCTCATTTAGTTTTCTGGAGTAATTGCGAAAAAAGATTTTTCCATATGATAAAACTTTTTCCGAAGGAACAAAAAGAAAACTTACTATGTATCTCCTTATGAAGATTGTTCATGATCGAGAGTGAAACTCGTAATTAAGCTTGGGCTTTCATCAAATCTATTTCAGTCGCTAAAGTAACCATCCTTTTCTCTTGATGTCCCATATGATTCTTGTTGTTTGTAGGTTGCCTTATACCAATCTTCTATGCAAACGCTTGCCTTAACATTAACAACAAATAGAGAGGCTTGCTAATCGTCGAAGATGACGCTTAATGTATTAAACGCTTACTTAACGGCAATCGTTGAAGCTGTAACAATGAATAATTTATGGGCAATGCAAGATAAGAGTGAGTAGTCCTTTATACCTCTGCCACCGCTCTAAGACATCGAATTCCTTGATGAAAATATTCTCGAAATTCGCATTTGTATAGTACTGCAGCTTAAATAATAGACCAACAAATCGTTGCCTCTTCTGCAACCGTAACTACTCACCTATAAATGAGTAATATCGTTTCTTAGTGGGTGGTAAAGGAGACACTGATGATTGGCCACCATACTAGATTTAGTAGCGGTTGAGCATCTCCTCTATCTCAATCATCACTGTTGATGCTTCTTGTTGTACTTCTAAGTTGTACATATCTTAGGAATCCGTTAGATCTTCAACAATTGGATACATATATCTCAGTTACTGGAGGGAATGTCAACCTCATACATGTTATATAATATGAAGTCGTAGAGCAGTTCGTTGTAAGGAACAGTACTATGCATCAACTCATAAGTGGAGTTTCAACGGTGTTGCATACCTATCTTAAATTTTCGAAGACTCTTCCTACACTCCATACAAATATTGGAAGTTCCAATGAACTGCTCTATGACTTCGCAATGTACAACATGTGTAACATTGACATTCTCCTAAATAATTGAGTTCTATGTATCCAGTTGCTAAAAGTTTTGAAAGTTTATCATGATGCTACTAAAACTTTTTTACAGGTTTACAAGCTTAGTGTACACTTGTTCGTTATGTCGATTGTCAGTATACATAGCGTATTATTTCAAGCTTATGAGGACCCAAATATGTACATATACGTATACGATATGGCATTGAATTGGTTTTTTTATTATAAAGACATTCCTCGTATTTATCTTATAGTAACTATTATAGATCCTTGTTATAAAGCGGAAGTGTTACTGATGTATTTAAAAACTTATTATGGTTACATTGAAAATCTAATGGATTTTCAAGATATATACAACTTAGAAGCACAATAGGAAGTATCAACAGCAATGACCAACATAGAGGAGATGCTTATTCACTACTAAAGTCAGTATGGTGGCTAATCATCAATCTTTCCCTCACCACCTACAAGGAACGACATTACTCATTTATGAGTGAGCAGTTGCTGGCATAGAAATTGAAGAAGCAACATTCAATGGTCTATTATTTAAGCTACAACACTATACAAATACAAATTTCAAGTTTTCCAAGAATATCCTTATTAAGAAATTCGATGTCTTCGAGTGATGGCAGAAACGCACAAGGGACTACTCACCCTTATCTCACATCGTCCATAAAATATTTGCTGCTATAGTTTTAACGGTCACCATTGAGCAAACGTTTAATACAATAGGCCTATCCATAATGATCGACAAGCATCTCTATTTGTTGTCAACGTTGAAGTAAGCGCTTGCACAAAAGATTAGTATAAGGCGACCAGTAACCGGTAAAAATTATGTGAGACATCAAGTGAGGAGGACAATTACTTTACCAATTGGATCAGATTTGATGGAAGTCCAAACTCAATCACAGGTTCCACTCCTAATCACAAACGGTTGCCATAAGGAGACACATAGTAAGTTTTCTTTTTATTCCTTTGGAAAAAGTTTTGTTAAGTAAAAAAATCCTTTTTTCACAATTACTCTAAAAAACTAAATAGTATAGTTTTCTAAAAGTAGCGATCCAATGTTAGAATTTTTCAAATTATAATAGAGTGAAATTTTTTTTTTTCAAAAAAAATTAAATTAGAGTGTCACGTATTCTTAGATTTGTTTCGCCTAATTTAAAATTGACTAATAGACTAAAAGTTTTTTAAATATCTAAATCAAACTACGATAATTTGATTCAAATTAGTAGATATGTAAGCTCTTTCAAAACAACTGTAAAATCTACTAAAAAAATTCTTCACACCCCCACCCCTACCCCTCCCCCCAAACAAACATTGAAATTCTTCGATACTAAACTTTTATAGTAATTGTCTCAACCAACAAAGACTACTAAAAGCAAATAGTATTTTGTTTCATATTTTTACTCAACCACTATACTCTGATCGTTCATATTATTTTTTGTAATATACTAGAATGATTTACAGTTTAGAGTGGCATTGTATTAATTTATCTAATGTGATCCGATTGATCAGATATATATTATGTGTTATGTATGCCTTACATTGTACGATAATTTTCAAAATGAAATTTGGTGTAGGAGAGGATTGACAATTATTTAGAAGAACACCCATTCTGTAAATTAATAAGAATTTATAAATTATTAATTTCATTAGTTTAAAGGGGAGAGAGAGATACGAAAAAAAAAAAAACACGAAACATTCAGTTCATGGGCCAAAACTGTGACCACCCAAACTTATGACGATTCGGCTAAAAACCAACACGTGAATTGAGAGTTCAAAGCCGGTTTCGAGCCGATTCAATTCAATGAGTATTAGCAATCTTTATAAAATTGGAAAAAAATGAGTTCAACTATGGATTAGTCTCTCACCCACAAGTAATGAACCATTCTAAGAGAAAAATGGGAGAGGACAAAAGATTAATAAGGAGTAAGATACCGTTAATACTCCACACTAACTAAGATTGAATAAAATTTAATATTTTACTGAACGATAACTACTACAGAAAGTTATAATATTTCTATATGTCTTTTTCTAACACGTTATAATCCATGCGACGCATCACTCCTAACTGCATCTTCCTTTATTTATAAATTATTTTGCAAGATTGAGCTGTATCGATCATGGAGACGAGTTCCTCTAACTTAATTACAGCTAAAGATATTAGCCATCTCTATGATCTAATGGCGGATCAGGCCTTAACTGGATAGGCAGTGAACCATTGTGAGGGAGGGGGGATCGAGAAAGTGATGCCCATCGACCTCAGAACCTGCTGTCGACTGTACGTGGAAATCCATACGAAAAATAAATAGAACATAAAACTGCACGATGCAACTTTGTTAATAAACGATCAGACTAACTTTGCAAATGTGATGCAGAATACTGGACCACCTTTGTCTATAAATATTTTGTATGTCATAGTATGAAATTGCCATGTACTTACAAGGGTTAGGCTCTTGACTCAAAAACGCAATAATTAAGAAATATCCGTCGAAGCTACTTCTTACTGCTTTTGACATTAACTGTAATATATTAAATAATTTAATAATAATTGTCCACATTTCAAATATAATTGGATTTTATATTTTTCTATCCGTAATATCCTTTACCGGTGGGTATTCTAAATACTGTTGATTTGGGATGAGAAGTTAATATTTGTTATCATGTTCCATGGAGTGAAGTAATGCGATTAGTAGGAATACCGAGTAATTACCTTTGAGGGGTCACAATGACCATTGACACCTTTATAAGGATAGTCTTGCTCCGTGTCAATTCCACCATTTTTGAAGATAAATCTGAGGGCATCTTCAACGAGGCCTCCGTAGCAGCCAGAGTTATATGATCTGTCGCAGTCTATAAGTTCTTGCTCTGACAGAGAAATCAAATTTCCAGTAACAATCTGATTAATGCCTTCCACTGCCGCCACGGTTGAGAATGCCCAGCAGCTTCCTGTATAGATGATCCATGTTGAGAGCTGATATATATTACTACAAGAAATCAATTTAGTTGTCTAAGTGGGTAGTGTTCGAATATTTATTTGGTGCTTAATTCATGTCAATGTCAAAAGAAGAATACATAATTGAATAGAGATTACAAAATACTAATTTACAATACTGTCATATTTTATTTATATTATAATCATGTATTTGTATTGGAGGTCATTATAATCCTGTTTCTAATAATCTCGTATTCGTATTCATTTTATTGCGTTGTCTTGACAAATGCTGGACTAGTCTAACATGGTTATTATGAAATTAGACCGTAGTTAGAGCTGTTTATTAATAAACTAATTTTGCTTCACGTTTACTGACTTATCTAATCTTGTTGGGATAACTCATAAATCGGAATTAGAGTTTGTTTTACCCGATAAGGATACCTTTTCTCATGTGTTTATGTAAGGTTTCTAACTCAAATTAGGATAATTTTAGCACACATCACATACGTTCGTGCTGTCGTTGTAAAGATATAAAAAACATAGTCGATTTCAATAGTTTGACAGAGGATTTAGGTCTAATATAAAAGAAAGGTATGCAGTTTCAAAAGTTCAAAACATATGGACCTAATTCAGGCATAAGGGGAAATAATAAGATAAAAAATAGATGTGCTGCATTTTTAACTCTCATGGGCTTGTAACATCGCAGATATGTATTACAATGGATCAGAAAATTATAATACGATAAGGGATAATATTCTATTATTGTTATAAAAAATTTATGGTTAATCTGAAAAGAGACTTTTGGATTTACATTCTCTCAACTTACAATTTTTTCATTTTTTTTTCAGTTTATCCCTAAAATGTTATTACTTATTGAAATTATAAGAAAATAAATAATACTATAATAACATCGTAAGATTGTTCAAATTTCAATATAATCTCAACTATCTCCCACTGTCCCACTTCTACACAAATGAAAACTAGACAATAATTATGGTATTTGGTATCTATTCAAAGTAGATTTTATATATAATCAAGTTAAACTCATAAATCAACTCATTTGACTAGACAAGTTAAATCAAGTCATGTTAAAGTATATATTAAATCATTCAATATGAGTGGAGCTAAAACTTCGACATAAATTTAACTAAAAAAGAAATGACCTTTCAAATTATCAAGTTAAAAAAAAATACTAATTTGGTCAAAGTTTGAGCTCTTTTGTAAACTTTTAGAATCGGTTTTAAGTCTAATAATTTATACTATGTTCAAGTTTCGTAATGTTTTATATGCTTTTAAATTTCAAGTTATACATGAGTGAAGACTCAATGTTATTTGGCTAAGTTTGGTTCAATTACACTTTAAATGTTAATATATGAATTTTGTTATGTTTTATTATGTACAATTTTATTTTATTATTATTTTTTTTTTTTGTCCTCGTTCTATGTACAATTCAAATGGAATTTTATGGAGGAACTTCATTGATTGGCGTTCATCAGTGAAACCAAAAACCGAAGTTTGCTGGTTTTGACTCCAAGCCAATACAATAAATAAAACAAGAGTTAATTTAACAAAGTAAGTCTCCAACCTAACTTCAACAGTTCCAACTTCCAACGAGCTTCAAAGACATGTCTAACGACCTTTCTTTCTTTAAGCATGCGATACTGTATTTCAAAACTGAGAGTGAAAAAAAAAAAAAAAAAAAAAAAAAAAAAGCACTCCAAAAATACGCATGCAGTAGAAGATCGAACGATAAACCACATGTTATTTCATAACCCCAAGTATTAAGTCATGATCCATTACTTCTAACTAAAGTTTTTACCTCCATATGGACAGTGCTAATTTTCTGGCCATCCCGTCCATTCGTAAAGCTTACTAATATCCTATTTACTAGAATACTGTACTAGAATGAACACTATACTAGGATGAAGCACAGAGGATTAATTCATAATAATTTACGTACCACAAGTTCCTTGGTCTTTAACCGGATTGACTGCACCTTTCACCCTCCAATCCACCGATTCGGGAATGCGATCGCCGGGTTTAGTTACGTACCGGTTGCTAACCTTCCTTGCCTTGGTAACTCTCCGCTTAGTACCGCCATCCATCCTCGTGCCCAAAAACATGGCACGGTACTCTTCATTGGTTAAATCCGCGAACTTGTTCAAACCCAATCTGAACGTGTGGTTTTGAGAATTATGTTCATCAATGTACCTTAAATTATCCTTAAACACCTCAAACCTTTTTTCACTCTCTCCTAGGGCGGCACTGTGAACTTTTCCATGCTTAGCTAGCCACCCTTTGTAGATGTCCATTACTTCTTCATTGCTCCTCCATGTGGAGTCTTGTTTGTATGCGTTGGTGTATGAAACCATGGACATGTCACTTGCATAACTCCATGAACTTAAAATTGAAAGAAAGATAAGTGGATAAAATATTTGGAACGAAAATCCCATCTTGGAGATATAGACTTGAATTTTGAAGACAAAAAGATGGGATTTATATGTATAGTCGGTGTGTGTGATGGTAGGTATAGAAAATTTGAAGTGTAGAACGTTACTTTGGGACTTTAGAAGAAATATGTTGTGGGTTTATTTGGAAGGTCAGATGGGCATCTAACATTCTACATGTCACGCTCAATATACAATCCAAACCAGGCAGGTAGAGCTAGATTGATATTTGATCTTTCAGTTCGAAAATTCCAACCTGAATGGAAAATCATTCAGCTTTATTAGGTCTATATTAGCTTCACATAGGAAATGATTCAATCATACCTCTAAAAGACATCAAAATTACATAGAATGTGGTTCACAAAAAAATTATATTTACGTGTTAAAATGTTTTTAGATCCATAAATAATTTATTAACTGAAAAGATTTAACAGTTAATAGACCTTTTTTTTTTTTAATATCTCATCATTATTTTCGAGATTTCTCACATAAATGAATAATGGGTTATTACACTTGCTTATGGATGATCGTTTGGTGTTCTATAGGTCATTAGATTTTTAGTTTAGTTGATTTTTTTTTTTTTCAGTTTAAGATAATGCCGTGAAAGAATCTTTATTGAGAAATTAATCTAGATTAGGATTTATATCGTTATCGATTCCCTCTCGTGTCATGTTTGATAGACGGAAATAGCCTTAAAAGGAAATGTAATTAATGAAGAAGGGATGAATACAGTACTAATAAATCATTTTCTATATTTGAAAATGCTTACAAAATAAACTGGAACTTAATACATATACAGTAGTATTTGTTAAAAAAATCATTAATAATTATATATCATAATTTAATTAAAGCTTAAACAACTAATTTTTAATTAATATAATAAATGATACTAGAATCAAATCCTGATTCTACCACTCAACAGTAAAATCCAAATCCCCTATAAAGTGAAAACCATCGATTCTAAATAATAGTGATTACGTCCTCTAAAAGTATTTTAAATATAGAAAAAACATTGGAACCAAAGTGATTTCATTCTGGATCCATTTAGAATTGAAATGGTTGTGAAAAGTATAGTTACAACCTCAAACAGAGTAAGAGCTGAACGATAATGATTACAATGTTTGGCTTTGCGAAGTTCGATATCTGTTAAGGGAGCACGATACGGAGAGAGCATAATCCAATAAAAGAAAAACATAATTTACGACCTTCTTCATCATTCTTTAAAAGTATAAATACAAACCAAAGAAAAAAAAAAAAAAAAAAACTGTTTGTCTCTCGTTTTTGCTTTTATTCATATTTATTTATATCGAAACAATAAATTAAATTGGAAGATTTGGGGTTGTAACTGACCAAACCCTGCTTTTTCATGGTGTGGATTTTGATGAACATTTCCACAATGACCAAATAAGGGACTTGGTAAAACAGACTTAAGTTGTCTTCTTGCATGTACACCTCTCACGTGATCATCCCCTTGCAAGTTAGAGAACGTAATATTCTACTTAATTATCTAATCTTTAAATCAAATCATATCTTATATAATGACGCTCTATAAAAATAAGTCCAATATCTCATGGTTATCCAAAGCTTCGAATCCCCTAAGCCAATAAAATGGGTACTTGTTAAAATATTCCTAGGTTGTATGAAACCAAAAGAGATTTATTATCTTATTTAGGTTGCTAAGAGTAGGGTTTATAGTTTTATAGTACTTACAGTAGGACATCTCTATTACCACAGTTGTGAATTATACACTTAATCTTGCATAGGATACTCGTTCATCCAAAAATATTCTTAGCTCATCCTAAGCTTGTAAACTTTACAAATTTTACATTTTGGAATTAGAGTTGAACTTGAAAATTGATAGATATTTCTTAGACTCAATAGTATCGAAAAAATTAAAATTGATAAAATTTTAAATAGAAACCTTAGAAATAACTCAAAAACCCTAATTACATATGAATGCATAACCGCAGATAAAAACCCCAAATTGAAAAAAAGAAAAACCTAAACCCTAAAGTTGTAAAACCTTAAATTAAAACCTGAACATAAAGAAAACCCTAATTAGTACATTAACTCAAATTACATAAAGTCATGTAAGCTCAATACCGAACAATTAGAGATAATCTTAAATTAGTCAAAGTAAGTTAATTAAAATAATAAATTAATGTAATTACTAATTTAATCATATACATACATATGCTTATATGTGAAGTCCACATATGAGCATATGTACATATATGTATAATTCTAATCACATACATTAAACTATACATTATACGATCTATTTTACTAGTACTATATATTAGATATAATGTAAGTATAATATAATTAAGTGATTTGACTTAATTAGACATTCTTACCCTAACCTATACCTAATTTACAACCTAAGCTTACCAACATGATGGATGTAAGTAAGTTGGCAAAAGACACTCATGCTTTCTCTTTAAAACAAGGTGAGCTATATAAGCTTTGTAAATTTTTGAACCTAAATGCAATATAAGTAGTCGAAGCTTGTATGAGCCTCCCAAACCTCATAAAGGGTAGATCAAATTTAAAAATGGATATTAAAATAGAAAACCTTAACAATACAATTGAAACCCTAAAACTATAACTAAAACCCTAAACATGCCTTCAAAATTTTTAACCCCTAGTTGAAACCCTAATATACGAGAAACCTTAAACTTACTCTAAAACCTTAATTAACTGTCAAAAACTCTAATTATATAGCTAAACTATTTGTTAATTGTTAATAATTCACTTAATCACTATAAAGCACTAATTTACCTTCTAAATCGTAATTGAAAAGTAATAATCAATCATAACACTTAAAAACACTAAATTAATTAGCTCAAATGGTTTAATAAGCTTAATTGACTTACTTAAACATAATAAACCCTAAACTATGTCTAGTTAAGGTTATATATACTAGTAATTAGAGTCCTAATCCTAAATTGCATTCTAGTCATTTACAGTATTCATTCATCATGATTAGCTCAATAATAAGCATAAGTAAACATGTAAGACAAAACAATTAGTTAGAAGAGACATGATTAAGGAGCATTCTTACCTTTAAGGGGCACAACATTGCCATTTTTGGCAAAGATCACAAAAAGCTATTGGTCCTTACTTTAGCTATGTATAAGTTAAACAAATAAAGTAATACCTTATCCTACATATCTCCCATCTATAAACCAACCAAACACACCCTATATAGCTATAATTGTCTCATTTTTACATCTCCTAAATGCTCTCAAAAACTCCCCAAGAACAACACCCATAAAAAAATAAAAAAAAAAAGAAAAACTAAACATAACATCAACTTGGGCTTCTCTTTGAGTTACTAATGCACATCAACACTTGGAGCCACCATCGTACGCCACTACCTCCAAATGATATGCCACCACTTTCATTTGCTTCCGATTTCATTCCCCTAGTTTGTTGACAAATGCCTTGTTCCCTTTGAAGATCTTTTTTTATATCAATAAAAAATAAGGTGAAAGAAGATCCTTCATTTTCCCATCAAGGTAAACTTATACCTTTCCAACTTTCTTCCTAGTTTAAGTTTATGACCACAAATCTTAGGCTTAAAAACTAATTAAAAGATCATTAAGGGTTTCAACCTTATTTACCATGTTCACATGCTCATACATATGCATTTCTATATATTTCTAGTGTAGTAAACTCAATGTAGTTGTCTAGTGATGTTTAGAAGTAAAACTAGAAAAGTATTATGTTAAAATGCTAGAATAATCACCATGGAAACTTAAAACTTCCCCTTATCATGACTTTTATGTAGTGTTCCTAAATTACATTTTCAAATTTTCTCATGTTACTCAAGTCTAATCTAGGCTAAGATGCATTCTAACTTGATTATAACATGTTAAGATATAATATGTGATAGTTGAGCAAAATCTCTTAGAAAAAAAAAAACCAATGGAACCACCAACAATATTGCATGAAAAAGCTATAAATTTTGGTTTATTTAGTCAATTATATGTTTAATCAAAGTTAATTAGGATGTATGGCTTAATCTTGTAAGGCAAGTGGCTAAACAAGACTTAAGATGCATGGTTAGGCCTAAAATAACATTTGGCCTTGTAGAAATTGATTTAGAGCCCAAAAATTAACTATAACCAGATTTGGAACAAATAGTAAAATAGGTTGTTTAGTGGGCTCAATAGGTTATTTGGCCCATTAGAAGAGGTTAGGAATATGTTTAAGGCCCTATAATATAAATTGGATTAAAAACATGTTAAAAGGTTCAAGAATAAGCCTTAAGCCAATCTAGAAAAGGCATAAACAAGAGGTATAATAAATACTTTGGACTTCAGTGAGAAGTCCCTATTGGGCCCAAAGATGAATAATCCCCATAAATAGTTAAGAAGGCTAGTTTAGGCACCAAGTTCATAAGAATTGAGTTTGGGCCCAACTTGAATTAACCCCATAAATAAAGTGTTAAAGGCCTAAAAATAATTAAAGCCCAAGACCCTTGAGTTAAGTGAAATGCAAGACAGCCTATGGACCAAAACTTAAGTAAAATAAGTACTTTAAGCCCAACTAACAATAATAATTAACTGGAGTAAGGCCTTCTATACTTAAACCCTTAATTAAACTAAGAAGTTAACTAAGTTAAGGAAAGTATAACATAATCTCGAATCTTACCCAGCACCAAATCTAGCCTTATACAACCTTATGATTATGGGTCTTAATTCCAAAATAGACCCCACCATGCAAAAGTACACTTGAAATCATATGAAATCAACTATAAGAAAATGAAAATCGGACTTAAAACAAAGAAGTTATGGTAAAACATGATTTAGCTACACCTAGGCATAGTGTAACGAAATTAACTTAAATAATTAAATAGTTTCACCATAAACTTATAGCATTATTGTTGCCTTATTGTCATGTAATGTTGAAATCAATTTCGAGGATCCCAAGGATCCGTACAATTGTAGGCATTATGATCATGTGAGTACTCCCAATGATTCTGTACTTGTCTGTGTATTTAGTTAGTTGCATGATTAATTAAAGATAACTAAATGGTTGCTTGGGGTATATAGGTTCATGCATATGTTCGACACTTTTTCAAATGTTGTGCTAATATACCTTAATTATAAGAGAACAAAATGCATGCTATATTATTGATATATATCTATTATGAGTGTTTATAAATCGCTTGATCACTCAATTGAACTAGACTTAATTATAGTGGGTTTAATTAATTAAAATAAACATGCATGACCATGACATTGCATCTGTTTTTTCAGTCATCACCTTACATGGAGGTAAAGAGGGTTCTTGTAGGGCTTATATCTATTATGTTTTGAAAGCTTATGTTGTAAAGTTATACTAATACGATGCATTCATACAACAAGTACCTTACCTTAACTCGTAGGCTTACTAGGTGTCTAGAGACACTAATCATACAACAAAGGGTCATGTTTAAAGACCTTTGCAATAAGGCATGAGTGTAAACTATAAGAGCTACCTTATCACCAGACCTAAGGCTTCGATTATCACTAGATTTTAGAAATGAAATTTTCTTTTTTATAAAATGTGGAATTTCAAATTGGTTAAGAGCCTAGATGTTAGAACTCAGTTATGATGGGTATTAATGAATCTCCAACCTTGACTTCAATTGAGAGGTATACTAAAGAGTAGAGCTCGAACGAGAAATGTATTGTTAAATTGAACTTTTAAAGTAGCGAGGATTATTTGTTTAATATTTCGTATCATTAGCAAGTTTTATATTTGTTAGGTTTATTTACCCTATCTTACTTATGGTAGGACATACCGACTCTACGTATTTGATGAATTATGGATTATTCAGTTATCCATAGTGATTTATAGAATAGAATAGTTATATGTGACATAAGTAAATGAGTAAAAAATTGAATAACTAAAGTCTTGTAATCTTTAACTTACAAGGTAATATTCATACCATGTAATATGAAAAATTTAAGTAATTCTACTAGCCCCCCCATTTGGAACATTAAAAAGCCTCTTCTTTATTATCACGCAAGGATTAATCTATCAAGGGTTAAGCATGTTTGGTAGCTCAATGAGGGGAATCTCTCTATGTTGCATACATATAAATAGAGAATAACAAGTTTCTCATCTATATACCATACATGACACAAATATGCAATGCATATACATGATCTTCTAGTAACCAACGTTAAGGATATAAACCTCTCCTAACTATGGTTAGGAGTTAACTTCTCCACTCTTTCTTAAGTAATTCCTTTAGTGTAGGCCTCCTCCTAAAGCCACTTGAACAAGACCAATGATAGTATTAACTCTAGCCTCATCATATGCATGACACTCTACAGAGTCATTTACCTCATGTATTGCTTTGCAAACATCTTCTAGGCCCCTTTCCACCACCACCATGCAAAAGTGATGGTCATCTAATGTGAAAATCATACAGTACATGTCATTTTTTCTTTTGGAATCTTAGTTATTAAGTAGCCTTATTTGGATGACCAACCAATACGAATAACAAGCAATTTTTATGCCACATATAACAAATCTAAGCTAAGCAATTATAGTTTTCAATCCAAGCTAAGTTAATAGTCAATCAAGTAGTCATTGTTTGTAACATTAGTGATTGAAAGCAAGTACACCTATCAAGTTAAAGTATAGTAAAATAGATTTGAGTTTGAGTGTCGATCCCTCAAGGATTACCTATAAATGTGAATCTTAACACTTACCCCTTTTCTAATATCTAACATAACAAACAAATTCAATTAATTAAAGAAACTAAATTAAATTATTCTAATTAAAATAAAACAAGGAACAAATAAAAAAAATAAGAGGATATAAGATAATTAAAATTAACTACTAAAACATGTATTTAATTACTTATCCTCCTATAATAGCTATGCAATTTATCAATCTCATTCTTGTTTATTAGATAGTAGAGATTCTTAATGTGAATTAATTGGACCCGCATCTCTTAATAATTCATAACCTTGAGTATACTCTATCCTAATCACTTTTATAATAAAATATCTTAAAATCGCATTAAGATCATGTATCCTTCTATTAGGTTGCTCTAATCTAGAAAAACTAAATAGCTAATTGCTTAGTCTATTCGATTAATTCTAATTATACCAGTCTATTTACTATATGATCTTGCGAACTCTTTAACATACTCAAACATTGAATCAATAAACTGAACTTATTGACTCAATACAATAAAGCATAATGTAATTAGATCACAATAATAAGAAATCATAAATTGATAATAAAAGAAAACTAATTATATAGAAAACTATGGTTCACAATCATAAAATGGTATACTTCGTGCCTTACAATAAAATCAATGATGCTTTGGCCATTTTTTTTTTTTCTCTTTTTGTAGGAGATCGTCAAACTGCACAACATGCTAAAGAGTATAGTCTCTAATAGAGACCTAAAGTTCCTAAGCTATTTCTAAAGGACCCTTTAGCATTGGTTAGCAACTAAGTTACTCTTTAGTATTCTTTTCATTCATAAACCGATGGCCAAACAGAGGTCATCAACTACACTTTAAGTTTACCACTCTAAGTTACCATAAGAAGGAATTTATTAGTATATTTGTCTACTAGTAATTGAGTTTGCTTACAATTGATCTATCAATAGCACCATGGGTCAGACTCCATTTGAGGTAATCTATGGTTTCAACCATATGTTGATGCCCACAATCAACCTAGAAGACCCTAAAGTAAGAGATTAAGCTCATGCCCTTCACAAGATCTACTAGAAGGTAATTGACTAATTGGACCGAGTTGCAGAGAGATTAAAGTAAACTGGACAAACAAGGAAAAGAAGGTAGTTTAGCCCGATAACCTAGTTTGGTTACGTTCAAGTGGGGAAAGATTCCTAAATAAGAGAAAGAACAAGCTTTTCGCCTAATTTGAATGACCATTCAAAATACTCTAAACGGTTAATGATAATGCATACCGACTAAAGTTGTTAGATGATTATGAGATTTTCGACATGTTCAATGTTGCTAACTTAAGTCCTTATAATCCCGAGGAAGATGTTTGACAAAAGGATGATTTGGATTTGATCCCAAATCCTAATCCACTTCGAAGGGGATGATAGAAATCAACCCATCTAACCCCTCACCTTCACCTTTACCCTCACCCTCACCCGAAGTCTAGAAGGCATGATCCAATGAATTCTTACTTCCCTCCTAGTACCGAGGAGTCCAAGCTATCGTCCAAACCTAACATTCCTTACATTTCCGCTTGTTCTGAACTGTATACCCTAACCATGGTCATGGAAGGCTGACCTGAAGGTAATCTAGGCAACCCCTTTACCAACATGTCTAACTTTTACAGCAGCTCAGTTGTCCTGATCTTGAGTTATGCTTGCCAAGGTCCAAGTCATTTGGCCATGCGTCAACTTGTTTTAGAGTACCATCAAGTGATGCATGATTACTTGCAGGAACTGATAACTAAGGACCCCTTGCCAAGCTACTTGAGAGCTACTGCCTAATCTAATTCCAACCTTACCTAGTGAAGCGACATCCACTTAAACCATGATACGTATTCTTTGACATCCGTACAATATTGAAGACGCCTGAATATTCCTAATTATACATTACCAATTTACCCTTTTCCCATGTATATTCTTTTAATACTTTCCTATTTTGGGTAAAATGCCATTTTTAGTAAATTGTTCTTTACTGTATGATGCCTTAATTGTATAGGTATAAATACCCATTAAAATGCAAGCTGCAAGAATCATCATTGATATATGGAATACCACTTTTACTACAAAACTTAAGATTGTTCTCTATATAAGTCTCCTTACTTTTGTGCATTACCTTCAGTAAGGATTGGTAGCAAGTGACCAAGTTACCTATTTTTACCCTCTTCATATTCATTTTAACTTAAGAACTCGTTTTGTAAAAAAAGGCCAATCATTTTAGAAAATACAAAAAAAATTGAAAAGTTTAGAAAATACAAAAAAAAAAATTAAAATCAACACATTAAAATTTGAAAAATCTAAAAAAATATATATAAAATTTAAAAAATTAAGAAATACAATAAAAATTGAAAAATTAAAAAAATTAAAAAATTTATAAAATACATAAAAATTGAAAAAAGTTCAAAAAATACAAAAAAAATAAAAATTTTAGAGAGTAAAAAATGAAAAAAAAATATTAAAAATTTTGCTAATATAACATGCTATGTATGCAACATGGCTGTCAAGTAGCATACCACGTCAAGTCAAATGGCACCATGTAGTCTCATCCCTATGAAAAATGTGATGTCGAAATAAAAAAATAATATTAAATGTAAATAAATAAATAATTGCTAGTATAACACATTAGCATGCCACGTATACCATGTGGTTGCCAACCGGCTTACCATGTCAGGCCTCCTAACACTACATAGTTGCATCCCTAAGCAATACGTGGATTTGAAATATTAGTAATCATACAAAAGGAATAAATAAATGAAAATTTAACAAAAGAGCAAGGAGGGAAGGGAGGTTAAACTAACCACTTATGATGGGCTAAATGACCTATTAGAGGCGCAAGCTTAAGAACTAAGCTAGAGGCTAGGTGTGCATCCAACCATGCCTTATATTTTTAAGTCGCACTTAGGTCACATGCCCAATACGTGATATACCCTGCATTATCTTCTTTGCCGATCAAAATCTATACGAATTTAGTAAGTATACTTATGCATACTAGCATCTTTTGGGTAATTTTTCATCATCTTTTTAGCAAAAACAAACTAGAATTTTCCTGTTTTTACAATTACAGCATGATAAACTTTGAATTGGTACTCATATCTTGTCTAAATACATTCATTTAATGATCCAAATCCAAGCTCAAAAATTCAGGAAAGTTTAAAAACATGTCAAAGCCAAGCTTACACATCCTGCTATTTCAAGCAAGATTCAAAGCTTCTAAGCATCAAAATGAAAATGTCGTGTTCTCCTTATGTACAATCCCAAATCAATTATCAAAATTTTCCTTGAAATCACCCAATAAATGATTTCAACATGCAATCCCTAGCTTGCTAATGCATGGTAAATGGGGACTTCCCATCTTAAATTCATGCTCAATTATTATAAATAGGGATGTCCAAGGATCAAGTTTCATTTGAAACAACTCCTAGGATCTCACCTACTCATTTTCTCTCTCTAGGTATGCTTTCTCCTTAAAACCACCACCTTGCAGTACGATGGTTTTCGAGCTAAAATAAGCTCACCTTGCAATGGCTTAGTCACAATTAGAGCTATACAAGCTCTTTCTTTGTCTAGACCGAGCTACCATTACTTCACCACCTTTAAATCACCACATTTAGCAAAGATATTGCTACCATTAGACTCATCGACCTTGAGAATCTCAAGAAAGTGTTCTCACCCACTCATTTTAATGGTAGAATCATCTCTCGTTGTTGGTCTTCTTCTTCTTCTCCAAGTGTAATCTGACCCAAATTTAAGACCTAAATTGCATTGACCCAAATCTAGCTCCACCTTACATCTTGACTAGGTTCACAACCTAGGTTTCCTTTCTTTCTTTTTTTTTTTTAACTTATTGTCGTTTTACATATTTATTAGTTTATTTCTTTTTATCCATTTTCATTAATATAATTTAGTTGAGGGTGGGGGCATGTGCAATCCCTCAGTATTGTAAGGTAACTACCTCTTGAGGATGAGGAGGGCCCAAAAAAGAAACTAAAAATATATATAATAAAAAATAATATGAAGAATAACTTAGAATTAGGAGCATTCTAGTCCTTAAGGATGTTGTTGGGTAATCATTGCCCTTAGGCTTGATAAGATCCACTTGTTAAATAATAAAATAAAAATAAAAATAATAAAATGCTTTCAAAAAATTTACATTTTTGGAAAAATAGAGCTTTAAGCACTTTTCCAAATTTTTTTTTTAGAATAAATGTTTTGGTACATCTAAATAAAAGTAGTAGACTTTCAAAAAATAAATAAATAAATAATTTTTTTAAAAAATAATCAAAATAAGAAAATAAGTAGATGAATGTTTTGTTAGAAAAATCAATAAGTTTTTCCAAGACTTGGAAATTTTGAACTTTCCAAGAATTTTTTTTTATCTTGGCTTTCTTTCTATAAAGAAAAATGTGCTTCCTTAATGAAAACATATAAAAGTATTTTTAAAAAATTAGCAAATTAGGTTTCTTAAAAAATAAAAATTAAAAAGATAATAAAAAATAAAAATATAAAATATAAAATTTTTTCATTTATAAAAATATTTTTCAAAATGAAAAACAAAAAAAAAATCAATGAACCCTTTTTCCGAATCTTAGTGAATAAAATTTTTTTATACTTTGATATAATTAGAATATCTTCTTTTAGGGTTTCCTTTCAATGAAATAATTGGTCATGGAAGTAAGTAAATAATAAAAGTTTTATTAAAAAACAAAAAACATTTTAGATGATAATAATAATAGCAAAAAATGAAAATGAGAAATTAGTATCATTTAAGTTTAAGAAGTTAAATAAAGATGTATTTGAAGAAGTTAAGGCCCAATTTAATATTTAAATGTGATAACCTTCGGATTTTAATAGGATAAACCTCAAACCAGTTATCTCTAATTTCTTGAAATTCTTTTTAAAAGGTTTTCAAAACACAAGCTGATAGTTAAATTAGGTCTGATCCATCTAATTAGTTATAATTCGCTCGATTCTTTGCAACTTCACTAGTTAGCAACTATAGTTTTCAAAAACTAAAAGAAACCAATTTTTCTTCACTTTTGTCAAGGGTTTAAATTAAATAGGTATAGGGTTTAATTTAAACCAAGTTATGAAAAATAGAAAACCAAATTTTAAGCTCAACGGATTAGTGACTTCAATGGGGAAGTAATGGGCTAACTACATTAAAATATTAAATTAGGCTTTAATATTTACAGAATACCTAAAAACTTGAACATTTTTATAAAGTAGTTATTTCTATTATATGTATATTTGTATTTTATTGTATATATATGATTGTTTTTTTATATTTGCTATACAATTTTTTTTTAAACCCAGTTTATCCAGACCTTGTAGGCACTAAAAGGCCTAATAGGCTAAGTTTTCTTTGGGGAAAAGAAGGAGGTAGGGAGTTGTGAGCATCACAGCATGTATTAGACAAGGTGGAAATTGGACCTAAGAAGCATTAAGACAAGGGGACCATTGTGTAGGCTTTAGGTATGGTAAGGCGATCATTATTTGGACCAATTAGGCCCCTTAGTTGAGCCAATATGGTTGTAGATCCATTTTTCAGAATAGGGGAGACCATGAAACTCGAGAACCTTTTAAAACTACCCCAATTTGCATTTATGATATTGTCAGCAATTATTGAAGGAACAATATGGCAAACAAAAAGGATCATTGGCAACTCTAATTAAGCTTCCCAACAAGCCATATGGTATTTGTTTTCATTGTAAATATATATATATATATATATATTATAATTGAGATTAGAATGTAATACAATTTTCATGTAATCTAGATTATATTTGTATAGGTGTTTTTCTTTTCTTTTTTTTTCTCTTTATCCAATGTATTTTTCTTTGTTGTAATAGATCATGGCTACACTTAACACTACTATACCATACCAAGAGATCTATGTCCATTAGGCCATGGATACCCAGCCCCATTGCAAGCATGGTTTGCTCATTACAGATTAAGGGACTAGGAGTTTGTCAAAAGTCATATCAGCCTCATGTTATCTCTTTAGAAAGTGGGTATCCATCTTCCTCTGATTAATGCTTTGGCATATTATTGGAACTTATAGTTAAAGGCTTTCTTCTTAGGCCCTTGTGAATCAAGCCTCACAATAGGAAAATATACCCAACTATCACAAGCCCCTCCACTTCAAAAGGTATCTTTATCCCCAAAAATAGAAAGTCACCTACTAATACTTTCAGTGACTTTTTAAGAGTGAGATGAAAAAAAGTGAAGAAGTCACTAGATAACTATAATGAAGAGTGCATTAGGGTTATCACCCTTATTCATTGGTTGGGAGTCCCAACAACCCATAAATCCCATATGTTAGGGAGATTGAGAAAAGAATCAACTCTATGTTCATATACTAACCATTTTTGCTACTTACCTCTTCTTAAAGGGAAACACGTATGTCCATTATAGAATGGTCAAATTAGTTGACCAATTTTGGCCAAGAAAGTCCTATGTACTAGCCTTCCTAAATAAACCAAGTCTTTGGATTTGTTAAAGCGAAAGGGCCATAAGGTACTTAAAGGTAGCATACCACTTCTCACCATTTAGTTCCTCAATCGTTTGAAGTACTATAGGCTTAAGTTGAACCTAACTCCCTTTATTAGAGAATATGACATTATAGCTGTTTTGCTAAGAAGGTTAAGACACTAAAGGTCACTTTTTCTAAGGAAATGGATTATGATATTCCAAAACATAGAACTAGAGAAAACATTATAGGTTGCTAACTAAAACCATTGCAAATAAGCTACTCTAAGATATGTAAATTATGTTGTGGATTCCCTTCATCGGCATCTCTGGATGTACAGGCTACTATCAACCTTATGTGATACATCAATTAGGCCTAGTTCAAGAAATAGCGCAAAGACCTTCATTAGACTAGGTAACTTTAGATTATGCTAAGTAAGGTGTTATTATGGATGAAGCAAAGCTACAAGACATTAAGGAGTTATGGAAGTCCAAAGAAATACAACTTGTTGAGAACGTTGGAGAATTAAGAGGTAAGGTTGGCGATTGCGGAGTTGCTAAGGAGTTTATTTTTTATTAGCTACACCAGATAAGTCGTCTTTAATATCAAGCCTTAGATGTACTTCCACCAGCCCCAATAGACCCCAATGAAGAGTTCTAAAACTTTATGAGATGGGCTTGGGCTCGCTTTTAGAGAGCTATCACTAAGAGAATGCCAAAAGGGAGGCTCATTTGAAGGACCAACTCCATCAAGCCTGAGAAGACAGAAATGTTCTATAAGTCCAACTAGCCCAAGGCTAAAGACATATTAGTAAGGTCGAAGAGGACAGGAGATTCCATAGCAAGATTAAAAAGCTTATGTAGTTTTCTTTTTCTTTTCATGATTTAGTTATGTGATAAAGGACTCATTAGAGTTGCCAATATTACAAAAGTTTCAATTTTTCCAAATTGCTGCCCAAATACTTGATCTATTATGCCTTTGTGTAACTTCATTTGTATTTTATTTATTCATTTTCTTTTGAGTACCTTTTCTTTTTCTTCATAAAAAACAAATAAATAATAAATAGACACAAAAAAGGGAAGAAGAAAAAAAGAGAGGAAGAGAAAAAAAAAAAGAAAGGAATTGTGAATAATAAAGTTTTCTAGCAAAGCTTGAGTGCTTAAATTTTACAAATTCTCTAAAAAATAATATTAGCCTCCTTAAAGCACCTTAACTAGCCCAAAAGAAGTAATTGCCGATTCCACATGCTAAAACAAACTCAAGGATCAACTTAGAATTCCTCAAGAAGGAATTAGACAATAAGCACAAAGAGATGGAGAAGTAAATGTTGCAACAAACAACCAATAAGATGAAGGCATTCAAAAAACCTGATGGCTTTGAATAGGTAGCCATTACTGACATTACTATCCAATAGCTTACCTAAAGAAGTTTAAAACTTCAGACTTTAAAAAGTATGATGGGACAGTGATCACATGTGTATACAGCATAGGTAAGTGCGCATAGTCAAATTATAGAATAGATTCAAATTTGAGCCCGAGTGTAGATTTTATGAGAAATCATATATAGGAGTAATATCTAATTAGTTAGCAATATTATCCCTAAAATATTCCAATTACCTAACTTTTGCAAAGGTGTAATTAAGTAATTAAAGATAAAATAAAGATTGTGATAACATAATTAATTAAAATAATAAAAATATAAATGTAAACCGAAAATAAATAGAAATAAGAGCAATTAAAATAAAGAAGAAAATATAGTCCTTAGTAAACCTTATTATTATATATTACTTAATTCTAAGTGACTTATTCAATCTCAATTATAATTTTAGATTGTGAGGACTCCTATTAAAAACTAATCAGACTTACACCTCTAGCTAATTCTTAATCCTAAGACCACTCTACCTAAGTTGCTTTTAGAAAAAAGTATAGTAGAATTGCATGAAACACTTTAATCCTACTATTAGGTTGCCCTAATCTTGAAAAACCGAACTACTAGATGTTCTAGTTAACCAGTTTTGTTTAATTGTATTTGTCAGCCATATTATATGCTCTCACAAACTTTATAATAGACTCTAACAATAACTGAATCACTAATATATTGAATTAAAAAGAGAAATAAAATAGCATAATTAGATCACAATACACAAATATCATAGATTGAATATTAATATCAATAATAAAAGTCATAATAGAACATAAGGTCAATAATTATTTACTAAGAAATTCTAAAAATAGAAACATAATAATAAGAAAAAATAAAAGTAGAAGAACCTTTGTAATTTTTACCCTATTAACGCAACTTAAAGGGGCGCTCTTCTCAAACTTAGACCTAGATATCGATTTATAAGAGTTGGACCTAGATTTGCAAAGAAAACTGGACAAAATTAGAAGATTCATACATCATAACTTATCCACACCCAAAGTATACGACTATAGAGATGGGATGTAATCTTACACTTAATCTGAAATCTTCAAAATTCGATGGAAATAAATTATGAGAGGAACACGACCATAGATCATAGCTGTAGTCTTCACCTATTATCTCTACTAAACTTTATTTCTCGATATCATTAATCAATGCTTTTCTTCCAATATACTCCAAAACTTAATAAAAAACTTCAAAAGTTCATCAAATGCATGCAAAGTCCCTAAAAATGAGAATTAAACAAACTAAGGTCTAAATCACCATCGAATTGGCTAAATTAATATATAAAACTACACAAAATTACTCTAAAATACGTATGCTATCGAGCCTGGTTTCCACCATCCCGATTCTTTTATAAAATTAAGTTTTTTTTAAACTAATCATTACGAAACCCTACTTGTTTACTACCAATCTTCGACTAGGGTTTAAAGAAAACCATTTTTTCAATCTAAAAAGGTATTGAAATCACCACCCAACCAAAATTGGAAAAAAAAGTTAAGTTATAATCAATTTGGTCGATTGCTTATAACTTAGCTATTAATCTATCGATTAAAAAACTAATTTATAAAATGGTTTTTTTTTTTTTAAATCAAAGATTTAGATCCAGAAGCTAATTTATTAAACCCTAAATGAGTATCACTTTTTAACTTTCCGAATTTAACTTTGCTTTTCAAATATACCCTTTTTAATTTCTAAATAATTAATCATATTATATGTGACACAATTAATTAATTAGTATAAATATCTACAAAGATGGAAAAAATAAAAATTTTCATATTTTAAGTCGCCCTGTACTTACGTATGGGTGCCTATATACTCGCTATTTGGGATCAGACTTCCATAGTTCATTTATAAAAAAATATATAATTAGTTGATCAATTTTAATTTTTGAAAAACAGGCAGGTTTACATTTTTTTACCCGTTTTGAGTTCATTTAAAGAAATTTCCCGAAGAGTCCTAAATTGGGTTTTAATTTTGAAAAATCTAAAAAAATAGTCCTAATCAGCAAAAGGTCCATTTATTTTTTACTTTTTGAAAACTCACTTTTTCTAAATATCAAAAATGACTTTTTTTTTAAATTATTTTTACTTTCCTTATTTAATTATTTCTTTTATTTTCTTAATAAAACATACAAAAATAAATAAATAAATATACTTCCTCCTTTTTTCCTTTCTTTTTTTTCCTTCTTTTTTCTTCCCCTTCTTTTTTTTTCTTCTCCTTTTTTTCTATTTTTTATTCTTTTTTGTTCATTTTTTTATTTTGTTTACAATTGCATTTACAATTACAATAATAATAAAAAATAAAACAAATTAACTAAAAAATAAAACAACTAAATAAACAAAACAAAACAGAAAAGAAAAGAAAAAGGAAAATAAGAAAGGGTCGAACTTGTAGGAGCATGCGGGTCGGGTCGAAGTTCCTTTGGTTCGAATTTGGGTCACAATGAAGGTAGAGGCAAACAATTAGGAAGGCTTGCTAGAGGCGATTTCAAGTTAGATTTTTTGCAAGAAAAAGGCTTTTCATGTATATTCAATTGGGTTCAGTTGGTTTGTCGGATTGCCATAGCTTAGTTTAGACATTTAGGTAGCGGTTGAGCTTAGGTTTAGAGAGAGTGGTGTTGGGTCGGTGGTTGCTACTGTGTTGGCTTGGGTGAGAGCAGTAGAGTAATGTTATGCGCATCGTGCTGTGGTCCGTAAGAGAGGTTCCATCGAAAGAGAGCGTGGAGCTTAGTGAAATGATGTAGATGGTGCTAATAAAGTTATGGTGGTCGAGAGAGGTCGCAGCAGTGGTGTACATGTATGCAACTGCTTTTTGTGTGTACGAAGGAGGTAATGAAGGTCCAGTTGTGGTTGGTTTAAGATATCAGCAAGGTGTGTTGGCTTTCCATCAATTGTGGTATTTGTGCAAGAGGGGATGTGGTGGCCAAGAGAGAAGGGGTAGTTGAGAGAGTGGGCATTCATGATCTCTGTGTGTATGGGTTCGGTTGAAGATAGACGAAGGAAAGGGTGTCGAACTTGGTTTTGAGTGGAAAGAGAGAGGGTGAATTCGGTAAGAGAGAGATTAAGGTTAGTGTGTGTATGTGTAGGTTCGGCAATATGTTAGAAAGGGTGAAGGCCAAGAGAAAGAGTGGTTGATGGTGGAGTGAGAGAGGTAGAGTCAGTCAAGAGTAAGGGTTTGGAGAGAGAGAGATAAAGTTGTGCGTAGTGTAGTGGGGAGAAGGAGATGGTAGAAAGAGAGTGACGGGAGAGAGAGAGATGTCATTTATCTTAGAGAGAGAGAGAGAGAGAGTGAAGGTCTGTAGAGGAGAGAGTCAATGGGAGGGAGAGTGATAGTAGATGCAATGGAGAGAAAAAGCCAACCGAGTGTGAGGGAAAGACAGTGGAGAGAGTGAGGGTCAGAAAGTGAAGAGAGAATGAGATGATCTATGGTGGTCCCCTTTTGCATGTGTACGTGTGTTTTTTGAAAAATAATTCCTCCTTCTCCCTTATTTTGTACGTATACATTTTTTTGTTAAAAATCAATCTCACCTTACTGAATGTCCTTAGGTTTTTTGTGTGTCCTCTTTAAAAGTGAATTCCCCCTTTTAATTGTTGACTTTCTTTTTTATTTAATAAAAAAAAAGAAAGAAAAGAAAGTGAAACGAAGAAGAGGAAAGGGAAGAAAAAAAATGGGGAGAAAGAAATTTTGTTGTCACAACCAATCATAAAGCGTTACATGTCACAATTAGACACATGGCCCAAGACGGCTGAACATGTGGCTATATGTAGAGCTTGAAAAAAAAAGGTCAAAAAACGACCCTTATGCATCTAGTAAGTTTCAAACTTCTAACCTCTCGCTTAATGCATATGCTTAATTCAATTGGTTTACCATTAGGTTATTGGCCTATGCCTTGTTCATATATGCCATTAAGTTGTAAATATGGACTATGTTAACTTGGGCTAAATTTAAATCTACACCCAAGTCTAACGGTCCTTTATTTTAAGTTTAATTAAATTAAAAATCTATTATATTCTATTCAAGCAACAAAAAATTTATTATTTTCTAAATTCCTTAGTTTTTTTTTCTATGACTTTTCAAATTTCTTATATATTTTCCTAAATTTTTCTTTTTTTTTTTGTGCTTTTCCTTATTTTCCTTTTTTTTTGTATTTTCCTAAACTTAATATTTTTGGTTTTTCTTATTTTTCTACTTTTTTTTGTATTTTACCTTAATTTAGGACCTTTTAACCTTATTCTTAAAATAAAAAAGGAAACAAAAATTAGATGTCTACATATGCTAATTATTTCTTATCAAATGTGTTATCCTAAGTTGCATACTCATCGATATGTGAGAAAGATGAGCAAATACACTTGCTATGATAAGCTTATGGTCCAAATATTCTAAGACAACTTAATTTGGTCCGCTCTTACCTAATATGCCTAGTTGGATTTGACTTAAATTAATACTTGTAATAAGTTTTTTTTTTCTTTAACCAATATACTTATGATAAGTTGGCATGAGCATTTATGAATAGTATAAAATCAATGTTGAAGTTGCACCTTCTCTGTAGGATTAGGGTATCCTCTGGAAAGAAAAACCAGTAAATCCTTTAAGGGATATGCTCAATATTGGAAGGCCATCGTTACTAGAGTGTCAACACCGATTCCTAAGAAAGAATTCACCTTCACATTGATCAACACATTGGATAAGCCTTTTTTCACTCATTTGATTAGGCTAGCATCAACTAGTTCTATGAAAGTGGTTTCAATTAGCTATAGGATTAAGAAAGCTATTACTTCAAGGAAGCTCCCTACTCAAGAAAATACCAAAAAAAGACAAGCTCTTAACAAACTAGCTACTAAAGGGAAATAGTCCACTATTAGTGTACTCACTACTAATAGAAGTAAAACCCTAACAACACCAGCCCCATTTTATACTACTTAATGCGATAGCATTAGTTCAATAGCCATGGCAACAATAAACCCAGCCTAATAGGCTTCGTGCTTAAAGATTCACAAACATACTTATACCTCTCAATCAAGTTTTGACCGGTCTTAGGGCTAACTACTTTATCAACTTTGAGTTGCTAAATGAAAGATATGAGCCAAGGAATTTCAACTAAAACGTAAAGTGTGACTATCATTTGGGCTAAGTAAGCCATTCTACTAACAAAATTTGGAGGCTTAGGAGCAATACAAGATCTCATTGATGTAAGCTTAGTATAACTTGACTTTGTAGAGATACCACCTTGAATGTCAATAATAATCCTTTGCCCAATCATGCCCCATTAATTAATATGATTGATGTACACAAGCTTGAGCTCAAAATCAATTTGGAAGAGCTGCCTATACTAATGGAGCAAGTGGCATAGCTCTTAAGGGAAAGGGGATATGTACAAAGGATGAACCTTCAGCATCGACTACGGGTTAAGCCCAGTATTTATCAGCTACTTAAGGAAGGTAAAATAACCAAGGAAGAAATTCAGAACATGACAGTAACCAAGCCTTGGAACCACACTCAAAAGTAATTGAAAGTTCACTGGTTAGCAGATGACCTTATGATTATTTATTTGAGTGGTAGTAATGGTGAATTTGAGTACTTAATAGACATGTGGGTGGTACCGACACCTTTTACTACAGCAACACCAATAAGATGGGGACCAAATTTGAGGAATAAGATAGAACAGTAGGAAGCTTGGATCATTTCATTGGTGTGATTGAGGCTAATCCTAAGCCTATTTCAATTCAATTTAGCAAACAACCTGAGGAAGGCTCAACCATAATTAAGTTTAAAAATTATGTGTTTCACATTCCACTAGCTCCTAAAAGCTACCAAGCTGCTTTGTTTGACTACTAGAATCTGAACCATTATATGATCACCATTGCTTCAGTAAGAGGAATAACTAGATCAGGTAGGCTTATGACCTTAATGAAGAGATTAGGAAGAGACTTCTTAAGGAGATCCTGACAAAGAAAGAAGAAGAAATTGACATGAATACATTCACCAAGCTAATCAAGGTTAGTGAATATAAAGTTATGGACCAATTTTCTAAAGTTCCACCCCAAATCTCTCTAATGGGCCTCCTTATGACATCACCTCTTATAGGGAAGCTTTGTTCAAGATCCTCAATGAAGTCCAAGTTCCATAAGAGATATCAGCCACTAAGTTAGGATACATTACTGTAGAGTATGTTAAAATACAAGAAAGAATAAAATAAAAACTTTGAAGTTCTTGGTAAAAATTTTAAAAAATAATCGAAATTCAATTTGGCCTAGTTTAGTTCTATAAATATTAACTAGTCTAAAACACCTTAGAATATTAATGTGCTAATTGCATTAACAGGTACATATTAATAGGTCAGTTAGTAAGGGTACCATTTTCGATCAAAGGTTCCAAGTTCGATCCATGCTGCATGCTTGCAGCAGCTGCTTTTTTTCTTTTTTAAATTCCTTCTCCACATGATCATGTGACAGGCATGTGATCATCTTCTAGTGTTTCTACTCCGTTAAAACCTTCCCATCTTTTCCGATTCAAATTAACTTTAATCGATGAACCCAATCATTTCAATCAAAATTTTCAAGTTTAGCCATTGAATTAAAGATTAAATGCAGATCGTCGGATTTTGAATTTCAAAATTAAGCAACCTTATCTTCAATCTTAATCCACGAATCTTATTTAAAAATTTGACATAGATTGAGAAGTTAATCAAAGGCCAAGATTTTTTCCAATCCTATTTTTTCCCTTTCGTAGCCTTTGGATCATCTTTAATGCGTATCGGATTTTGAATTCAAAAGCTCCATTTTCTTTGGCGAACTTATCACTCGTGCTTTCGAGTTTGTTTTTTTCTCCTTATGCTTGGATATAAATAGCCTACCTTCCCTAAAACTTGAATAAATTGGAAACACGCAATAGCCCCATTTGATTTCACCAAAAACAGGTTTGAACTTTAAAGCTTTAAAGACCACCGTCGACTACAACTTAACACTACCATTCCTTGTATCTCTTAGCTTGTTGAAACCAACCACTCCGATTTCTCCGTCTTTCAATATTTTGCTATCTTATCACCATCATTACCAACTTGAAGAAGGCAAGAGGAATTGGTTCAAGTTCTTCAAAGCAAGCTACACAAGCCCTGTTGTTCCAAGCTTCCGTAAGATCTGAGCTTAGTCCGAATCGATCCAAATCTGTGACTAGAGGAGTTTTGTACGTCTATAGTATAGATTGTGGAAAAATGTACCAAAATAATGTGTTTTGAAAAAATTTTACGAAATTAGTATCGTAAATACACATGCAACTTCGATTTTTTTAATTGAAGGTGCACTGTGTGCGTGTGCCTTCTTAGTGCAAACTGAAGATGCATTCTCTAAGTGTGCTTTCATTATTCACTAAGAAGGCGCGTTCCTTATGTACATCTTCAGTGTTGATATTTTTTTTTTTAAAAAAATTATTTTATCTAATTAGTCAAGCTATTATATAAATGCACATCTCTTTCACGCGCCTTCAGTGTCACTAACGTATGCCTTCAATGTCACTATCATACACATTTAAGTGTGGCTTTACACTCCCCCTGACTAAGTACTTTTAATATGGCAAGTTAGTTGCCTATTACGCTTCTAAGTTAAATTTACGCTTCACATTCCCCTTAGCTAAGTATATTACCTACGAAAACTATTAAAGGAGTGGGTCAGCTTAAATAATTCACTAAACTACTAATTAAACTTATTAAAAGCAACTATAATATAAAGAAATATATATATATATATATATATATATACAGTAAACTATCAGTATGAAGAGAATAATAATATAATATGAAAATCATTTAAAAAAAAAAACCATTTACACAGTGAGTAAAATATGTCAATAATATATAACAATCAAATTAAGTAATATAAATATAGCTGTTTACAACTACTTTTTCCTGAATTTAGTTAATTGTTTTCCGAAACGAGCTAATAATGATGGTCTGTATATAAATGAACCCTTAGATGGCTAAGGCTCAGATAGTTGTAGAAGAGTATCGGTGAAATCTACATAAGGAACTGGAGTAGGTAGTCATGATGGTAACTCGGTGTTGACCTCCTCTATGTATACTGTCTGAGGCCATCCAATACAATGTTTACAATGAGCTAGTGGTGTCGGCTATGGATACATCTATATGTGAGCATCAGGAGTGTCAAATAAAGTATGGCTCGAACTAGAGGTATAAGCAGGTGGTGCACTACTACCAATCTCGTTCAAGTCGATGGAATGGCAAGATCTTAATAGCATAGAATCATCACCATATACCCGACCATCTGCCTATACTGGTTGACATCCTTTCGTGTGAACTCTAAGACCTGCACACGGTTGAAGGATAGGTATAAAGGTTGGGTCTTTGGCTAGTCGAGAAATAATATTAAACCGTCGTACTCCTTGAGATGGTGAAGGTTACCATTGATGATATGAAGAGTGGCATAGACATCATCTACAAACCTCGCCTGATGTAGAGTATTTGCCTATAGTTAATGAAATAGTTCATTTTATATTCATATAGATTGCTTTGCAAAAAACCATAAGATAAATGAAAGGAAAGCTTAACAAGTATCCCATCATAGCCCTATGATGGGTAATGTATCATCGTGTCTGATCCCTATACCAGTCATAGTAAGCTGGATCGACACCCTTTTGTTTTCGAATATCAATAACCCACATCTGGTGGTCTATCCAAGTCGATATGTATCCCTGATGGGTGATCGACTAGTTTATATTTGTCCTATCTCTAAGGTCGATATGATGTAGCTCATCACTCGTATGAACGTTGACCAGTATCATCTAGAAACCTCCAAACTATCATATAACACGATTGAGGAAATAAAACTCCATAATGTGGAAACATATCAATGGAATCCTAGCGGTCCAAATTGCTCGACCAACACTACAAAACAAGGGTAAGAGATTGATAAGATCATTCAGGAACAGCTTCTATATGACCTACAATGCATTTAAAAAGAAAGTGCATTAATAATCCATAAATTTTTAATGAAGATCAACAACAGAAACAAAATTCAAGAAGTACATACCTGTCTACTCGTCTGCAAATCAAATGCAATCTAGTACACATCTACAACATGCGTAACATGATGTATAATATCTTGTGATATGCCCCACCTAGCAGCTAGTGGTAAGCTCTCCTGTATAATAAAATTAGACTTGGTCCATAGTGTAATGTAGGGGAAATGATCCCATACTCATATCTGCAGTAGTATGATGGTACCGCCAATCTCTTACTCTTTTGATCGTATAACCCTACATAGCTAACGATACAACTAAGCCAAACAAGCTGATCCCCAACTGAACGTCGCGACATGTAGGAAATACTCCAACATGGGTAGGAACATTATGTGAACAAGGGACGAAGATTTATTAGCAAATAAAAATCCACCAAATAACTATAGGATGTATACATGGGTGTACCAGCAAACGGTCTCCTCATCTGCACTTGTAGGAAGTAAGCTAAATCTATCACATAACCAATACAAACTAATATACCCCCCTCTGCTAGTATTGTCAATAGGGTAGTCTCCTAGCAATCTCCTAACTATTTGAGGCCATACTAACTACGTATACCTAATTACTAGAGCCCCATCCATATGGAGACCAAACAGTACCTCTATGTCCTGTAACGTGATCGTTATCTCCCTGTGAGCTATATGGAAGGTGTAGGTCTCAGCTTTCCACCTCTCGACTAGTGCTGTAATGAGGTGATGATCAATCTAGATGAATGGCAGTAGTGCAACCCCTAAGAAATCAGCGTCGATAAGATAAGTGACGAAGCGACCATCCAATGGTATTTGTGATGTACACTTCTATAGGCTCGACTCCACTCAACAAATCGTAATGTGTTTGCCTCCTTATAATATTAAATTCATTTTCATTACAATAGTAGAAAAGTATTGAACTATACAAATTAAAAGATGAATTAACGTCAAAACATACCCAAAAATCCCATATGTCTTACGATCGATATCGTCACTGTCATGCAATATCGATGGGTCACCCGATCCTGGATCCATCTAACTTATAAAACAATAAAAAAATATATATTATATCATTGACTTATGGAAACATAACATGATATGATATGTAATGTAATGTAAGAAGACAACACATATATGGCTATCTATATAGTTTCTATTAAGTTGAGGATATCTTCTCCTATTATGTCCTTTCATTCTACACACACTAGACCTGCTCTTATCGGTAGGCTCTCTTAAGTCCATCTCCATATGGAATCTCTTTTTCCTTATTTTACCTAAACCACATTTCAAGTTTTCGTTGGGTATAAGGAATGGGTAATCGAGATGGGGCTAATTCAACTCATTACCTATTAGCATGAAGTGTTTAGCATAAAAATCCAACTGATGGGACCATGTATACCATACGCCAATGTACCAACTAGTAGTAATTTGAATAAAATTAAGTGCCCTTATCGTATGTGAGCACAGGATTCTATAGATTTGTTCCTATATAAACATGTCATTCTATTCGTATCTACAATATGTGTTCGACCGCCTTGTTTCATCACTCAATTTGGTTCGCGTCTTCAACCTGTCTTTACCTTCCATATCCCGTTTTCATAGCCATATTGCTTGATGGAATGAGCTAGAGCTCGCTTAGCCTACGTTTTTAGCTTCTTTGTAGCATACTCCGTATTTACTTACCCCACGTCCATTTCCCTCCTTGCTTATTTAACTCTTCTTTCCCAATAATCGACATAGTTGTAAAAAATTTTCTTAATGAGTAAAGTAAGAGGCAATCCTCTACAACCTTTTAAAATGGCATTGTCACTCTTAACGATATTGGATATCATATATTTGAAGCAATAAAAACCATCATAAGATAACGTCCATTTGCTCTTGTCAAACGATGAAAACCATTATGGCACATCCCCTTTAACTTACACCATCTAATCTATTAAGTACCTAAATTTCTTAGGTTGTGCTTGTATGGCAGTAGTAGTAGCAAGCTTCTTACATAGTTGGTTCTTATGTACCTTATTGAAATTGCTAGCAAGATGCCGTATGCACCATCTCCAAACCATAAATGGTTCCTTCTAACCTACTTCTTCTTTGTCAAACACATTCTCAATACTTGAGTGCTTGTTCGTAATAAGGCAAATTGTCTCTTCCCGACTATTAACAACGAATTACTTCAATCATTTGAGAAACTAACCCCATGTCTCTACGAACTCCTTATCAACAAGCGCAAACACCAAAGGGACAATATAGTTATTTCCATCCATAGAACAAGCAATTAACAATACATGACCATACTTCGCATACAAAAATGTGTCATCAATACAAATCACTGGTTGACAATACCTGAATGCGTATACGCATGAACCAAATATCTAGAGACCCACTTCATTATTGAAACACTAAGCTTAGGGGATCCCCTCCATCCCCACACCACCTTAGTTCTAAGATTTGAAATCTTGATTACATTCTGTAAAATAGGAAGCTCATTGTATGCTTTCTCCCAATTGCCGTATATCATCTCCATAGCTTTTCTCTTTGTATCCTAAACTCTCTTTTGAGTTATGTTATAGCTAAACATTTTCAAAATATTTGCCTATAAGTCTGTAATCTTTATATCAGGATTCTCTTTAACATTATTGATAAAGCAATTAACCATAAGTCTACTATCAATTTGTATGTAGTCTTATATCACATTGGGGTTGATACATGTATGGACCCTCAAGAATTGTTATTATGAATAACTTCATTAAACTTTTATATAATGCTTGTAGCCTCCACTTGCATCCATTGTCCTTCTTCTTGTAATAAATGGCCATAGGTTCATTTTTTATTGATTAATCTAGTAGTTACAATGGTTATTAATGTGATATCTTTTAACAGTATTAATAAGCTTATCTTCTGTACTGAAGCATTGTCCGACAAATAAATCTACGCCAATAACCTGATTACTACTCTCCACCTCCATGTCCTCCTCGAATTCCATATAACCATTGTCACCACCAATGTTCATATATGAAATTGAATCTCTAACCTAGGATGCCGGCATCCCAGTCTAATTATATTGGGGAGCTATCCTAATCTCCTGCCTAGTAGTAAATTGAGGTACAGATGGAATGCTACTTGATATATACTCTGATGTAGCCGTATAATCTACAATGTTTTCAACTTCTACAATTTCTTCATCTACTTCATATTCAACCCCCTCGTGCACCCCCTCAACTTCAGTTTTAAGTCTCATTAGAATCATATCTTCATCAAGGTCGTAGTTCGGGTCATCCTGTAAGATTGACCCTATTTCTATATCAATTGCCTCTTCATTCACACTACCCTCATCAAAATTGGGGCCTTCCATTAGATAAGTTTCTGGTCGGTCATACATAGGGCTATCTTCATTGGTTTGTTGCACATGAGGTTGAGGAAAATTAGAAGACCCAACCCATAAAGTTCTATCGACAATAGTCCTACTAAGCTGACTGGAAAGCCTAACATATATCTCCTATATCCAATTTTCTCCAAATGTGTTAGCCATTTCCATAAAGTTTTCTATATCATCATTATCTGTAATGGCCATAAAAGTATACGAAACACCTCCCTCATAATAACAAGGATGTCGATAAATAAGCTTAACCCCATAAGGATTAACTTCGATGCTCATATAAATTCATTGGAAAAAATGGTTATATTTGGAATCCTTTCCTCATCTTCAACTTTTTCACCAAGTTCCTGTCATATTGTAGACTATTACTTTCATTTACAATATTCCCACCTGCATGCACCATTATCGTTACATAGTCAGCCATTGATAACTTGTTGAATCATGAATGACAAAATTAATAAAGTCCATACGATTTTGCACAATTTGTAAAATCCACACGATTTTACTTTTCAATAGGGCATCTCATCACACACTATAACTGTAAGCTCCTACACAACTTTATTTCTTGATGAGGCATCTCATCACTCTCATGCAATTTTACTTCTTGGTAGGGTATCTTATCACATACACTATAACTTCAAACTATAACTGTAAGCTCCCACACGACTTTATTTTTCGATGAGGCGTCTCATCATACCCATACAATTTTACTTCTCGGTGGGGTATCTTATCACACACTATAACTTTACACTATAATCATAAGCTTTTACACGACTTCATTTCTTAGTGGGATGTCTTATTGTACCTACACAATTACACTTCTAAGTAGACCAACTTATCATACACTATAACTATAAGCTTCCACATGATTTCATTTCTCATTGGGTCGTAACTAATGCACCGATAAAATCACATGCAATATACAAGTCCATATATTTTTTTTTTTTTACATAACCACCGCAACTTATATAACTACAACAATTATAAACACTATAAAATTATGAATAATAAACAAAATTCAACATGCATATTATGAATGTATAAACATTACAAAAATTATCATATAACAGCATTTCACATGGACAATATAGATATAACTGTAAATACAACATAATTTTTATTTAAAAAAAATTAATTCTATTTTTCGACTTTCATTAGTGGCGAATCTGAAATCATATTTTAAAAAAAAATTAATCTTTTAATTCTTTCGTTGAGCGGTTCATAATTAGAGGTCCTTTCATGAATCAAAGAATTAAAAGATAAAAAAAAATTCAAAAAATTTGGACTTGATAGTTTAGCAACTCTATTAGAGACATTATTTTATAAGTAGATGAGCCAAATGAAATTTTTCTAAGAAATAAGTGGTTTATTTTTTGTAAGATATTATTTTTCATGTAAATTTGATTAATTGTTTGTTATGTGTGTAAACATTAGGGGGAGTTCAAATATGAGAGGGTTATTAAAATAAAATATATGTTATTACGCCCCGAAGTCGCAGAGTCGCAACAGTCCCGCCGTGTAAACCATTCTATGATAGTAACTGGCCTCATAGTGCCTACCATAGACATGACCTACACAAGGCGTCGACGACTCCTCGCTTTGAAGTAAACAGTCCGATTAATAATTAAACTACAATTATGATAAATAGTACAATTTCTAATAACATGTACAATATTATATATATATATATATGTCCACAGAGCTTTCCAGGAAGTTTTACATCACATAACAGTTTACTAGATTACAGAATAACTACCAGTCTTTCATTCTTAATTACATGGTCACTCTAGTTAAACATTATACTAAATAACTTGATCCTCACACCCCTGGCTTTCAACGGACTAACCTCTGGGTAATTGTAGGGCGGCATAGTGCTTTGAGTATTCATAAATCAGAACCTGCAAAAGGATCTATAAGGGTATGAGCAACTACAGCTCAGTAAGTTGAATTGGAGACTCATGAATGCATACAAGTACAAACAGGGTTATCAAACAATTATTTTCATACAATGTAACAATCAAGTGTCATCGCACAACGTAATCCGGTCCGTTGTAAAATCAGAGAAATTTCACCCACTCCAATCCGGGTTGAGGAGTTCCATGTTATGCAGCAGCTCACAACCAAACCCAAGCTTGTGCAATGGAGACCTCGCTCCTCTCGTGACTACCTTCGAACCATTGACTTCACCCTCGCCGCGACCTCTTCTCCCGTCACTTAGTTTGACTAAGGATGAAGAAGGGACCATTTTGCAATCCTGCGCTATCTCTTTCGAAGGGGTCGGTATTTGGTTGGATAATCCTATAATCCCCTAACGGGTTGCAATGCATGACATTATTTATTATTTGGGGTCGACTGATATTAAATTCCGTTCAGGGTATTCAAACAATTTCATACCAATTCAATCAGTCACAAAATCACTCACAATACAAATTCAGCACGAATCCAGATACATCAAACACATGCGTAAACTACTTACAATAACAATCATATACAAGCCTAAGTCTCTGAGTACTACAAAACTAGTACTCTATTACAATAAGTAATAACCCAACTTACTTGGATTTGCTCGATCGCTTGATCCCTTAATCGCAAGCTGATTTTATCTCTGGATGTCCTATAATACAAATAGGTTTTTTTAGTACTTAAAATTTACGGTTTCATATTCTAAGTTATATTTTAATTCATTTTTGTCCGTGTATGCCCATTACGTTCTAATGATTCGTGTACTCTATTTTGGTGTTTAAATCCTAAATGATATTTTAAACTTTGATTTCTAAGCCTGAAATATGCTCGAATCCTAATGTGAAATTAATCACATTAAGCTTGAGTGTCCAAATATCCTAATAGGTCGTAATTTGGTATTCTAATCTATTTGGTACACGCTAACCCTAATCGCGGTATTGGATTTATTCCCGATGTGTAAAAATCTTACATTTTGAGACTTTTTCTTAAGATTAATTGTTATTTTTAGATTTATTATTTTTCTGATTTCTATTATAATATTATCTAAATAATTCTATTTTTTTAGATTTATTAATTTACAATATCACATATTACTAATTTCTTATATTACTTACCTAATTTCCCTAATTAACCATACTTAATACCTAAAGGCTAGGATTAGGGTTTCACTTCAGAGATTAACATCCTTAAACATATAATTAATATCCTAATCAATAATTAACATCCTAATCACCTAATTAACCCTAAATCACCCAATTTTCCCATCATTATAAAGCTAAAAATTAACTTAAAAATTTCAAAAATTAATTTTAAAAAAATGGCTTCATAACACTATTCTACATCATATGAGCATCCTACAGAAAAATTTTGAACTCCAAACTACACCTCTAAGCATATTTATTTTCCGGTTTCGTCATGCTCGGTTTTGAGTAATTTGTTAGGGACCCTATAATTACAGATTTAATTAAACTAAATCACTATTTTTCCCTTAATCTACATACAATAAAACCTCAGAATAAAAAGTTTCATAATTTTTTGGGCAAAATAACTAATTTTACAAAATTATTCAAAATTGGGTCATTAAAGAGACTAACCGGTCCAAAGCTTTCTGGCCATCCGAGCCCGGTCCAAGGTTGTTGGCCGGTCCAGGCGGTGGTTCTAGTGTAGGGTGGTGGTGGTGGTTCGGTCGCAGGTGGTGGTGAGTGGTTCGTTTGGTTTACTTTCCTAATCTGCACAGTTTTCTTTTTTTTTTGGATTTTCTCTAATTTTTTTCAGTGTTTCGATTTTTCTCAGATCCTAAACTGATCAAATGACTTCTGAAATTTTTTTCCCTATTTATAGACAATTGTAGCAATTAATGTGCATTAATTTGACAAGATTTTACCCATTTCCCCAAGTTTTTGGCTTTTAGGTTGTCCAAATTCGATTGGTTAATTTTTCTTTTTCTGGTTTGAAGCTACCACGACCTGATCTTGGTTCAGCTTATCATCCTCTGATTTTTTTTATTTTTTAATAATTATTTTATAATTTTCTTTAATTATTTGCTTAGTTTTTTACCAATTTAGGTAATTACGCGTATTTTTATCTACATGTAAATACATGTGGTGTATACGTGAACATTCCTAATTATTATTTTGGTCATTCTAAAATTTTTAGTATATATATAATCTATCTCTAGTAATTTATTAGTTATTTCATTACACTTTTCGCATTTTCGGTAATTAATGCCGATTATGCTTAAAATTTGAAAATTTTATAGTCTTCTATTTTATTACTTATTTTCTTAAATTCAAGTTTACGAGGTCAGTTTTACTAATATCCCTCTCAATGGTTTATAATTTGGGTTTGATCGGATCCTTTAATCGATCGCCCTAAACCTTGGGTTCTAAGTTCAACCCTACGGTTACTTGACTTGGCTTTAGGGCTTACATATGTTACATATGGCTAAACCCGAGCCATTTTAGGATTCGAAGCGTATAGCCATTATATAAGCTAAGGATAATTGTGGTCACTATCGTTACCCAATGGTGATAGGCTACCTAATCTTATTTCGATGATGAAAGAACTTTTAGAACCAGTCCTTTTGCATTATTTGCTTAATAATAATTGAAAATTATAAGCTTTCAAAAGAATTATTAATAATCGATTAAGAGAACTTCTCTTTTTAAATTGAAATTATACATATATATATATATATTTCAAATGAAAGTTCTCTATTTAATCAATCGTTAATAATTATTTTCTTTGAACCCATTACTTCTCAATTATTATTTTTCAAGTGCATTCTTAGCATCTTTTATACTTGTCAATTTCCTCCAAAAAAAAAAAAAAAGAAAGAAAGAAAGAAAGAGTTCAGTTCGTTTAACAATCATTAACAATTAATTTTTAATAAGTTTTTTTAGTCACATCCATAATAAATTTTCAATCTTCTTTTCCTTAAAAAAAGTAAAAAAAAAAAAGGAAAGAAAAAAAGAGAAGAAGGAGAGCTAATAAGATAAGTTTTCTTATTATAGGCTCTAATATTGCTTCAAGTGGTTAAATCCTAACTTAAAGCCCTATTGATTCTTATCCTTAACCTAAGATGTCAGAAGGAAACAACTTCGATCAAAGGATGGCTAAAATGGAGGACAAAATGGCTAAGATGACTAGTCTAACAAATAGCCCAAAGCAATCACACTCCATAGACTCAACATATCAATGAGCAACATATAGATCCGACCAATCTTGAATTAATAAGAGATGAGTCCTGGAATAATAATGGGGTTCAATGAAAGATCTAGAAGAGAAACAAAAGGACCTACAAAAGAAGTTGTACCAAAAGATCGTAGAGCAAATGTAAAGTCTCATGGGCCTAAATAGCTTTGAGAAGTTGGGCCTAATCAACATCGAAGCAACTAATAAGATAGAATGCATTGAAAAGTTTAAAGCCCTTAAATTTGAGAAATACAATGGAACAGGCTATCCCATGCTACACACCAGGCTATACCAAAGGTAAATGGCAATGTATACCAATTACAACCAGCTTATGGTCTAAACCTTCAAAGATAGTCTTATGGGTTCGGCCCTAATTCGGTATGCTCAACTAGATTTGAATGAGGTTAACACTTGAGATAAGCTTGCAAGAGCCTTTTATAAGTAATATAAGTTTGATATTGAAGTAGCCCCATCTATGATCATTATGTAAAATATGAAGAAGAGGGGAAGTGAAAATTTTAAAGAATTTGTGTAAAGGTGGATAGAAATGGTAGCTAGAATTACTTTGCCCTTACTTGGAAAAAGATCTCATGTCCATCTTCATTAATACCTTAAAAGGGCATATTTTCATCATTTATTGGGGCATGCAACAATTAGTTTTGCAAATTTAATAATGGTTGGAAGTCAAATTGAAGAAGCCATGCAAAAAGGAAAGTTGGTAGGCCTAAATGGAATTGAGAAAGAAAAAGCCCTATTCAGCCTTAAGAATGAATTAGTTATGAACAATTATTTTTTCATTCCCCATTTGCCCATACATAGGCCTAATCTAATCAATATTGATCAAAACCCATAAATAAAGGACAAATTTCAAAGACATAAAAGAGTTAGTTCACTTTAATATTAATACCCCTATCTTACGCCTTCCACCAACTCAAGGAAACGAATGTCTTAGCTTGTGAAATTATGAAATCAAGATACAGGCCTTGAAATTCTAATGCCAAAGTGCAATGTGAATACTACATAGGCAAGAGAGCTCATTCTACAAACAACTATTGGAGATTGAAAACAAAATTTAAGACATAATTGATGCTGGACTAGTTCAATCTAATTTCATAAAGAGTAGTAGGCCTAATGCTAGTGATGATTCACCCATGAATCAAGAAGAGTTGAATATTAACATGATTAAGGTCGTTGAGCATAAGAGAAAAGGTTTACAAGATGAAGTAGGTTCTTAGAAGAAGAGGATCTATTTAAATAATTGACAACTCTTTCTATTTTAAGTGCTTTGTGATAATGGAGATTAATGAATAAAATCTTCCAATTATGGAATCTTATTTGTTCTTTTAATTACTTGAATCATGAAAATAAAGATTAGAAATAAATATCTCCATGAAAAAGAGTTATTGAATCAATCAAGCCTTGAAGATAGAACAAATCAAAGGACATCCTGGTGTAATTAAGGTAAGTTAGGGTATACATAGGAGTTGAAATTTTGCAAATTTTAAAAGGAAAGGTTTATTATTTCTCAAGTTAGTTTAGGGTGATAAGGGGAAAACTAAGTCTCAAATACAAACCCTTAAACATTAAAAGAGTTTAGAGACATTGAGGTAAGGATAAAACCCACTCCTTAAATGAAGGTTTATCTTAGATGTGATACATGGTTCAAAATGATGATAGGCATTTGTTTTGTTACTCTACACACACTTATCCTAACTAACCCCCTTTGTGCCTTTAGGGAAGTGTTTTAAAAAAATATGAACCTTATTGAGAATCACCCCATATTAGAGCAATCAAGAAGTTAGGGTATCCTTAATAGAAGAGGAGGAAATAAACTAATTTGTTTTTGCCCTAGCTAATTCAATTCACGATGAATTATTGCAAGACATAATTTCTTTCAAAGCCTTTCATTCCTTGAGCCATACACATAAACTCTTCGAGTTTTAAACCAATTACAAAAAGGGAATAAAAACTGAGGGTGATCAAGAGAGAGAAAAGAATGGAAAAAGAAAGAAATAAGAGAAATAAAAAAAGGAGGAAAAAAAAAGTAAGAAAGGGAAATGATGACCTATGTTAAAAACTAAGATTTTTTTTCAATCAAGAGTTCCCTTAAATACATTAAAATTAAGCCCAAAATGTTATACTAGGTAACAATTCAATTGTGAAACTGAATTAAGCAAGGGAATCAAATTATCCTAAGTTAAGAATTCAATTGTGAAACTGGGTAAACTCATTTTAGTTATTTCCTTAGATTCTTCACTTGTAAACCTAGTTGAGCAAATCGTTCTTTCATAAGTGGTGAAAATTAAATATCCTTTTTGCTAGCCATAGACTAAAACTGACATTATAACCTAAGGTAAAAACCTATCAGATTGACCAAGTGTACCACTTATAAGATGGAACCAAAATTTTTAGAATTTGAGTCATGAGTGAAAATAAACCATTCGAGAGTGTAAGGAAGTTCACTTGGACTAAACTACTTGAGAAAATAATGTCTTTCTTTTAAATTGAAAATTTATGAAGTGTTAATCAACATAAGCATGAAAAGAGGTCTACCCTAAAGAGCTTCCCTAGGAGAGTTCAAGAGCTGAGAGAAGGTCATCATCTCTCAAACGACAAGAGCAAGTGACATAAAGGCAACAAGATGAGCCTTCCACTCATTGACATCATTTAGAGCCGATAAGATTCCTCTGTTAGTTGGTCATTCTCTTTTAGATAGAGAGAGAGAGAATTTGAAGTACAAATTATTTTAAAAAATCATAGAAACATTTGCTACCCTATCTTAAGAGTGTAAGCTATCCTACTTTTAGAAAATGTTTTCAAAAATCATAGAAGCTTTTGCTATGCTATATTTTCAAAAGTCTTATGAGTTTAAGTCACCTTGTGTTTTTAGAAAAACATTTTCAAATGTTATATGTTATCCCACATTTTTAAAATTTCAAGAGCGTAAGCATCCCATGTTTTTAGAAACATATTTTCAAAAGTCATAAGAGCATTTGCCATCTTACGTTCTTAGAAAAATAGAAGGAGCAATAGTTATCCTACATTTTTCAAGATCGTAGGAGCATGAGCTATCCCACATTTTCGAGAAAATTTCAAGAGTTATGGTATCTTAACTTTTTCATAAAATAATTTCAAGATCTTCGCTAGAACTTGAACAGATTAGAATCACACAACAGCCCCATCTAATTTCGCCCAAACAGCCCCATTTAATTTCGCCCAAACAGGTTCGAAGCTTTAAAGCTTCAAAGTCCACTGCCAACGACCATTGTTAAAGTCCTCCGTCACCAGTTGCAACTTAACACCACAAGTCCCCGTGTCTCCTAGCCTGTCGAAACCAACCACCCCGACTTCTTCGTCTTTCGATATTTTGCTATATTATCACCATCATTGCCAACTTGAAGCTGCATGGATCCACTGGCATTTTAGGGATTCATTTTTGTTCGAAAAAGAAAAAAAAATAAAATTCTGCTATAAAACCAGTGTTTTGGAGCAAGCTGCACAAGCCCGGTTGGTCCAAGCTTCAGTAGGATCCGAACTTAGTCTGAATCTATCCAAATCCGCGACCAGGATCCGCACTTGACTTTGGTGCCTGACCTGTGTACTTCCAATTGTAGGTGAGTCCATTTTCTTCTTCTTTTCATTAAAAAAATAAAATAATAAAAGCTTTTTTTTTTTAAAAAAAAAAAAACCTTTCATAAAACAAAACAAATAGCTTTTTGAAACTTAGTTTTTTTAGCTTTCATTCAATAATAGCATCCTCTATTAGGAATTTCTTTTTTTAAAACAAAATAAATAAATAAAACTTAATCACTTAAAGTGAAATAGTTTTAAAAAATAAAAAATCCCACAAATTAAAATTTGCCTAAAAATAAAAGAATTACATATGGTTTAATCTTAAAAATGGCTACATAGGCACTCACAACAATTACAATAATAATGTTTTTTTCTTTTTCTTCATTTTATTCTTTATTTTCCTTTTGAACTTACAGGTTTTGTTTAAAAAATAAAAAAATGAATCTTTTTTTAAAAAAATCTTTTTCTTGCACAATTTTCTAGATAGTCATTATCCTGAAAATTTCTAACCTTCTTATTTTTCTGGAAATTTTACTTTGTAGCCTTTATGGTTTTTAAAGATCCTCCTAAACCTTAGAAATCTCGAGTTTCAAAGCTTAGTGATTTAGATGTTAAAATTAGATTACCCAATTAATTTTAATTTCTATTTTCTAACTTTCATTGGTGTTAACTTCAAAATTATTTTTTTACATTTTTTAATTCTTTTTTCAGGGGTTCATAGTGGGGGCTTTTCATGGATCAAAGATTTAAAATTTTTAAAAATCCAAGCTCAACAATTACCAATTCTATTTTACTATTAACTAAATTGCTTTCTCCTTAGAAGAGTTGTGAGAATAAGGGAATTGACACATCAAGCCACTAATTATAATGGTAAAGTGCAGCAATAAAATAGTGTCTCACGTGCTTGCTAACAATAAATTCTCACTTAAAGTTTGTCCTCCGACTACTTTACGCTTGCTTGGGGTCAAAGATGCTGAGACTAAACCCATTTATACTATTTGTGGACTTTTGATGGTCCAAGAGGGGGATTATATGAGAAGTCAATCTACCAATAAGAATTGGCCTGGAGGAGTTCGAAATTCTCTTCTAAGTACTTGATATCTTAAGAACCTTTAACTTGTTATTAGGTAAACCTTAGATTTATGCTATTAGGGCAATCCCTTCTAATTTATACTAGAGGGTAAAGTTTATAGCTAACAGGCAAGTGGTTACTATGCTTGAAGAATATGGTTGTCCCATGTGTTAAGAGGTTATTATCCCCTTCATCGGACAAGGGGATCCTAAGGATTTTAGGATACCAATGTTTCATCAAGTTTGCATGATTATGGGCCATAATGGTGCATGAGAGAATTCAGGGTTCATGAATGGCCAGTTAGGCACATTTGATTTGGGGTACATTCTTACCATAGAAGAAGAATTTTAGGCAATCTTTATTGGGAACAAGCAAAATGACAAACTATACAATGCTCCTATGATCTTCGCACCTTGTAAGGATAGCTTTGTCAAGTAAACACCATAGGAACAAGCAAGCATTTCTACCGTCAAATTTTCTATCGTAAGCAGCTTTAAAGCACTTTCTAATTAGTTCACTACCCCTCTAAGTAGTCATAGGGCTTGCCTAAAGTAGGAGTGAAAGTTAATTTTAGTATTTTCCTAAGTTCTATTATGTCACTAAGGTTCATGATCGAGCTACTGGCTTCTTAAGAATAAAACATAAGAGTAAAAGTGCTCCTTTCTTTCTCGTATTTATTATGTTCTCCTTTCTTCGATTTGCATAATTTAGTTGCCATTTACTTTTCCTTTCTTATAACAATAAATACTAAATCTAATGGTCTTAAGGGAAGTTGAAGATATCTTACGTCCGTCGAGAATGAAAATGTCAATATCATCATTGACTCTATTGATTTAGTCGTCAGTGACGATATCAATGGTTATAAGTAAGTATAGGAGAATTGGTAAATATGCAAACAATGTAGGATATCCATTAAAGAAACAATAGAGGTATTAATCTGGGATCCAACAAGAGCTTAAGAATCTCAAGATTGGAGGCAACTTACTAAAAGAACAAAAAGAAGAATTAGTTGGGTTGTTAGTAGAAATTTTTAGATGTATTGACATGGTTGTATGAGGACATGTCAAGATTGGATTAGTCCATTACAGTCCATAAATTACCTATTAGAGAGAACATTAAGCCCAAAAGATAAAAGCTCATATGCTTTAAACGAAATGTACTACTAACGGTTAAAGAAGACATCAAGAAGTTGTTGAAAGGAGGATTCATTGAAGTATCTAATTACCTTGAATGAGTAGCTAATATATTACTTGTCTTCAAGAAATATGAGAAGGTTCTAATGTATATAAACTTACAAGATCTAAATTAAGTAATTCAAAGGACAACTTCCCTTTACCAAATATAGATGTATTGGTTGATAATATAGTAGGAAGCCATCTATTTTCTTTCATGGATGGCTTCTCAAGGTATAACCAAATTAAGATGGTTGAAGAAAATAAGTCCAATACTACATTCATCACCACTTAGGACACCTTTTGCTATAAAGTTATGCCCTTTAGTCTTATGAATGCAAGAGTTACTTACCAAAGAGTCATGGTTACCTTAACACATGACATAATGCACAAGGAAGTAGAAGTGTACGTAGATAACATGATTACAAAGTCTTGAGAAGATGAAAATCATATAGATATCCTAAGAAAGTTATTTAAAAGATTGAGGAAACTTTAGTTGAGATTAAATTCAAAGAAATGTACTTTTGGAGTTACATCGAGAAAATTGCTTGATTTCATCATAAATTAAAACGGGAATGAAGTCGATCCTATTAAAGTAAAGGTAATTTTAGTTTTGTTTTCTCCCCATACAATTAAAGAGGTCATAGAACTTTTAAAACGGTTAAACTACATTGTTGAGTTTACATCCTAACTTACGGAAAAATGTAAGCCCATTTTTAAGCTACTTAGAAAAAAATGCAATAATGAATTGGGATGAAGAATTTGAGGAAGCTTTCTATAAGATCAAAGAATACCTCACCAATCCTCTAATCCTAATAGCTCCTAAACTTGATTAATCATCGTTTCTATACTTAGTGGTCCTAAAGGAATAAATGGGGGCCATGCTAGAATAAAATGACGAATAAGGAAAGGAGAGATCCATTTATTACTTGTGCAAGAAATTCACCAAAGGGGAGCAGAAATATTCTAAAACGAAAAGGACTTGTTGTGCATTAATATGCATAATATGTCGACTTAAGCAATATACCTTGTATTAATTGATAGTTGCAAACAAAACATATCCTCTTCGATATTTAAATGAAAAACTAACCTTAATGGTTAGAATTTGTAAATGGCAAATGCTATTGTTTGAGTTTGATAGCACTTGCACAAACCAAAACTCAGTTACAGGATAGGCTTTGGTTGATCAAATGTCATAATAGCCTCAGGATGAAAATTTGCAAGAAACCATAGTATAGTTCCTAGTAATAGAGCTAAGAGCTAATTTAGAAGAAGAAGGAACCCTAAGTAGAGATTATACTTTAATAAAGCTGCCAATAGTTATGGATGTAGAATAAGGGCAATGTTGGTGTCTCCTAAAGATAAGCAATTCCCTATGGCTATCAAGCTCACTTTTCCCTAAACTAATAACATAGTAGAGTATGAGGCCTACATATTCGGCCTTAAGGTTGCATTGGATATGGGGGTCTAAGAACTATAAGTTTATGGAGACTTAGCCTTAATCATTCTCCAAACTAATTGGGAGTATAAGACTAAGGATCTTAAATCGGTGCCTTATCATTAATACCTAACCCAATTGATAAGAATGTTTGGAGATATGTCTTTCACTTACATCATCGGTTTGTCGATACCTTACTACTTTAGTTTCTCTGTTGAAAATATCAAAAGACATAGAAATTTGGCCTTTGGAAATCAAGATTGAGGAATAACCAACCTTTGATATAATAGTTGAACTATCCAGCAACAAGAAGCTGTTGTATCATGAAGTCAAAACTTTCTCACAAACAAGAAAGTACTCCACTAAAGTCAATAAAAAGGATTGAAGAATGTTAAGAAGGCTTGCAAGTCATTTCTTTCTAAGTAAAACTACAATGTATAGGTAGTCCATCGAGACACTACATTATTAAGGTGTGTAGATGAGGAGGAAGCATTACAATGAGGGAAGTACATGAAAAAGTTTATGGACCTCATATGATAGATACATGTTTGCTTGAAAAATAATCAGAATGGGCTACTTCTGGTTAACTATGAAACGAAATTATCATTTGAGAAAACAATTGTGAAAATAGGTTAAAGTAAAAAATCTTCTAAAACTATATATCACATATATTGCTAAATGACTTGGGTAATTAATTTGTACGAAATCAATTTTTTAACATGACTAAAATCACAATTTCTCAAAGAAACTCGGCCATGTCCGGTAGACCAGTCGGACCAATAGCAGTCCTCTCCTCTCCTCTCCTCTCGTGACAAAAGCTCACCTTACCACTCTCTCTCCCCTGCGTCTCTCTTCCCCCTCCCATCTCTCCCTCTCTCTCTCTCTCTCTCTCTCTCTCTCTCTCTCTCTCTCTCGTCATTCCTCCATTTTCATCGAGATCCAGTACACAAAAATCCAACTCCCACGCGAGTCCACTTAGCTCATTCGTCGATCAGGAGTTTTGAGGTTCTTCAGGACGTATTAACTATTTGATACTACTAGGGCTGAATTGAAGAGAACTCTGTATAATGGATCCGTCCAAGACGCCTCTTGGCAAATTGCTATTGGACGAGATCACTCCGGTTGTTATGGTCCTCCGAACACCTCTCGTTGAAGAAGCTTGTTCGAAGAGTGGCCTCTCCTTCGTCCAAATGCTCACTCCTTTTTGCTCCTTCAACAACATCGACGGTAATAATTTCAATCTCTTTTTCCTTTGCTAAAACAACTTTCCTATTTCAATAGCTTACGAATTGTTTTGAGCGTGCATTTCAGTGCCAGTACGGACTGCAAGTGATCAGCCTTATAGGTTACAGAGGTTTAAGTTGCGATTGTTTTATGCTCCTGATATACGGCAGCGGGATTTGCAGGTTGATATTTCTGATCGAGAAATTCTTTTTATCGCTCCAAAACACTCTTTAACCATTAACTTTGTTGTAAACAAAATGCGCGCATGTACAATCCTACGACAAACATATCCGTGACTTAAAATAGCTCATAAACACAATAGAGGGCTCTGGCACTTTGTGCACTCTCTATCAGTAAGTTTTGTGTAGAATCTGGTTGTTTTAGCCATTGAAGTTTTAGGTTTTCGTCAAGCATTACTTTTTTAGGAACCTTTAGTTTGCTTAAGCTTGATAAGAATGGTTTCCTAGATTATTGGTAATAATCAGACGAGCTCATTTCAGGTTACTGTTGTAGTTTTATTTTCTCTGCTAGTGGTAGGAAGCAGTTAATATCAGTATGAAAATGTATGCTTTGTGCCTGGTGTATATTTTAGTTGCTAAGATTGTAATAGCACTTCCAAACATATTCTGGCTTACTTTAATCCATTTTAGACATAATATTTTCTGTTTTTTTCCTTCATAAAAAGGATTAAGAAGATGATATTGGAAGGCATTCCTTTGTTTGAAATTTTCACCTTCATGCACATTCTTTGGTGATTAGCTCTTTGCAATGTTGGAATGAATAGGTTTCTAAAGAGAGATTAAAGGAGGTTATCACTCGTGCTGGAGATTATGACCTTTTCAGTGAGGAGTCTGACTTAACTCAAATTAACGCTCTACGCTCTAGTAAGTTACCACCTTCATATGTTTGTTTTGTCTCCACTGGAGTCTGCTGTTTCTAATGATTCATTGACATATAAAGCCTCGTGCATTGTTTTACATCTTCTTGTCTTTGTTGAAAACTTGAAATGAAGTGCTCAACTATTTGCCTCCCTAACTGAATGATTGAAGCAGCTTACTTTGAATTTGGAATCATTGACCTTGAATATACTTTTGATGTTATCAGTATTGTCAGTGGAGTTTATCATCTTCTACTTTAAAATGCTTCATGAAGAAATATGTATAGACTTTGGAGGGTTTAACAGTTCTGCAATATTTTTATCACAAAGATTACATTGTTTTGATGAACTTATAGAATGTATGTTGAGCTGGTGATAGGATATCTCTTTTGTTGATAAGTAGCACCAATATTACGGGAACTACACAATAGTGTTTATGGTAGAAGAAATATTTTATGGTTGGATATGCCAATTGGGTGCTGCTAGAGCCTCAATTGAGGGAGAACATCTTTGGAAGCTGCTTTTCTGCTGATTCTTGGCATAGAAATGCTCAAATTAATCACTTTGAGTGAATGCTTTGCCTCGAGCAGAATATTTTTCTTTTGTCTTTTTCTTTGCAAAGGAATATTTATCTTATCAACTGAAAGATGGTTTAAAAAGAACTGTGTAGCATACAGAAATCACGACAATGTATATCTTTTGCTTGTTGCATGAATTACAGAAAGGTACCTTGCTAGACTCTGCATCTCCTATCATGCGCTTGTTTATTTTCAATTTGCATCTTTTGAAAATTTGTAGGCAGATATTTTTGTGGGACCGTGTTTTGGGATATTGTATGAATTGCAAATTCAAATATGTAGTTGCTGTAACATTGTGGCTTTTTGTTCATGGTATAAGAAGTTGCTCTTAAGTGACATAATCGAACTTTTTTCCTGCAGGGTTTGACTCTGAGATTTTGCCATCCTGGTTCAAATTGTTTGATGAAGAGCTCCTAAGATTGCCATCTTTTTCCGAGCATGAGGCCTTTGACCACCCTGTGGCATGTAAGCTTCTAATCAGCGATGGCTTTATTTAAAAATGCTGTCTTCTTCTGTTGTGCTTTCCTTCATTAGTTTCTCCTTTTCATATTCTCACTCACTGTCCTCATTTGAAGGTCTCGTGGTTGTTTCTTCAAAGGATGAGCATCCGATCAACAAATTTGTGGACCTTTTTAACACTAGTCAATTACCACGGCTTTTTAACGATGGTGCTATGGACCCAAAAGTTTTAAAGTTTTATTTGTTGGTGCATGACAAACAAGATGGTGTGCCAGAGAAGTAAAATTTTCTCTTTCTTCTCTTTTCTATTATCATAAGTTAATTGCCTACAGTATTTGTTGACTTACCAAAACTAAATGTATCTGATTGTCTGTGTTGCACAACTGCACATCACTTGCATTGCATTTGGTTTGTTCGAATGGCTTCCCACTCCATTATATGAGGACCTTATGTGTTTGGTTGGTGGAGTGGGTATTTCATGGAATGCCTATTTCATGGGGTCCGTTTATCCTGCCAATCCAAGAATGAACATTCCTTATTTAACATGAGAATTGCTATCATAATTCCATGTTCTGTGCTTTCGTCTTCATCCATACTTTTCACCACCATCAACCATAGAGTGCTACCAACTAGCCTACACCACTTGCGGGTGAGTAGAAACTACCATTCTCAGTAATCCATAAACCTGCAACCAGCAAGCTTTATGCTTAATCCTGGCATCTACCATGCCGGATCGACCCCAACAATCGACGAGCCTAGACTCCATCATGCAAACTTGAACCCACATTTGACAGCAGCAACCATTAGACTCTACCCGTGTGACCAAATCTGTGCTCATGCTTGATCCATACCGTAGATGCACCAAAGCTGCTATATTCATGACCCCACGCTAGAGACGCAACCCCTGAGCCTATATTTGCACCCATATAGCCAGATAGATCTAAGTGCCTCTAAAACATGCGATAGTTTACTTAGCAGACTTGAATTTTGTGCAATCCAAACCCATAGAAGATGGTTGTAGTGGGGTTAGTGCCAGCACTGGTGGATAATTGGTGCTTTTGGTGATGTTTAGGGTTTCCTCAAAGACGAAGAAGATGAGAAATGGTGGGAAGGGGAGGGTATTTTGGTCTTTTCATTTGCTTTCCTAGACCATTACAAGTCTCAACCAAAAGTAGGAATAGAAGCACCCTATTGATAGAGTATCGAGAGTGCAAGCTCTTGTTATAAATGCTTATAAAAGAAAAGGAGGGGGCGATGGAGTTGGTAAGGGTTCTGGTACTTAAGGAGAGTGTAGTATTTTGTGTGTATTAGTATATATGTTGTGTTATGTGTGCGTTGTGTATGGTGTTATTGTGGTGTTTGTATTGTGTGTTGTGTGGCATTTGTATTTTGTGTTTGGTGGTGCAGTAGTTTGTGTGGTGTGTTGGTATAATAGTATGTGTGGTGTGTTATAGTAGTGTAGTGTTGTGTGCTGGTGCAATAGTGTGTGTTGTAGTACAGATATGTGTTTGTAGTGCAGTGGAGTTGTGTGCTGTACAGAGGATTAGAGGGCCAGAATGTGAAGCTGATGTGGCATGTGTGCGGAGTTGGCACTTATCTGGAGTATTCTATTTTTGGAATATAATACAAGAGAACAGACAGTTATAGGAGTTAGTTGGAATCCTGGAAAAGAGGTCTTTACCTTAGCTGAGCAGGAGCTCAGGTAATCTTGGAACCCTAATTTTCTACAGTTTCTTGTAATTTCTAATTAAGATTTCTATCACTTATGGATTATTCATTCGAGGGAATACTTATAATATTCTACCCTTATTTATTTTGAGTAAATCAAACATATTGTCAGGAAAGTTTTAATTGGAATAATCAATTGGTAGCTTATGCAGATCTAATACTTGGAAATTAGATCTAATAGCCTAGAGAGGTTAGGAGTCAAGATGGGTACAAAAATTCGAGGTTCAACTCAATGTTATAGTTATTTTATTTTTCTTATGCTTATTGTACTTATTAGCAACTACTCCTTTCTCTCCCCAATGGGGCATCAAGGGTACAAACACCATCCAAATTAACTTCAAGAGATATCATCTATGAAGTCTATAATCTACAAATTGGTAGTGATGCCCACGTAAAAGAATAAGAGCTTTTCTTTTACATTATACAACTTAGATTCTTTGTTAAAAAAACAAAATCCTATTGTTTCCAAAGATTCCCTATCACAAAATACCCTATTGTTTCTCTTGGTCCAAAAAACTGCTTGAACATAAGGAGATTCATGAAAAGGTTTTTCCTATTCTTGATACCATTCCAATAGCTCTTAAGCATGAAACTTGCTCTTCTTTATCCCATGTACCCAATAAAGCATTTATTGTTGTCTTTATTGAGGTAGTTTCATTTACTTTAACAGATTCTATTGCCTGGTACATATGAATTGATTAAGTTCTGTCAAAATTGATCAAGAATGTAAGAGATTGGGTGATGTAGCCTTAGATGTTGACCTGAAAATAAAGGTGTGTAAATAGGTTTTGATTTGTGAGTTGACTCGTATAACTTGCTTTTTAAATGGATTTGAGTCGAGGCTTTTCGGTTTGTTTAAAAAGTGGCTAAATGAACTCATTTTGTTTAACTTATAGGTCAAAGTGGGTTAGTGTAGATTAGCTCATTTAACATATTTATAGTTATGGCTTTTAGGTTAGCTCATTTAATTTACTTTTTAAATGGGTTAGGGTTGAGATTTTTTGACTTGTTTCAAATGCGAGTTGAATGAATCTAGCCCGTTTAACCCGTAGGCTAAAATGGCTCTGGCTGGGTTAGCATGTTTAACTTACTTGTATACTTCTACCTGAAAGTACCAGTATGGGGCCTTGCCTTTCTATTTTGTTTAGTGCTAGTAATGACTTGTTTAAAAGTGCATGCAAGAACTACAATCCTTTGGACCTTTGTTTTTGTTTTTGTTTTTTTTGTTTTTTTTTTTTTTTTTTTTTCGTGTTTATAAAAATGGTTTGGATGGTTTAAACATAGACTAGGTGAATGAGAAGCTTGAAAGTTTGGAGAAAGATTGATTATGTATGGATCATATGATAATTAATGAGGTGCATAGTCACATAAACATTTTATGGAACGGGTCATAATTGATGCTCTCTAATGGAATCCTACATATGTACAATTGTACTCAGGGGTTGCTCTTGATCATGTCTTTCTATGCAGCTTTGTGCATTTCTAGGGTTCCCTTTTTTGTCCCCTCCTCCTTTTTCTTTCTTCTTCTTTAGTTGAATCCATATGGGTCTCTTTAGTTCCATCCACGTATTATGTGCCATTCCTTTTTGTTTCCACATATAGACAGAGAGAGGGATGAGTGAATATTTGGGGTGTTGCAGTTGTCTAGATGGGAAACTCAGGGTTTTCTTAAAATTTTGGAGTCCATATATTGCTTTATTAATATGTCTATATTTTTCTTTTCCTTATTTTTTTGTATATTCTGTTAGAGTAGCATTTCTTATTCATGAAACAAAGGATAAACAAAATCATATATCACATTCATTTGGGGAGATTAAGTTTGAGATTCCAGTGTAAATATTTTTTGGTGTTACCTACATATGTGAGCTATACTTAATTAGTGTGTATGTATTAATTAGGTGATTTATGCATCCAGATTTAGATGGTTAATTACGACCATGCCTTCTATTTATTTAAAAAAGGGATGCTTACTTTGTAGTAAAGTTTGATGGTACAAACCCTTTGACCTAATTTTGGGCTGGATATGTGATATGTTACCACCCTTTGTAAATGATTGACATTTGTAACCAGTTGTCTAATTCTTACATTAAGAGTCAACACTCTTTCTCATGTTTAGACTTTGGGAACAGTGGTTTCTGGCTGTTACGTTGTCACTAGGGATGGTTGGTGATGGTTCATTAAATGGTTGAATCACGAGCACCAGCATTGGTTTGGTTTAGATATATTACAAGAGAAGAATAATCCTTTTTAGCTGATCCTGCCTAGTGGAAGGCTTGAATTTTATTTTGGTTGGCAAACCTTGTATGTAGGGGTTGCTATCCAAATTTATTAGCTGGGAGATTAATATATATTTCATCTTTTTGAGTTCATATATCAAATTACATTTGATAGTTTTGGTTGGGTTCTCTCAGGGGTTGGCAGGGTGTCAATTGTTATGGACTTGATCCTAGAAAAATTAGATTAGGAAATGAAATATTTGTCTTTATCTTTATCTTGTTATTTTATCTTAAACAGGTCAGAAATTATTTTTTTACTGTCTATGAGATCGAAAGATTCTGCTTACCAAAGCCCTTGACCTAACCTCAGTTTTACCATAGGTTCGACCAAGAAAGATCGGAATCTAAATAAATACAAAGTCTTTATCAACAATTTTGTTGTTTATCGTCCTTGGAATAAATCATGAACTTGAGCCCATAATTTATTGGTAGTAGAGCTACTAATCATGGGAGATTTCTTGACTTTGAGTGAATAGTTTATGGTTTTTATGAAAGAAATTCACATCAAAGGAGAGAAGGATAATGTTGAAAAAGAAGTGGACAAGGTTGAGCATCTGGAGTTGGTGGTATGCCTAGATGAGATGGTGTGTGTGCTTTACTAAGCTGCGACTTGGATCGGTTATGGCTCATCCCTCCATCATTCTATGTTATGCTAGATTGTAATTGGCCTTTGATGATGTCACCGAGACACATTTGGTTGGTTTAGCAGATGCAAACAGCTTTTTGCCAATTGGCACATGCAAGATATTAACTAGTTTGGGATGACTACTTGCATCTTGTGGATGAGGTGCAATTGTGGTACTATAAAGTTGCTTGTAAAAATCCTACCTGATGTGGCCCCATTTCAAGCTTCTTTGTAATTTGAGATTTGGGCCACTACTGAGGCATAACCGAATCAGAACTGGTTGGTGGAGCAGTGTCAATGAAAGTTCTAGGAATTGCTGGTCATAATTCCCTTTGTGTTGACCGAGCAATAGATTTCCTTATTCACCACAAGGTCAGTAGGGGCAATTAGAGGTTCAAAATCCCCTTTATTCACTGCAGTGAGTTTGGTGCGTGCTTATGGAAGGAGACTATGAATATTAAATTAAGAGATGTCTGGAAACTACATGGGAAGTGTAGCTGGAGTTGCTGGAACTTCAAATGAAGAATTAAATGCCGCCGATACATGTATAGATCCCAAACCAACGCCTTATATATGTTGTTTGAATGAAGGAGGAATAGTAGAGTACAGCGCTAAGGGTATATACTTCATATGTGACGAGCCATTCACCTGTGAACATTGATTCAAGAAGGTGCTTGTCTTGGAAGTTGAGGACGCACATATGTAACCAAGCACCGAATGATTCAGGGTTTGAATAATCACATTCAGCCTTCAAGCTTTTTGACAAGCATGGTGTCAAGGGAAGGGTGATGTTTCAGATTCAATTCATGATTAGATTAGGAAATAAGATATTTATGTTTATCCTTATTTTGTTGTTTTATTTATTTTCTAGATTTATGGTATAATCAGCTGATACTATTAGATTTATAGCGACTCTTAATTTTGTGCAAGCTAGGTTACAGGACTTGTTTGTTATTATTCTAAGAATAAAGACAAGTCAGAAAAATTGTTGGCTAAAACCATCAATGCTTTTGCAGAAAGGTGTAATGTCATCTATTTATATGTCGTTTCACCTTTAAAAACACAGCATCATGCTTTAAACTTTAAGGAATCGATTCATTTGGCTCTTTAATACATGATTTTCTCTCAAGGTTATTTTATAGGAGGGTGTCATGTCTCCAATCCTGGTGTAGTTGTATAGATGCTTCATTGTGCTACTGCATTGAGAACTTTGGTTTTTCTTCTTGAAGATTGTAGATTTATATTTGTTGCAAGAAATTGCCTTATTGCTTACTTTGTTAGTGGTGGATCTAATTTGCGATTTGATCTCTCCTCACGGCTTTGTTTTTGTTTTTTTGTTTCCTTTCTCCTTTCCCCTTTCCCCCTTGTAGTGCAATGAAGATTCTTGGTGAAATGAAGAGCACCTTTGGTGCAAATGCATCTCAGTTGCTCTGTATCAATTCTTCTGACAATGGGCTTGTAGAAAAGTCAGGTCACCCATGGGAGTCCTTTGTAAGTATCTTTTGAGAATGATTCTGGTCATCTTGCCGTTTGGTAATCATTCTGTTTAACAATTATTGCTGATCTGAGTGGTTGAACTAAAAACCTCTATATATATGTTCTAATATCTTGCGACAGAGAAATGATGCTTCACTGGCTCAGCATCTTGGTTCTTTACTTACTGAGGACGATCTTAATGAGGTAACCTTTACTCATTCTTGCTACATTGCATGAATTTTTCCACAGATGTAGATATTGTTTGCTCCAGTGAGCTGTGCATACTCTGACCATGATTTTTTTTTTCTTGGACAGATAGAAGATCTGGCACATAATTTAGCTTCAAAGCACATTATTCCTTATATGGAAGAAAAAGTTCGCGTGCTAAATCAGCAGGTATTTTTCTGCTTGTTATAGTGGTATTGATATGCTGAGTATTGAGCACTTTAACCTGCTATCTAGTTTCTTTAACTAATTAACTTCACAGTTTTTTCTGTCAGGTTTCTGCTACCAGGAAAGGTTTTAGAAATCAAATAAAGAACCTTTGGTGGAGAAAGGGAAAAGACGAGACCCCTGATGCTCCCAATGGCCCTATGTATGTAAGCTATGTTGATGCAAATCTTATATTTTTTTTTCTTCCTCATTCTAATTTAGTCTCTCTCAACTTCTTCCCTGAAGGTATACGTTTAGTTCCACAGAATCACAGATTAGGGTTTTAGGTGACTATGCCTTCATGTTACGTGACTATGAGCTTGCATTATCAAACTATCGCCTGATATCAACAGATTACAAACTTGACAAGGCCTGGAGACGGTATGCAGGTGTGCAGGTAATTTACACTCTTTGTTTTTTTTTTTTTTTTTTTTCCTTTTTTGGGTTGCTGTTTTGTTGTTGGGTTTGTGGGGGGGGGGGGGGGGGGGGGGGGGGGGGGGGTGTGCGCGGCAGCGTGGTTTGGCGGGGTTGGGTTGGTAAGTGTTTTATTGGAATAAATGCTCATTATCGATGTAGGTATTTTCAGTTTCTGAACTATTTGTATGACAAGCCTGGAGTATCTTATAATGGCGTAGGATGCGTATGTATGTTTTGGTGGTAGCTAAAGCCTGCGCTATTTCGTGAAGTGCCATATAGGTTGAGATATGAACATGGCAAAAAAATCTCATAGAATAGTTGATCTATACCTATATTAAGAAGGTTGCCATATCACATTCTCCTCCTATGGAGACTATCCTTTTTCTCCTTTCAAATTGGACCAAAAAAGAAAGGATCTAGAAAATCAAATATTCTCTTCCTTTAGTAGGGAAGTGAGTCTTGCCTTGCTTTCCCTGCCATTGATAAGTATGTTGCAAGTCAGATGCGGAATTCTGTAGTTGTATCTTGGAATTTCCTTGCAGAATTAGATGATTTGCTGTCACTAAGCTATACAAACAATGAGGATGAACTTCTAAGACAGGCTGAGTTTCGAGATAGAACTTTCAAAGCATATTTGGTACTTATGCTCTCTTTACTCCCATCACTAAGAGAAACGTCTAAATTTCATGGGATATTTTTGTGGAAGATTATTTAGATACTCTTGGCTAACGTTGGGGCAACTTCTTTTAGTTTGAGAGGCTTCTTTAGGAGAACCTTTACTATGGATGGCATGCTAAAGTAGGATAACTTTGTGGCTAACAGCTCTTCTTTTGAGGGCTATGTACAGCAGGAAGCATCTAGAATTCTCTATTGAAGTCAATTGGTGGAGAGTTTGTGATGCAAGAAGCAAGGCCAGCCTTACTCCAGAGTGCCTTCATCAATCCATTGAAGGAAGTGAAGTCTACTATTGTTGAAGCTTTTTTTTACTTGGAAGGGAATAGCTTGAGAGTCACTTGGTCAAAGGAAACATTATCTCAACAGTTATTCATAAAGATGGGTTCCATATTCAGGCAGAATTTCGTAAATGTATGTCTATTGGAGAGTTGCACTATGGAGAAACGTAATTGTCACAAATAAGCATGGAATTAAGAGAGTTGGTTGACATCCTTTATTAGTAACCGCAGGAATATTTGGATGTTAAATTTGAAAAGGGATGTCAAAACTTTGTGAATTTATCCTACAGAATATAAGGTATTTTGTCGCCATAAGTGATGGATGCTTTAAGTCTGCATGGACAATGTCCTTAAGCTCTACAGGATAGGAGAAACTAGGAGGTTACAATGGCATTTATGAGGTTTAATGAAGGTTGGAATTTTTGGATTGGAACATAGCTGTTTTAACCACAAGTTTTGGTCAAGCAGCAGAGTCACCTGTCCTTAAAGATGCTATTGATAGTGTCATACATGCATACACACACACACACACACATACGTACGTATGTACATGTGTGTGTGTGTGTGTGTCATTGACATGATAGATGGGCTTTTAATGATATAAAATATGTTTTGCCAAAATGGTGCACGAGATATGAATTTGTGAATTTTTGGGGTTCTCCTTAACATTGGTTGTAACTTTGAATGTGGTGTGAGGTATAAGTAGAATGGAAATGTATTCGAAAGGAAGCTTACTGATGATCAGCCTTCAGCGGTAGCATGTGAACTGTCAAGTGAGGAAATTAAGGAAGCCTTTGATTTAGCTATTCATAAAGCCCCTAATCCAAATGGGTTCAATGTGGATTTCCTTGAGAAGAACTTGAAGTAGATGTTTTGGATGCTGTCTAAGAATTATTTTGCTAGGGCTGATCTGAAGCAAGTTGATACTATAACCTTGATGCCAAAGTTACTAAATCCTAGGTTGCTGTCTTGGATTGAGTTGGAAGTAACTTGCACTCAACTTTTCTTTTCCATGTCAATCCAGATGGGTTCTATTGAGAGAAGGTAGAATTCCCTGTCTAAACCCATGTCCTTTCTGCCCATCCACCCTATCCCATTTTCCTTCTCTCCCCTCCTGCCCTTTAACCTTTCTGCTAGCCTTTTCTCCTTTCCTCCTTCCCTTCCTTCTCTCACCATGACCAGAAAACCTTCTCACCGGAATCCCTCTCCCCAACCCCATCCCTCTTTTGACCACCCTTCTTCTGCTTTGCCTGTAAATTAGCTTAGTTTAGTGGTACCCTGTGGGTCCTACATCTGTCCCTAAGATTGCTTCTTCTAGCAAAATGATGGCAACACCTTTTTCTGACAAAAAGCAATCTTTCCCTAATCAGGCAGCCTTGGAGACCTGCGTACAGGGAAAAGTCAAATCTTCTGTCTTTTCTAGGCTTTCCAACCCTCCTCAATCCTTTTCTTCTGCTACACCCAATTCTTCTTTTGGTAATACTACCTTGGAAGAATTAAGCCACCTTGTGGACAACATTGAAAAACAAAACCAGACTTCGTCAGGAAAAAAAGTCTAAATCTTATGTTGAAGCCTGTGGTCAGATGTCCAATACCCCTCTCATGCCATATTTTAAACTGGAATTCTTCCCACTGGTTGAAAGAGGTGCTGTTGCTATAGTTTGTCCTCCTCCTGAAGTGGTAGTGGAGGGGGCATAGTTTTGGGACTCCACTCTTGTGGGTTTCTTTTTAGGACGAAGGCTTCCGTTCTCCATGGTTCAACAAACTGCATTGCGGATTTGGCACAAGTATGGCATTTTGGAAGTCCTTGACAACAAAGAAGGCTTCTTCTTCTTCTGCTTCTCCCCTTCATGTGACTTGCATCAGGTCCTTGGGAAGCTTTGGTTTTTTGTCCAATGTCCTTAGAAAATGGCATCCACCAATGTCCTTAGAAAATGGCATCCATGGATGCCATTGGACAAGCCTTAGTTGTCTGTGATCTGCTGTTGGGTAGTTTTTTCTTGTATCCCATGCAAGTTCATGGAGGCTAAAGGTATTAGTTACATTGCAAGTGCAGTTGGAAAACCGATTAAGGTGGACTTGTTAACAGCTCTCTGAGCTAGGGCAAATCAGGCATGCGTGCTCATTGAACTTGATGCGAAAGAGGAGTTAGTTTCTTCTGTTGTTGTCGAAAAGGTTGATGGATCCTTGTCTTCCATAATGGTGGAGTGCCAATCATTACCTCTGCGACGCCCTTTGTGCCTTGTGTTTGGTCATGTCTGTCGTTATCCACGCCTGGTTCAGGAAGCCAATGACCCTAATCCCCAGAATGTATGGGTTCCTGTGAGGAGAAAGGGGAAGAAGGCCTAGGGCTCTAACTTTGGACCTATATCTCTTAGAGTTGCTGCTTCTGGCGATGTGAGCAAGGAGGCACTCTCCCCTCCTAAAGTTGTTAAAGGTAGGAACGTGGCTTGTGATCCTCTTGGTTCAGGTGAGGAACTGTCCTCAAACTCTGGTTTTGAAGATTCTGCTGGGGAGGACCTCCAAACTGCTAATTTAGAGCAGGACTCTCATGTCTCAGAAATCCCTTTTACTTGTGCCGTGCCTGAGGACCAGCATCTGCCTTCACCTCCTGTTTATGGCCTTGCTCAGATGGCCTCTGTTGAGGCTACCCCAGCTCCTGCAACCATAAATCAGTGAGCAAAAAATAAGAGGTCGGGAGGTGGCTCACGTTCTAAAAGTGGCCAAAGCTCTTCAAAGGGGCAAAACAAGAAGTTTTTCAAACGTAAGTGTCGTTACAATTGATGTGGATCTGTTTCTTTGTATTTTATTTGTGAATTTTGCAGCGTGGAGCGTCCGGGGTATTAGTGACTCCATTAAAGGTATGGATGTTAAAAAGCTTTGTTTTGAAAAAGACATCCCTCTCATTAGGCTTCTTGAGCCTTGAGTAAACCACTCTAATACTGAGCTTGTGAAGTCTAGGATTAATCCTTCTTGGAATTTTGCTATTAACCCCTGTGCGCCAAAGTGCATTTGGCTAGGGTGGGACTCCAATGCATGGACCATCAATATTATTAAGGAAGACAACCAATTTTCACATTGCTTTTGTATTAACAATAGATGGAATGTCAGTTTCTTCACTACTTTTGTTTATGCCTCTAATTTGTGTTTGGATCATAAACATCTTTGGGATGGTTTACTAGGGGTTCATGCCTCTATTGCTAACAAGGCTTGGGTACTTTTGGGGGATTTCAATGTGATCATATCTTTGTTTGAGCAAAGTGGTGGTATTGGCTGAATGACTTCAGAGATTGAAGATTTTAGGCACTTCTTGGATGAGATTGAAGTTGAGGATTTGAATTGTATTGGTAATTTGTTCACTTGGATTAACAAGCAAGAAAACAACCCTATTCTAAAAAAATTGGATCATATTCTGGTTAATCAGTATTGGTTTGGAATGTTTTCTCCAGGTCAGTGGGTCTCTTTTCCCCCTCTTTGCTTTTTGATCATTCCCTAGCTCTAGTACGCATGAATTGCTCAAATCAGTCCAGAAAATGTCCTTTTAAATTTTTTGATTTCTGGACTGATGATGATGAATTCATGCCTTGAGTGGATGCTTTATGGAAATAGAAGATTGTGGGCTCTATGTGCTTTTAGGTTGCAACCAAACTCAAGCTCCTTAAGATAGGAAGTTAAACGAGAAGCATTTCTCTCACATCTTGTCACAAGTTATGGTTATTAGCATCTAACAAGCTATTGGAAGTGGGGACTCCTCTCTTATGGTTGAGGAAAGGAAAGCTTTCAAAAATTACTTTTTCTTAAGAAATGCCAAGGAGAGCTTCTTTAAAACAAAGTGCAGGGTTCAGTGGCTCAAGCTAGGAGATAAGAACAACTATTTGTCCCACAAATCAGTTAAACAACGCTACAGTAGGAATTCTATCTTGGCACTTAAAAGAGATGATGGGTCCTTGGCTACTAGGGATGATGAATTCTAAAAGGAAGCTTTCTCTTATTTTAGGAACTTATATTGAGGCAACAGCCAGGTTTCCCTAGCAAACACATTGGAGATCCTTTAAGATGTTATTTCATGGCGCTTGAGTGCTCTACAGGTGAGAGATCTTGAACCTCCTTTTTCTTTTGAGGACATTAAATTGGTCTTCTTTTCGCAAGCTAATGGTAAAGCCCCGAGTCTTGATGGTTATTTGGCTAAATTTTTTAAAGTTGCTTGGCCTATTTGTGGTGAAGATTTGGCCAAGGCTATAAAGGAATTCTTATCTTTAGGTTTTATTTTGAAGGAGTTTAATAACACCATCATCAAAAGTATCAAATCCTACTAAGATGAGTGACTTTAGGCCAATGTCCTGTATGAAGTTATCTTTAAATTGCTGGCCTTAAGGTTAAAAGTTGTCTTTTGTGACTTCGTTGGTTCGAAACAATCAGCTTTTATCCTGGGTAGAAGAATTTTGGACGCTATACTTATTGCTCAAGAATTGGTATATGGTTATCATGTGAACAGAAGACCCCCTTGATGCACTTTTAAGGTTGACATTACAAAAGCTTATGATACCATAGATTGGGTCTTTCTGGATGGTGTTCTTTTGACCATTGGTTTTCTCCCTCATTTTCGCTACCTTCTAAAGCGTTGTTACTTTACATCAGGTTTCTCTATCAATATTAATGGAGAACTCCATGGTTTCTTCTTCAGCACTAGAGGTCTTAGACAAGGAGACCCCATCTCTCCTTATCTTTTTGTGATAGCCATGGAGGCTCTTTTTGGTTTGTTTAGGCGTATGGCTACTTCGCCCACTTTTTCCTTCCATTAGAGGTGTAAAGAGGATAAGATTACTCATCTTTGTTTTGCTGATGACCTTATGATTTCTTGTAGGGGAGATATGCATTCGATTCAGCTTGTAAAGCAAGTTCTTGATTTTGCACATCTTTCTGGTCTACATTACAACTCCCTTAAGAGCTTGGTTTTCTTATGCAATATTCAGCCGTCCGTTAAGAAAAAGTTATTGGTCTTCCTTTAATTCCAAGAAGGCATGCTCCCCATCAATTACCTGGGTGTGCCTCTAGTTCCATCTAAGCTAAAAAAGGGAGACTGTAACTTGCTCGTTGAGAAAACATCTAGGTGTATTGTCTCTTGGATGAGAAAACACCTTTCTTATGCAGGTAAGTTGCAGCTTATTAGGTTCGTTATTTTTTCAATGCAAGTATATTGAGCTTCCATCTTTGTTCTTCCCAAAAAGGTGATTAAAAGGATTAAGCAATTGATGAGAAATTTCCTGTAGAGTGGTCGCCCTAACATATCCTCTAAAGCTTAAGTGAAGTGGGAGGTAGTTTGTTGGCCTAAAGAAGAAGGCAGCTTAGGTATCCTTATCTTGGAAACTTGGAACTTAGCACCCTAACTCAAGCATGTGTGGAACCTTTTCAATGGCAACAAAAGAGGCTTATGAATAAATTGGGTACACTCTCATCTCCTTAAAGGGAAAAGCTTTTGGAATGTCAAACCTACCTCTTTTTGCATATGGTCTTGGAGAAAATTATTGAAGCTTAGAGATGTGGCTAGACCATAGCTAAGATGGCGCATTGGCAATGGTCTTTCTATCTCCCTTTGGTTGGATTTTTGGCTACCAATGGTTCCTCTTGACAGTGTTTATAACTGACGACAAATTGCGAGTTCAGGCCTTCCTCTTAATGCACCGCTATGCTCTATCATAGAAGGTCATTCTTGGTTGCTATCTAGCAGCTTGTTTTGGAACAACCTTCAAATACCTCCCAATATGGTTCCTGTTCCTTCAACTGTGGACTCTCCTGTTGGGCTCCTCCTAATCTTCATGACTTTTCTATCTAGAGCACCTACAATTGTATGAGGCTGCAGAGTCCTAAAATTAATTGGAGCAAAGTTGTTAGGTGCAAACAGGCCATGCCATCTCGCTGCTTTATCCTTTGGCTTGCTTGGAATAGGAAATTGTACTCCCTTGACAAGCTTAACAGTTGGGGCATCACATCTTAATATTCTTGCTTCTTATGCAATGCCCAACTTGAAGACCATGATCTTCTCTTTTTCAACTGCAATTTCTTGCAAAGTGTATGGTCTCAAGTGCTTTCCAGTCTTGGCTGCCCACTTTCTCTCTCTTCGTGGCAAAATATAATGAACGATTTTGGCCATAACTAGCAACAGTTCCCATCTATTTGGAAATGAGCTCTTCCATTAGCGGTTTTTTATATTTGGAGAGTGAGGAATTTGGTCTGTTTGGGGAAACCCATTCCTAGTGTTTGTTGTAATTGCTAGGCAGATTTTAAATTATGTGGCTGTATCTTCCTAAGTTGTCTTCTAGCTCTGAGTAGTTTTTTCTTGTCTCTTTTTGTATGCCTTCATTTGAGTTTAGATTTCTTCTACCCTTGTAACATCAGTATGCTTTATCAATAAATTATTGAATTACCCCAAAAAAGAAAAAAAAATACTAAATCCTAATATTGTGAATGACCCATCTCTTGTCGCAATAAAATTTAGAAATGTGTGTCTCGATTTTTAGCAATAGGATTGAAAGAGCTCTTTCCTATCCTTGTTGGGATAGAGCAAGCTGCTTTTTTCACAAGCATGGGAATAATTGATAAGATTAATTTACCTCATGAATTGACGAGAAGCTATCATAGAAATGATGATCTTTAGAAAGCCTCTAATATGGTGGATTGGGTTTTCTTGAGGATGTCTTGCTACTGATTTTGCTGGTTCTTTTGTCAATTGGATTTCTTAGATTGTTAAGAGTAGCAAATTTCGTAAATGAAGCATGAGGACTTAATTGAGACTGGAAGAACCTTTCCTAATTTGAAGAGATAAGATGCTCTCTCCTCTCTCTAAGGTTTCCTTTGAGTTTTTCCTCTGTAGTTGTCTCCATCAAGTGTTTTATCTTCCTACCTCCTAATGGCTATCCACTCATTGTTCACCTATGGTTTTGCCAACCACTGTCTTGTCGCTAGTTGCTTTTTTCCTTTTGAGTTGCTGCTTTTCCTTGTCATTTTCTATTCATTGATGGCCATTGGTCTTTGATTTTGGCTTAGCTTCTCCATTGGCTAAGATATCTTTAGCTTAGACTCCTTATATTGCCTGATGTTTCTCAATCAAGTTTACTACATGCCTTTGATCCTCTTCCTATGCATCGAAGAGGGTCAGCCTAGTAGCTTGTCCCTTATCTCACCTAGGGATCTCATCGAGGGGCGAGGGTCAGCTTAGTAGCTTGTCCCTTATCTCACTTAGGGGTCTCACTGAGGGGTGTCGCTGTTGCTCCCTCCATCATTGGTGAAGTGGTGGAACTTTGGTTAGCGCTTGGGAAAAGCACAAGTTTCCTTTTGGTGCTCCTCTTGTGTTGGTTGTGCCTCCCTTTGACAGCTTGTCATGCGATGTAGTCTTTTCCTCTCCCTCCTCTCCCCATCTGACTCTTGACCTCTCTTTTTGGTCCTTCTCCTCCTTTCTTTGACCACCTCTTTCCTCCTCTTCCTCCTAGAAAACCTTTTGGTTATCTCTCTCCTTCTCTTTCTCAACTCCCTTCTTTGGAGATTGCCTGTATTGTGAAAGCCAGTGGAAGCTTTTTCCAAACCTGCTGGTGTTCTTGCGGTTGATTGCTCCCTTTTGTTTCACCCCCTCCATTCTAGATGGAGATGATTTAGTGGTGGCTCCATTGCTGGAAGTAGCTGAGTTTGGTAGTCACTTATGGAGAAGTACTCTTGATAAAACCCTAGAATTCATCAACCAGTATGAAGGTTATATAGGAGGAGGGGTGAAGTAGTGTAGTGGAGTATGTGTTTGTGTTGTGTGGTTTGTTGCATGGGTGGTGTTGCTGTGTTGTGTACATTGTGTTGTCTGAGTGGTGTTGCTGTGTGGTGTATGTGTTTATGTTTTGTGTAGTGTTATATTCTGTGGAGTATGCTGTGGTTGGGTGGAGAATGTTGTGTAGTAGTGGTTGGGTGGAGTGTGTTGTGTTGTAGTGTGATAGTTGGTGCTGTGTAGTGGTGTTATGATGGGTGTAGTTAGGGGTGTGGCATGTGTTATGCGGTGTTGTGACTATAGGAGTGGAGTTGATATATAAGAATAAAAGAATGGCAGTTTGATAAATAGTAATTGGAGTTGGATTAACTAAATAAAGAGTGGTAGTTTGTAAATAAGAGGAAGTTTCACACATATAAATAGAAAACTAAGATTTAGAAGAGGGAATTGGCTACTAAGTTAGAAAAAGTATTGATACCCATAGCAGAGTACTTCTATATCTGGAAATGAGTGCTTTGGATCAATTTTCTTCGCTTGGAGTCTATCTGTTGAAGTTTATTCCTTAATTCCTTGTTTGCATTTCATCCATTCTTTAATTCTATGCACCAATTGCTCACCAATAAACTTACAGTCACATCAACTTCGATAAGTTATTTTCTTGGTAAGAGTATTCCTCTTCATATTGTTGAGAAGATCACTCATTTATTGTTGGATCATCATGATTTGACTAAAGCTTTGTGCAACAAAATGGCCATGTTTCTTTTCAAATTTAGAAATGACATTCAAGTGATGAGAGTTCTTAAAAGTCGTAGGTATTTTTATTCTTCAATGATGCGAAATGGTGATGTCTTTCCAAAGTGGAGGATTGGAGGTTTCTCTTTTCTACCCATTTGGGTCATGCTTTGGAACATGCCTATGGTCAAACTAGGAAATGGTGATGTCTTTCCTAAGCAATTAGCTATATTGCAGGTCAAACTAGGAAAACCTTAGCAGGTGACTCCTTTACAACTTGACAAGATAAAGTGGGCTTTCCTTGTATTTGCGTTGACATGAGTACTGAAGGTGATTTTATAAACATGATATTTTTGTTAGACTTAATGATGGTATAAGCATTCTTATAGAGGTTTAGTTGGTGGAAGCACCTTAATTGTTTTGAGTATTGGGACTTTGGGCATACTTTGGCTACTTGTTCATGGAAGGTAGAGGGGCTATTGCTTGATAATGTTGTAGTGCATGTGGCTCCTTCTTATGAGACCGTGATAGAAGCTTCATATAGGCAATTGAGGCCCTTGCACTCGACATTGGCATTGACCCCGCTGTTACTTTTGAAGTTCTAGTTGAAGCGAGTACGATCGTGATTGTATTTGAAGGCAAGCAAAAGGAAATGTCTTTGTCTTTACCTTTGATAGGGTACAATGTTGGGGTAAATTTTCTAGCGCTCAAGAACCTTTAGAGCTAAACCCTTTTCTTGACATGATACTAGCAAACTTCCTTAATGGTAATATCATGTGCAAAGAGGAAGAAAAAGAGCAGACATCGGTTTAAGACCTAAAATGTAGGTTGTTTCTTTGTGCTTTATTTTTGCATGGTCTTTGCCTTAAGAGTTATTCTCCTTTCATTGTTTTTTCGTTTGACCATCACTTTTTATCTTCATTTTTTGTATATTTTGTATCTTTTTTGTAACTTTTCCTTTACTTAATAGGGGGAAATTGTAATTATTCCAAATCCAAACCCCCTTATCCCCAAAAAAAAAAAAAAAAAAAAAAGAAATAACTATAAAATTTAATGGTGAACTTATATGTTGCTTTTAACAATTTTGAGAAGAGTTAGATAAAATTACTCTATTCTCCCTTATATTCTTGTTCAAGCCATGGAAGTCTTCTCTTCTATTATGAGAGAAGTAACTTCAAATTATACTAGAGATGTAAAAGAGAAAGGACTTTTGTTGATGACTTGAGGATTTTTTTCAATTGCTAAAGTTGGCTCCTTAAACTAGTAGGGGAAGATCTTGTTGATTTGAAAGCTTGTTAGGTCTACGTATTAACCCCATCGAGAGTAAAGTGTACTTTTTAGGTGTGGAACACCCCCCTTGAAGGAATTAGACCCAAAAATGATTCTAAGGTTAGGAGTTCCCTACTCGCTATTTAGGGGCACCTTTGGTTTCCTCTAAACTATGGAAAGCTAATTGTGTGGAGTTGGTTGATATGACTGTTTGGAGAGTCGCTCTTTAGGCTAGCAAATTGCTTTTTTTTTTTTTTTTTTTTCTTTTTTGCTAGTAGGGTACAACTCATCAAGTCCATAGCCTTCTCAATCCAACATTACTAGTCTTCTTCCTTTATCTTACCTAAGTGTTACTTGTGCTCTTAATTAAGCTCTTGCTTTTTTGCTTAATTCAATATAATCATTTCACCTAAAGGAAGGATATATAACCATAATGTGTGGGATAGGGTGGGGAAGACTATGGACTTGATGAGTTGTACCCTATTGGCAAAGAAAAGCAACTTTCTAGCCTAAAGAGGGACTCTCCAAATACTCCTATCAATCAACTCCGCACAATTGGCTTTCCTTTACCTTGCCTAAGTGTTGCACTATGGACTTGATGAGTTGTACCCTATTGGCAAAGAAAAGCAACTTTCTAGCCTAAAGAGGGACTCTCCAAATACTCCTATCAATCAACTCCGCACAATTGGCTTTCCTTTACCTTGCCTAAGTGTTGCTTGTGCTCTTAATTAAGCTCTTGTTTTTATTGGTTAATTCAATATAATGATTTCACCTAAAGGAAGGATATACAACCATAATGTGCAGGATAGGGTGGGGCTCAATATATGCAAAGCTTGAAACTAGGTATAAACCACTAGGCAAAAGCCCAAAAAAGGAAATAAAGTGCTAGTCCCTATTTAGTACATAGACATAATTCAAAATAAGCCTTGCTAGAGAAGAAGCATTTGGAATGCGTTGTCCCAATTGGGTAGAGTTTCGAGCTTGCCAAATGCAATAGACAGCAGCTGAAAAAGTGGATTTCCAATTGTAGGTTGCTTGGGATGTATCGAAATGTGTTAACCCAGCTAGAACTCCTTACCAGGGAATGTAAGATGAATGGCAGCCCAACTTGTCTATAACTTGGGACAAAACAGCAGCTGAGAACCCACACTCAAAGTAAAGGTGTTGATGTGTTTCAAAATTAATATTGCAGAAAAAACAAGTGGTGGACCTTGCAATACTCCAACTAATTAAGATCTTGTTGGTTGATGGTGAATGCAACTGTTCATTGTTGATGGTAATTTCCTATGGCATATGTGGGAACTTGATTAAGAGATGTGCTATGGTTAAAACAGCTTACCTTAAAAGGATTTAAGAACAGAAGAAACTTTGTGACATTGAGGAGATGTCTAGTATTGCATTCAACAACTTCATTTTGTTTTTTTCTTAGATTGCCTATGCCAGAAGACTCATAAAGAGTTGTCTACCATATGGGTTGTTGGTCCTGAATCAACTCCAAAGTGTTGGAGTGGGTTCCACTTTTGGCGTTGCAAGCATCAGAATATGTGCACTTACCAGATTGAGCCAATGAGCTAGAGCTAGATGATAACGTCTTGAGATATCCTTTCAAATTTTCAGTTTCGTCACTGTTAAGGCCTTTGACTTCCTCAGTAAGGACTCTTTCGTGTCTCTTTCTTTGGTGGTACAATGACTTGATTTCTCTGATCCATAATCTGATTCATCACTTGTTCTTTACCATATAGTTTGAAACATGTTTGTTTGTTATGATGTGAATTCTTGGGAGAGCAGAAACCATCTCTACTGGATTGCTTAGTCTTTGACCTAGCCATGTTTGGTGGTCAAAACATTTCCTTTGTTTGCATAACCGTTCTTATAAATCACTGCTGATCCTTCTATTCTGCCATTATCAAGCATGGCCATATGCTGGCCATGCTGATTTTGCTTAGCACAAATGAGTCAAAATACTTAAGCTAAGGGAAAAAATTCAATCTTATAGCCTGGCAGAATTTGAAAAATTTCTGCCTCTTTCAACACAATCAAATAATGTATTAGCCTCTTCCTGACATGTCATTTGGATGTTTTGGTAGTGATCCAACTGAAGCCACAATCTTAATGAGGTTGTTGTATTCTGAAACAGAGAGAGACCTTGTTTATCCTAGTCTATAATTCATAACACACAGCAACGGCTTGCTTTGAGAGTTCCCCAAATCTCATATGCTTGTAGAGAGGAACATAAGATTTTTGCTAATTTTTTGGTTGCATAGAGCTCCATAACCAAGCATGACATCCTCTTCCTAGGCTTGAAATCTGGACCCAGGGTTTGGTCCATTCCATTCCAGTTACTTGAGTATTCTTCATCCTTTAAGAAAGTTTTAGTTATTTGAGACCCATTGAAGATAATTCATGCCATCCAACCTGTTCATGGTTGTCATTTTTGGCACATCTGCTGGAGATACCAGAGGAGAGATTAAACATGTCAGAGGTACTATTACCTTTCAAGTTCTAACAATTTGGGATGGTTCTAAACTAATGGGCAGCAGGAACCCAAAAAATAAGGTTGGCAAATAAGGCTAACCAACAAGTGAAATCAGCAACAAAGGCTGCTTTTAAACTAGCAATAACGGTCCTGGGACCACTGTTCTGATATTAGAATAGAAAAGTTCTTTTTCTTGACTAATATTCTTTTAGACTAGCTTAATGCTTGTAGAATTTCTGTTGTGTCTTACAAAGGAGATACACATATATAAAGGAGAAGTTATTTCCAGCTAGTATTTTCTATTATCATCCATTTAATATTTAGGGGGGAGAAAAGGAGTGACTCCTAATTTCCAATCATATACAAGTAGCACTGCATAGCAGTTGCTCCCCAACCCCAACAACTAAGAACCAAAAACCTTCCTGATGAGGTGCCTTTTAAATTCAAAAAGAAGCTCTCTGTCTAGCATATGGGTAATCAATAAACAAAAAAAGTCATCAACACTTGATAGTTGAGTGCCTGGCATCAGTGCTTGAGAAATTTGTTGTATATTTGATTCTTATACTTTGTCTGGAAATTTTCTTAATGAAATCTATGTTGTTTTTTCTTCTGTTTTCATATACAAGGTTAGACTTTGTATAAGCTCTTACCCATTTGGATTCTTGCTTGCAGGAAATGATGGGGCTTACTTATTTCTTACTGGATCAGTCTAGGAAGGAGGCTGAGTACTGCATGGAAAATGCATTTAATACTTACTTAGTACGTCTTCTCCTTTTGTTAGTAGATCATTTCATTTGAAAAAGATTATATGGAAATTCATCCTTAATCAAAAGTTCATGTCTTTTGTTTTTGATAATGTTGTGGGTGGGAATACAGTAAAAGTGGATGTCATGAGGGCATGAAAAGACTGTCTGGTTTTCCAAGTTACAATAGATGGAAAACTTTAAGGGAGAAACCGTTGTTCCTTCTGTCATGCCATCGTTCCTTCTATAGTCTATAAGCAAGTCAGAAACGATGCCTTATGCCTTCTAACCTAGGATTCCTTAATGTGCATTTGTTATTTAAGTACTATCCTTGTAACATTGACGTGTTTTAAAAAGTGCAATGTCTTTGTCTAATGTGGCTACTCACATATGGAAATAAATATGTATAGGTTCCCAAATAGTTATTTTAATAGCTCATCCTCCTTATTTTTTTATTGAATTATTTATTTAAATATATTCAGTAATATATTTTAATAAATTAATTATTAGGACCAATTAGAAAGTGATACGTATAACCTAGCTGACAATAAACATGAACATGTGCTTGTCAAAAAACAAAAGACAAGTCATAAGTTTGCAGAAGTGTCAAAACACATGCCATGTTTTTGTAATTTTCCCTTTGAAGTTTGATATGGTATAAAGAAGACAAGTGGTTCTTTATACTTTGAGACCTAGACGAAACTTACTTTTGCATGGTGTACTTGATCATTATTGACATGTCTTAGCTATTAGCTTATATGGAGAAACCTAAGCTGCCATCTGAACTTGTGCCACTAGTGTGGGATATGTAAAGGGAGCAGCATGGATGAGATTTTGGCACAAACTAGGAAAGTTGAAGCCTGTGCATTTGTTTGCATGCTCAAATACAATTTCATTGCGGAAGAATTTTAAGAGATCATGAAAATTTATGGTCAGGTTCAAATAGTTCATCAATGTTATATGTGCATCAAGTAAGATATCATTATTTTAAAATATACTTGAAATAGCTAATGTTGTTGATTTAACACCCTTATATTGGTAAATTCCATGCATGAAAATAGTTACATGTGATATTTTCCAGTGAAGTTAAAACTGGTCAAATTGTTCATGAATTAGTTTAAATTAATCCCAAATACTTATGATCTCTAATATATATATATTTTAAGTGTTTTCCCTTGGATCTCTATTTGCTCTATATGGAATTAAGCTTAGTTTGTAAATGCCTGGTCAACAATCTCTTGGAATTAAGCATGCTCACTTAATATTACGTGATAAAACAGAAGATTTTGAAGTCACTTAAGAAATGTCAAAAGGAAACTTTAAGCTAAATTGACCTTGTCGAGCTATTTGTATTGCAGAAAATCGGGTCAGCAGGTTACCCAAATGCTACCCGGTGTGGGCTTTGGTGGGCGGAAATGTTGAAGACAAGAGATCAGTTTAAAGAGGCTGCAGGTGTTTACTTCCGTATACCCGGTGAGGTAATTCATGTCTTTCAGTAAAGCTTTTGAAGCAACTTATCTTGTCCTCTAACAACCACCTTTTATAGGAACCTCTGCGTTCGGCTGTAATGCTTGAGCAAGCATCTTATTGCTACTTATTCTCTAAACCACCTATGATGCGCAAGTATGGTTTTCATCTTGTGCTTTCTGGTAATCAGTATAAAAATTGTGATCAGGTATCTTCCGTCTTGATAATGTAGATTTATTACCTAATTTTACCAGCCTTCTAGTGATGTATCCTTGCTTTTATCTAGATTAAGCATGCAATTCGCACATTTAGAAGAGCAATGTCTGTCCTAAGAGGAACCACATGGAGCCACATCAAAGATCATGTTCATTTTAATGTTGGACAGTAAGTTTTGTTTGATGGCTTGGCTACATCTGATGGATAACTTGTTGGAAGTTGTTATCCAGTTTGCTGATTTTTCCTTGCTATACTATGTAGGTGGTATTCTTTTCTTGGACTATATGATGTTGCTGTTATGCATATGTTGGAAGTTCTGACATGCGGTTATCAATCAAAGACAATGCAGGAGTTGTATTTAAAGAACTTCCTTCAGATTGTTCAGGTGTTCTTGTATTTACTTATGGCATCAATCAAATTTGCTCATTTTAAAATATGTCTGTGTAACAACAGTTGTGCTCTACTTGAATGAAATAGAAATCTGGGAAAGCCTTGGAGATGTCTAGATTGCCATTGCCAGTGGTTAATGGATCCTCTTTGAGGTTTATTTTTGAAGATCATCGAACCTTTGCATCTTTGGCAGCTGTAAGTCCCTCCTACCCATGATAGTGCTATTATTTTACTAGCAATACAACTTGCAACTCTGCTAACAGGCTTGTTCTTTTGAGCCTGCAGTAAGATTTTATTGTATCATTTACCAAAACAAATTCGATTCTTTTAATTTTTTTTTTTTTTTCTGTTATGTTCTGTCATCTGTTAGTTGGTGATAACATCCATCCACTGTTGTGCTGAAGATATGCTACCGCCAATACCATCTTGGTATTGGTTAGTGGGTTTCTTTGATTAATGCCTGTAGGGGACAGTTCATCTAAAGCATATTTCCATGCCATTTTATGTTACAAACATGCTGGTTCTAGAGTTACCTTATTGGTTGATTGGCTATTTTTAATTTGTCCTTCCCTATGGTTTTTGAATGCCTGAGAGTCCCATCGCTTTCGAATTTAAATTGGAAAATGTTAAGACTATTCTTCAAAAAAAGCATGTTGGCGAACATATTTCCCATTCTTAGCATTCTGTTCAAGCGTGAAAGTTTACATTATATAATAAATAACGACCAAGATGCTTTTTTTCCATTTTGGCCTGTCATTCCTGTTCTGACAGACATGTTTTTCTAGTAAAGAAAGGATGATATTCCCTACAGTTGAATGCAATTTGGTAAAGGAAATAGCATATAAGTGATTTATACTTGCCTTTATTCTACACATCATAGGGAAAGTAACTTGGGAGCCGATTATATTGAGGCATTAAGTGTTGGTCTGTCTAGAGCAAGAAGATAAGCTTAGCTCACACAAGCCAATGATACTATCTAATTTGTGTTTGCTGTTAAATGCATTCCTCCCCTTGCATGCTGTGCTTCTTTTGCTCGGGACTTCAAGTATTGTTTATCAGATCTGCAGTGAAAAGGAAGCATTTGCATCTTTAGCATAATAGAGTACTTTCACCAGTATTTGTGCGTTGTTTTTCAGGTTGGTGTCAGAGAGAGTATGTGGCAGTCGTTGGAGGAGGAAATCATCCCATCATTGCCAACAGCTAGAACCAATTGGCTGGAGCTTCAGTCAAATTTTATTTCAAGAAAACACAAGGAATCAAACCTGTGTGTTGTAGGAGGTATGTGTTGTGACTATTTGAAATGAAGCATATGGTATATGTGTTTTCATTGGATTCATGAATATGTCACTCCAAATACTTACAGAAGCAATAAAAGTGGACATTGAGTTAAAAAATCCCTTGCAAATTGCCATATCCATCTTCAATGTCTCTCTGATGTGCCAGCTCTCTGCAAAATCTGATGAGATAGAATCTGGTACTTTTTTGCCATCATGTGTTTTATTCCCGGAGTTTTGTCTTTATTATTAGACATTCATTGTCCAGAGTTTGGTCGTTCTGATTGGAGTAATCTGTTTTTCAACTTTACTCAGAGTCAACTGAGCTTAGTGGTGACGAGGAGATAAAGTTACAAGAAGCCATGTAAGTCTAGTTATTCTTGTATTGTTTGTATCTAGTAAATATATTTGTTAAATCTATGGAACATCAGGTCTGGATATCTCCGTTCATTAATAGTAAAGCTTTAAGGGTTGAATTAATTTCTGTCACTAATTTACAGGGTAAAGACCTCCAATGTTTCATCTTTTACCCTGTCTGAGGTGGACTTTACACTTGAAGGAGGAGGGACAACTATGGTAAGTCTTTCCATAAGAATGAGTAAAATGCTTGATGGACCTGATCTACATCCATTTTGAAAGGTCATGGATCTATATCCATTTTGAAAGGTCATGAAACTGAAACCTTGAAAATACTATTGCAATCAATTCTTGGAGGAGACACGTGTATCCTTTGTTTATTTGGGATAATTGCACACTCCCATGTTATCAAATGCATTTTGGCCTTGCCACGTGAAAAAAAGTTTTGAGCATGGATTACTGAAGCAGGCTCACCATTCTTAAGCAAAAATCGGCTGCTTATTTTATCTATAGTGCATTTAAAATCAGCTATGAACTGTGAGTACTTAAGTGATAACAAGAAAACAAATATAAAGCCTGACATCATGGTGAAATCTATGCATGTGAAGTGATCTCCACTACTTCCCTGAATAAGTGTAACTAGAAGGAAACAAGAACTGAGAAGGAAAGTAAGAGGGAAATTCTCACCCACATTTCCCTCTCTGATTATAGACGATTTAGAAAATTTAAGTATGGAAACTTATCGTGTCTTTTTTTGATTTTTTAATAAATAGAATCTTCATCAAATTATAAAGCATATCCTCTCTCGTTACTTGTCATCTGTAACTGATTAGGCTGCTTTTTTCCCCTTCTAAGATTTTTGTAACTGTACACTCCTGCAGGTGCAATTGACAGTTACTCCCAAGGTTGAAGGCATTCTGAAAATTGTTGGTATTAAGTGGAAGCTATCTGATTCTGTTGTTGGTTGTCATAATTTTCCTACGAGCACTTTAGAGAAGACTGCCAAAGGGAAGAGGAAAAACAAATGTTCTCCAACTGATATTCTAAAGTTTATGGTGATCAAGGTGCATATTGCATGCCAACCATTTTTTTATGTACTTTATGTAGGCACACATTAATTAGGAATAAATGGCTTTTGTTGGTTCTCATGTCTTTTGATTTCAGCTATATTTTCTCTGAATGGCATTGGATGTATTTATTTATTCATTGTGTGATATATGCAGCAATTCTTCACTTGTTTTATCATTAATTCTTCCACACATGTAGCTTCCTTAGAAAAACGTGCATTCATTCTAATATAATGTTAGTCATGCATGTGAACTCAGAAAAAGCTATTAATGCTTATTATTATGGTGATCTGTGAAATTTAACTCTTCTATTTTCGTTTGCCTTTCCAGAGTCTTCCCAAGCTTGAAGGTGTCCTTCGTTCTATGCCTGAAAAAACTTATGCAGGAGAGTTACAGCACCTTGTTCTTGAATTGAATAGCAACTCAGAAATGCCTGTGAAGGTACTTAAGATGAACTCTTCTTCCCAATCTACAGTGTTTTCTTTGAGAGCCCATAAACATATGATTTTCACCTTTAATCTGTTTGAAATGAAACACTGCTGTATGACTTCTGTAATGTTAAGTATTCATTAACATGTCAATCATGATAGGTTTCTTATCTATTTTAATGCTCAAATTCATCCAACTTTGTTTTTGTTATTTTAACTTGATTTGTTAAATGAACTGGCAGAATATGAAAATGAAGGTTAGCCATCCAAGATATGTGTGTGTTGGATCCCAGAAGAATCTGATTATGGATTTTCCTGGCTGTCTGGAGAAGAAAACAAATGTTGACCAACCTGGAATTGAAGACCAACCAAGAAAAGAATCAGAAAGTGTCTTCGCATTTCCAGAGGTTTCTGCCGAAAATTTCTTCACTTATTCTTTTGTCATTGCAGCTTTCTTGTTGCCAATTGTTTGGATACCCAAATTTCTCTGTCCTCAATTTAATTTATATTGTCTTTTCAGGATAGTGTGGCTCAAAGAGGCACTTCCTTTTTATGGCCTCTTTGGCTTCATGCTGCTGTTCCTGGAAGTGTAGACTTGTACATAATTTTGTATTATGAAATAGAAGATAGTGAAAGTATCATAAAGTACCGCACTCTGAGAATGCTTCATCGTCTACAGGTATGCACTCAGCAATAAGCGTGGTTTCTCTGCTCATTTCTTTCTTTCTTCAAGCTATCTAACCTTCTTTTCTTGCTTGAATAGAAGATGGTCGATGCTTATATTCGATGAGACAATAACAGTAATATGATTATAGAAACTGAATTCGCACTTGTTATTTTCTTGCTAGCTGATTGAAAGTTCACTCCTTTTCAAAAACTTTTGATAATGGTAGTGAAGTTGAGTATTATGTATTGCATGTGATCCTTTTGAAATTGATTTTTTGACTTCTCATACTAGTTAACACTAATGTGGATATTGCATAGGTATTGCCATCTTTAGATGTTTCCTTCCAGATCAATCCCTTCCCATCTTCATTACAACAGTTTCTTGTGCGGATGGATGTTGCCAATAAAGCCGATACAGAAGGGGTCAATGTTCATCAGCTATCATCTGTTGGGAACAACTGGGAAATTTCATTGCTTCAGCCTGTTGATGTAATCTTACCTTCACCATCTCTGATGCCTGGTCAGGCATTCTCATGCTTCTTGCTGCTTAAGGTCTGTGCTAGATTTTCCTTCCCCTGGGGCCAGTCCTGAGCTTTGTATCTTGTTAATTTCAATTCACTAATGGTTACTTCTTCTGAAAATTCTCTTTTCGAAATTATTATCTTTATATTTTTGGGAAGAATTTAGCAATTTGGTATGGTGTTAAGAGTTTCCATGCTCTTAGCAACAAGTCTTAGGCTAAAAACCCTAGTCTCGACTTGGTTATGAAGGAACAAACTTTTGTTTATTGAAAAAAGATTAGAAAAGGAAATGCTTTCTGTCCTCATTTTTGCTTGGAAGTGTTGTGCTCTTAAGTGCAATTTATAGAATTTTTGCATTTCCAAGAAGGGGCTTTGTGTTTTGTGTATACTTTGGTCACCTGTTGATCGAGTTACTCTTTTGGCTGCAGAAAAGGGAAAAATCAGGAAACAATGAGGGCAGCGCTCTTACTGGAAGCGATGTAAAATTCTCAAATGAACCGACATACAATATTTCTCTCTCACCTTTGGCTGATTTCCACTGCTGTGAAAGACTTCATCAAGATAAGTTATCTCAGGTTGTCAAATTCTCTTTCTTATGTACTTCTTGCAAGTGGCTTTTTTCTCATTACATAAAAATAATTGCTGATTATCAACTCCAAGTTTGATTTGTTGCCATGTTTTACTCCATATGTGCATTTGGAATTACTGTTCTTGCTTGCTAGTGAAATGATTTAGATCTATTCCTTATTTTTTCAATTAAATTATGTTTACTCGCAAAAGCTCAGTTATTGTATTAATATAAATGCAGAAATATGTAAAAGAGGAGAAGCCATGTAGGATGCAAGCACATGCATTGTAGTAGTGTATGTTCCCCAATCCATATAAAGTAAGCTTTCAAATCAGCAAAATACAATTGGGAAAAGGGAAGAGAGAATTCTTTTAACAGCCTGGAGTTGAGTGTGCACACCACACCCTACTTTCCTTCTTCTCTCTCCATTAGAGTTGTAGGCTGAAAATACTGGCTTTCATTGTTGTTGGAAAGCATTCTTTGTGTAACTAATCAATTCTGCAATGGCACCTGACTAATTCAAGAAATTCCCTGGGCAACCAATCTCTCTGCTTTTCTCTTTGGTTAATTGGATTAATCTTGTGAAAATTTACTCATATATCTTGTTATCTAGCTCTCGTTTCCAGAGTTCCAGGCCCTGACATCTAAGGGTTCTTGCGATAATCTTTGATGCTCATTCAATTAGCAGTCCCTTTGTGGCCTTTCTTGTTTAAGATAGGATGCACTGTCAGGATTTGCTGAGCTTTTTTTTTTTTTTTTCCCCTGCATGGAACAGGATGATGCCAGCATGGTTGACTTCATATTGATTTCTCGACCCATGATCAGCAGGACCCTCCCTGGAGTTTCTGATAGGCCTTGCTTTTTATCTCATCATATATGTTGCAGTAGGTAGGATAGCGATTGTGTAAATTTTGCTGATGCTATACCTATAGCCACCTTATTTTGGGGTCAAATTTAATTCATCCTTTCTTCTTTTTTCATTTCTTATATAGTGTAAGAAGCACAAGCCCAATATCGTGGCAGGTGGATGGGTCTCGTAATATATATCATGACTTCTCCACTTCTTTTTGTGAAGTTACATTGAGCATGGTTCTATACAACTGCTCGGAAGCTGCTGCAACGGTGTGCATAAACACTGTGGATTCAGTCCATAACACTGGACAGTCAAATGATGCAAAAATAGCAACTTCTGGTGACAAAGCAGGGTGGTACAATGTGTCATTGGATAATGATATTAAGGCGATTTCAAACATAAGTGGTAACCGCATTAAGTCACTATCATCAGACAGTGTATCTGCCATTATTTGGTCAGGTTCCAGCACAACCAAAGTCCACCTTGCTCCTTTGTCCACAGCTACCATCCCTGTTCAGATATGTGTATTTTCTCCTGGGACATATGATCTATCAAATTACAGCTTGCATTGGAGTGTTCTCCAACCAGACGATCAAGAAATTGAAGGAAGAAGAGTATCTTCGGGGACTTGTCTGGGATATCCTTATTATCTTACTGTTCTTCAGTGCACCAGTTCATGAGGTTTGGTTTTCACTTGCTCACTCACCAGATTCTTTTGATGTTTTTATTTTTGTAGCCTTCTGTTATAGAGTCCCCCCTTTTCAATGTATTTGTAATCATATACACAAAGATACAGGCGTAATGGATAGGAAAAGGTAGCAGATGAATTATTTCGTGTTCATAGAAAAATAAAATTCAAATTATGTGGACTTTCCAAATCTGCAGCAGTATAAAAGATAAGGTTGGACCTTGTGCTTCCCAACAACGTTCACGAAAAATGACAGTTTTAGGAACTAAGAATCTGTACTCACAACAAAAGTTTGGAGTTGTATTTGTTTGATTTCCTCGTTTGAATATGTCTGGGCTAGCTCTGAGGTTTTTGTTTCATCTGGATTAGGCATTGGTCTGAAAGCAGAGTTCTAAGGGTTGACAGAGCCAAAATCTTGTCAAATGTTAAAAGAAGACACTGGAATTTCATGGGTGCACATTTTGCTTTGTCCTGAGCTTTAGCCCCTCCTTTCACGGCAAATTGATCATGTGGAGATTCCAAATGGATTCCTTCGCAGGTATTTTTGATTTCAAAGCCTTGAAGATTTCTGTAGAGCAATTTTTAGGGTCATTTAGCCCAACACTATGGGTAATGCGTCAACTGTCAAATCTTAAACTTAGCCCTAAGCAACATGCTTCGAGGCTGCTCCTGCGAGCCAGATACACGATATATACGTTAAGTTTTCAAAAGATTTGCTTTTTGATTCAGTATCATCGAAGGGAAAGTAAATCTAGCAACAAAGTATTTTGAGAACTGTTGGTCATCTTTGTTTCTGGCGAAAAAAAAGCAGTTGTTCATCGGCGATAGCTATAATTTGGTCCTCTCTTACAAGGTTTCGATATGTATATGTTGTAGTAACGATGAGCCACAAAATAATCTTAAGTTCTCTTAGCACATCTTCTTCTTCTTCTTTTTATTTTTTATTTTTTGTTTAAGATTCATTCACAACAAGCCCATTAAACTCCTTAAAATGTAAGAAATCCCTAGTTGCATACACAACACATGAATTTACCGTAAAGAGTAAATATTATATGAATAGAAGAATATCTATGGTAACGAGCTAGCTGAATGTCATCGATAAGTAATGAATCGCTCTTTACTGTTCATTCAATTCACATGGGATGAGGACATGAGGTAGAACTGAATGATGATCGGAGTGGGAATCGAAACAAAATAATAAATATGATTTTAATAATAAAATCAACGTCCCTATTATGCCCTTTTTTTTTTGGTTTGGGACACCCCAAAACTTTTGAATCCTACCTTAATAAATCCAAATACCACCTTTTCTCTCGCCTCCCCAAATCAAGGTGGTGCCCATGCACAATCCTCAGGTTGAACCTTGACGCAAATGTGCGCCCTAGGTTCTTGTCCAAGCACAAATGTGCGATCTGTGGGTGCACCTCCACCTCAAACACGTGGCCTATGTGTACAGGTAGCAATCGTGCCAACAAGCTAAGTACTTGTAGCGGAATCTGTTTTGAACTACTTTTAACTCCACTTCAGCTAATTCCTCTCCTTCGTTCAAGTAAGTGGTCTTGCCTCACATCTGTAAAAATTGTGTGCATTGCATGTTCACAATGTTGCGCGCCGGTCCGTCTTGTGCTTTTATGCCTCTTTCTATTGTGTGTTATCAGGGTGCTCCTAAACAAGCTCGGTTGGATAGGTAAATTTTGTGCTTGTGTGTTTTTTTCTCCTTTTGTTCCCAACTTTTTTCATATATATTATTATATAGTTATGAGTAAAAAAAAAAAAATGCGGAAAATAAATTTAGAAAGTTCCGTAAGCATGTTAGAAAAGTACAAATAAAAAATAAATAATTGAATTTCACTTTATGCTAATGGTAATTAAATGCAAAAAATAATGTTCAAGATTTCTGTTTAAATTATATTCAAAATTTGTCGTTGAAAAGTACAAAAAGGTGACTATTCGAATTGCACAATTTATGTTAGAGTAAAGTAAATGCGGAAAATAATGCCCAAAAGTTTTATTTAAATGTTAATCATAATTGGTAAATCAGCTAAAAACGTAGAAATAGAAAATGAGTACTCGAAGTTTTTCTCTTTATATTGATGGAAATTGATTGTAGAAAATAATATTTGAAAGTTTTATTTAAATATTACCTGGAATTCCTGAATTAATTTAGGAAGTACAAATTAAAAAAAAATTCGAATTCATTATGGTAATGGCGAATTAAATTATGAATGAATATAGTTAAAAGAAACATTAAAAATCATACTCGGAATTCGTAAATTAGTTAAACATAGGCCATTTGCTGTAATAATTTTATTATACGATTAAGCGTTGTGTGTAGAATTAATTACTATATAAAGATGGTTGGTTAAATGCAAATTACAATTGACAAATAAAATAAGAACATTAAAAATTGCAATGGACAAGTTTAAAATTTACAAGTTGAAAGAAATAACGAACATAAGGAAGTAAATAATTCAAAAGCTTGTCGAAAGGCGGCAAAAGTGAACTCGGATGATTGTCAACAGAGGTGGTGATGACAAAATGATAATGGTCTTGATTTTATCGCCACATTTCTTTAAATCGGAGCATCTAACATTACACCTTGCCGAGATCAAATATCCATAACATGAGGGTGAACATCGATAATAGCCTCCGGTTAGTACTGTTATGTGGCCACAATTTGATCTATTCGCTCGAACAATCTTTGCATGTGATAGGGGACTAGGTTTGTGCTGGGCACAATAATACTTGCTATTTTACTCTGGTTATTTTCCTTCGTTCGTACACTATGCCAAATTCTACATCTAGTGGCTCCAATTGTTCTTGCCACCTGTAGATGTGGTAATCTATCATCTTACTTGAAGTGTGGCTTCTTCTTCTTCTTCTTCTTCATCCTGGGCCTTCGATGTTGAAAAGGTCATTTTGATTTGTACATCACGTTGTCGCTCCAAGTGTGGATGCAAGTGATTAGTCAGTCATAACTGAAATGGGCATCCTTCTGCCAACATCGGTTGGTCTTCTCATCGACAATCAGTCGATCAGAAAGAGGTCATCGAAAAAGAAATTCGTGCTCTTTGTCAAAAGTAATAGCGTAGCCAATCGCGTAGTGGGAAACTTTGGTGTGGAGAGAGAGGTCGCCTATACGTAGTTGTATCAAGTGCTGGCCCTTTGCTCGCTTTGGCATATTAGATGTTGAAGACACGCTAGAAGGCACTCGACATGTCCCATTGCATCGACATTCATTGGCCACCTAGCCGATTGAGCAAATTGTTGATGTATTCCGGGGTGATTATGGAAGAGGGGGAAAGGGGCAAGGAATTCCACTCTTATAGATGAAGGGAAGTAAGTGGCCGTTGGGCATAGCATTTACACAATAGCCTTAATATGCGCATATTGTGGTCCAACAGTCAAAATTTTTCGAACATTGGGTGACAACATACGCATGCTGGCTCTCAAATTATTAGAAGCTTCAAATATCACATTGAAGACACGATGCATATCATCATCACCTGACGACTCATTGACAAATAGAGAAACAACAGTTCTATGAACAAACCGAATGACGAAGGTAGCGATCTTGGGAATCGAAGCCAAACGTTCATTGACTAGTCTTGACTCAGATTTGCTGCTCCCACTCATATGCAAAACTCCAAGACATGTCCGATACCACTTGCGTTTGACATAAAGCTCTCTACATACGATGGAAACTTATTTAATAAAAATCCTAGAAAGCTAGTTACTTTCCCAATTTAAAAAGCAGTAGCAAGGGACAAACACCGATAGGCTTAATAAGCTGCTGTTCTCTAACTTTCGACAAGAAAAAAACTAACTAAAATAAGAAAGAGAATAAACAATCATAGTTTTTTTCAATGGCAGGGGTTGCCTTAAAAATATTTGGATGATTTAAAATTGCTTCCCTACTTCATCTCTACACCCACCAATGCAATTTAGTTTTAACACCTTTCTTACGCCAACAAACAATACGAAGAATTGAAGCATGCAACAAAGAGTGGCTAAAACCTTCTAAACTTTCTCAAAAAGGAGATTTTGTTTAGGGGCAAAATGTATATGACTATTTCGATAAGGAACAACGTCGTTAACACTACATAAACTTAAGTTGGAAGTTCAATTTACTACTTCAGCTTTGATTTGTCAAAACTTGGTACTTAATAGGAACTTTGGTTTGTCATTACTACATGCTTAGTTTAGTCACTAATCAAAGTAAGACGTGTCGCATATATGTACAATAGGTTGTAACAATGACATGAAAGGTTTCAATAGATATCGATTTGATAAGTTAAAAGTTCAAGCAATAAACCGAATATTTTACCATAGTTTACATAGTATTTGCAACGTTATCCCATTTCAAAAACTAGACTTTTGACCTAATTTAATACTATGATTGACTTCTTAGGATATGATAGGAACAAAGAATCTAGGCCAAGTTTCAAGGATGTATCAAGGAGATCTCACTCGCTAGACTTAAAATAGAAATTGTTGGACTTATTTGTTAACCTTCAATCTAGCTCAGTGCACAAAAGTAAGCTCGAAGAAGACCTTTTGTTTCATAAAGCCTCTCTCCTTCTAATTATTAAAGAAGGCTTTAAATGGCTGAATTTGATTCATTTGAAATTTTCTTCCTATAATGCCTACCAAATTAATCAAGCAAAAAACGAATACTTTTATTTGTTTCCAACCATTTTTCTAAAAAAACTTTGCATAAACATCATGATGAAAAATGAAAATTCTACTACTTTTGAATCATATTATGCCTTAGAATCTCTTAACTCTGGTGTTTTAACAAAGGATTTACATATGGAACAAACTTTTGTTGCGTAAAATAGCATGCGTAAATCAAATTATGACCATTGGAAAATAAGATGAAAGGAAAAGAACTTATTGAAAAGAATGAAGTGAACGTAATGAAAACAACTTCCATCTTCAAAAGCGAAGAGTTCACATTTCGGTAGCAATTACGTCAGAAATTAGCGCCTTTTGGAAGAGGTTATCCTTACTCAACAACTTTAAACGTGGTTTCTTAACCTGACAACCTTCAACATTCGGGTATAATTGTTATATTAACATTGCACAAACTACACAACATCATTAGTAAGCAAATATGGCAAACAATTGGACCATCCCCATCACAATGTGTGACCGATATTGCCTTATGAAGATTTTTATGCTCATTTTCTTCTCACCTTATTGTTTATGCTCAATTTTGTTTGTTTGAGTTCTTGATGTTGCATCTCAATGATTGTATAGATTCTGGTTCCTCTTCTTCGTCACGATTTTGAGCAAAGTCCAACTGAAAAGCGATTCCCATAACATATGAATTACAAACTTAAAAAATGAATATCACCAATTTCTTGATGTTTGGTTTCTATTGAAATGGCAAATTCTCGAAATATAACTTCAATCTCATTTACAAAAACACTATACAAAAGCATTATAATTTTACTATTTAGATATGCATATATCTTTTTTAAATGATACTAATTTAAAATTAAGGTTACAATAGTTGGGATGCCTAAGGAAATAGATGGAAATAAAAGTTTTTTGTTTTTACTAATAGAAGGCAGTTATTTAAAGATAATAAATTTCTTCAAAGAAAAAGAAATCATAATAAATTTGAACCAGATGTAACGTATTATAAAAACAACTTTTATGACTCCTTTCAAACAGAAGTCTTTAAAGAAGAAAATGCAAATACCTCATACATTATCCATTGTACATAGGAAACACACACACATACACACCTAACACCTGCACAAATCTTAGAAAAACGCTACATACAAAATCCTACTTCTTCCTCTTCTCATTATTCCTCTCTAGTTCAAGTGATACATTAAACAAAATACGTGTTACGTGTTTTAAAGGGTAGAAAAAAAAAAAAACACCATGATAATTCCTTTAATTAAATATTGTATATTTAACCAAATGATTACAACGTGATATAATGCATAAAATTTTTCACCTTATCTAAATTAAGAATAGAAGGCTGAAATTCTTCAATTAGATGTATTGATCATTTCATGGAATTGTAAACAATAGAAATCATCCCTTTTTGTCCTCTTTTGCTATTGTTATGTTTTTTTCTCCAAATGACTCATTGCTAAGTAAATTGATTGTTTTTAAATGTTTGAGACATAAGGTAGTTGAAAAATGGTACATAATGTAATAGATTAGGGGAATGTAGAGGAGATAGTTGGAAGTGAAACTCTTATTGTTGTTCGAAATTCAGTTTTGCACAAATTAATGCTAATCACATAACCCCAAATCACCAATCTAGATACATAAAGAAAAACTTCTAGCAAATCAAGAAACTGGAAAGATTGACATTCAACAACAATAAGCATTGTTACTGTAGAATGAGAGAGAAAATGAAAAGATGTAGTTTGAATTTGCCTAGCCTAAGATCCTTAGGACTGGTTTTGGAGTTGTAGTTTGAAGCTGAAATGAAAATTTGTTTTGCTCCTTAACTCAAATTCTTGTATTGTAGTTTTTTTTTAATGAAATTGTAACTCAAAGAGAGAGAAAGGGAAAGATAGAAATAGAGGGAAAACTAGAAAGAGAGTATATGATTTCAAAGGAGAATGCTTTATTAAAAGGAAAACTGCAATAATGAGATAAGAGAGGGAAGGAAATGCCAAAATGGGGTACAAAGAGAAATGAAAAAGAAGGCACTATCTTATTTTCTATGTAATTGATTTGAAATTTCTCATTTTCTAATTTAATTATTTTTGTGTGGTTAAATTGGCTTTTCCATACACACTCTCTCTCTTTTAGTTTTTTATTTTTTATTTTTTTTTTCTCTATAGGCTTTCTATGATGGTATGTTTACTTCACTTAATGGAATTTTTGGTTGGAAAAGAGGAGGGGGTTTGTATGGGGGTTTGTATGTGTGTGAGTGTTTAAGGGGAGGGAGAACGTGTGGTGGGGTGAGTTGTGTTTGTAGTGGGATGAAATTGCAATTATTATGGAATACCTATCACATTGTTTAATTGAACGAAAAGACAATAAGGAACGGACCCATTATAGAAATTAAAAGACCATATTACCTTTATCTTCTTCCTTAAATTTTTTGTTTTTGCCAAATTTTGACTTGATTAATCATCTCTCTCTCTCATCTTTCCCTTTACAAATGCACTTAACTATACCTACAACTACACATTCAACTACAACACCATTGTATAATCACACTTACTGATTTCCACTGCTACACCCTCTGATCACCGCATTGTAAACACAAACAACCATTGTTAGAGAGAGAGAGAGAGAGAGATGATTGGGGAAGACGAAGAAGAAATAAGTCAAGCTCAAGTGACTCAAAGAGAAAGAGAGAGAACATATTGGATAGAGAGAAGAAGAACGTAAGTAAAGGAGGTGGTGTTGTCGTGATGGTGGATAATTATAGTAGAGTGATGGTGGTAGATAGTCTGGTAGTGAAGAAGACAAGAAGGGTTAATGAAGGTCATTTGTCTTAGGAATCCCAATTTTTAAGTTTAGGTAAGGAATCTTAATTCCTAAATTTTAAGAATTGTACTTTCTTACGAATTATAATTTAGTGAAGTAAACACTATAATATCCTTCCTTTAAGGAAAAAAGGGAGAATGGAATAACTATTCATCCTAAGGGACCATACAACAAGTGTCACAAGTTTAGGTCTTGATCAATACATGTTGACCAACTCAACCTCCAAATTGGATTCCATTTGAAATCAAGATTTACAATCGGTGTTCTCTCCTTATCAGTTGTTAATATTACATGCTAGCTAGTTTCCTTGGTTATGGGCTCAGGCTTAGCCTATTTAGCCAATTTAATTTGGCTTAAGTTGGGACCCATAAGTCATATTTAGATAATTTGACTTATTATGCTTGTGTTTTAGGTTTTGTGTGTAGGCTTAACCTAATTTTGAGCTCACTTGATTTATTTCAACTCCAATTCATAGGTGAAATAAATTATCTTAGCCTATTTTTAACCTTTTCATTAGGTTTTAGACTTTGAATTTCAAGTTTCCGATTATAACAATTAAATCCAAATTAGTAAATAGACTTTATAATAGGGCCTACGCTAAGGACCGATAAGGTTGGTTGTATTGAGGATGAATCCAAGCTTACTAAAACCCTAAAATGGAGATGGAATGAGTGAAAAGTGAAGTGAAACAAGAAAAATCCACGATAAGCTCCTAGGATGTGATGCACTAGAGAACTATTAAGGACTCATGAATCAACTCGATATGATATATGAGTTGGTTCAATGAGGGTACTCACTACCTAACCTTACTTAAGGGTTATGATAAGAGTGATGAATGCGAGTGAGCAAACAAAAGGGATGTTTATAGGCAAGCAAGAGAGATATTGGAATATTTTGTAATTATGTTGATGTTTATTACGGCTACAATGTATAAGACAGTATTTATACTTGAAACATTAGGGAAACTACTATAAATAGAAATAACCAAAAGGGTATTGTCCAAAATAAGTAATGTATAAGGAATATTGATGGGCATAGATGAAAAATCATGAAAAGCAATCTTCTTGTATGAAAGATTTTGTAACATGCTTGCTCGAATACATGGTTGGCAATTGGTGGAAGAATTTCTAGTAGAAACAGACAAAATTGTACATTTAGGTTGGAGATTATCGAGCAAAGGTATTGAGTAAAACTAGAGGTTCTTCTGAGGTGAATTTAGCTCAAACATGTTCTGAGTAGTTTAGATTCTGGTAAGCTAAGCTAGTGGTCTGGTAGGCTAAGCTATTGTCTAAGTATGCTTTAGGTTAGTAGTTAGAGACTATCGATAGGTACGAGAGGGTTCAACTTGGATAAGATAGAAGCTGCAAGTTGGCATAGGAGAGCTCGCTTGGCCATATTCTCAAGCTTTTGAGCTTAGTCTAGGTTAGAGGTTTGGTTCTTGGAATCCTATCACTTTATCATTAAATAAAAATTCGCATCAATTTCAAATTTATAAAACTAACTTTATGGAGTCACTTTACCTAACTTTTGTAACCTTTTAAAGTTTGAATAAAAACCAAGTTTGTTCCTTAAATATCCTAAATTTAGTAGTTTAAGAAAATTTATATATTACGATTTTGAAAAAAAGATATGGAGTGATTTTATCAGGTAAAAATAATATTATAAAGTTTTCTTAAATAAATATGTTAAAACTTTTGGAGTTTCATAGTTTTTTTAATTGAAATTGCTTTCTACGTAATGGTTGGAGTTTATCTTCTTCTTCTTTTTACGACTTCAAATACTAGATCTTACAAATACTTCTTCATTGGACATGGTTTATTCCTCATTTATTTTGCATCCTCAATAATAGGATATTTTTGTTAATTACATATGGTTCGTGAATTAAGCAGAATTGAACTAGTTTTTTTATAATTTAAAATAACTCTAAACTTGACTGCGCGATTGAGTTTGGAGTGAGGAAAAAAGAAAAAAAGGAGTTGTAGTTAATGATTTTGTTTAACTTAGAGATAAGGCTATAAATGACCTAAGTTACTTATAAACTACTTGAGCTCGGCTCAGCTTGGCTAGAGCTCAATAAGTAAACAAACCAAATTCAAGCTAAACATGAAGCTTATTTATCTAAATGAGTCGAGCTTGAGTTTTAATTTAAGCTCACGAGCTTACTCACATAAACTCGTGAGCTGACTTGTGAGTAGATTTACAAATTATATATATCATAAATATTATATATTATTGAAATTTAAAGGTTAATATCTATATAATATATAAATATATAATATATTATAGAATAATATATAATATATAATGTAATCTTTATTTACTATTTATTAATTTATTTATTTATATATTTTTTAATTTTGTAAACTTAGACTTGTTAATAGGTTCGAGATTAGCTTGCTCGAGACTTGAGTCGGCTTGAGCTTGATTAGTAAACGAGTTAAACTTGAGTTTAAGACAAAACTTGTTTATCTAAACAAGGCTTACTCGAGCCTTAATTTTAGGCTCGCCTGATAAAAAAGCTCGCTTTAACTTAAGCTTGATAATTTTCAAATGAGCTGAGTTTAAGCTTTTAGAGGTTTGGTTCGACTTGACGCGGTTTGTTTGCAGTTGCAGCCTACTTAGAGGGATGAGCTAGACGTGATCGAACCGTGCCCATCTTAATGATTTATTTTCATTTTTTTCAACTTTAACTGAAGTCAAAAGACAAACCTTCCGACTACTCTTAATAACAAATATGAAAATCAAGGACTTCCCTCGATACATTAAACTGTACATTAGGAAGATAACTAGTTCAACCTAATTTAATAGTTTATGCCAACAAGATCCCTGTGGCCTGTAATATTTAGATAGAATAAGTTTAATTTCTTCCACTTGATTCCTTGTAAAATATAAAATTGGAAAAAAGCAATGCATACAAATCCTTTCAGTAAAAGTTACTGTACGCGATATCCTTCATTTATCTTCATCGATATTTCGTATTAATAATTCATACATATATGTTTATTAAAAAATTATCATACGAATTCAAGCCATTTACTTTCTTTTCTTTTTTCTTTTTTTTTTTTTCTAATTCCTATAATGTCCCCAAGTTCTTAGTAATAGTTAACATCCTACCTATACGTGCTACGCTCAAAGTTTAACAACAAAGGCATATTAAGATATTCTCTATGAGTTATGACAAAGATAAATTATGTGATATGGAATGAAAAAAAAAAAAAAAAACAGAAAAGCTAAAATAATCTAATTCCCATTTCATAGAATTAAGACAAGATACGATTGCATAGAAATAAGCAACAAATTGGTTTCGAAACTGCCATGCCTCAAAGTCAAAGGTTATAGCCAGTCTGCCTTATCTTCGTAACTGGATATGAACATGTTAGATCCTTCTTCTATACTCTTAAAATCTTCAAGTTCATTTATCAATTAAGTAAAAAACATTTCTTCAAACAAATGCCCAATAAATATTATATTGGCATGCACACAAGCATTTGCAACACTCGCATATACGTCTATAATCTACTAAATGCAGTCAATTAGTTCAAGGCATGTCCTCTGGCCTGTTCAACCAATATAATCCCGATTATCCGGAATTCAAAACAACTCAGTTCCATTTGTACATACAAGCTTGAACTGCGGGTCAGCATGTTTCACAAGTCAATAATATTTAAACCTGCAGACCATGAAACACAAATCCACAACACATGAAATACAATATTCAATTCCATGAATAACAAAACATGAAACCACAATATGCAGAGATCCATCTTATTACTATCTCCCAATACACTAACTGTCTTACGGAGATTTTATCAACTGTTATTCATGTTAAGTGATAGATATAATAGTTTATACTATATTTACAATATGATATTAGAAGAGGAGTAACTGGGTTAAAATCCTGCATCATCAATCGAACCTTATCTAATTAAGTCATTGGCTTGTTGGGCCTCTATATCGACAAACTTAAACTTTTAGAGAAGACGGTTGTAGTGTCAATCATCGACTTGTTGGGCCTCGATCAATACATAAATAACAAGAAGTATTATATAATAAATATAATAATTCATACTATATCGACAAGTTTAAACTTTTAGAGAAAAATGTTGTAATACTAATCATAATAATCTAACCATCAGTAATTAGGTCCATTGCAACATTCTAATTAGCCCTCTTCTATAACTTCCTTCTCTCTTAGTTGACTGTGTTGGATATGCCCACTTATATTAACAATCTACTAAGTTACCAAGCCTTCTATCTTAATCTTAACACATGACCTGTGGAACAACAAGTGATTCGGCAAAGAAAGATTGGGAACTGGAAAGGAGGTTATGTTCGTTGGTTGATTCGAAGATTTCCAACCATTGGCGTGGATGTAATTCCAAGAGCCGAACGAGAATGAATATCACATAGAAGAGTCAAGATCGGGCTCCCTAGGTTGGAGTCAATAATAAAATCATTTATAGGAAAATATTGGTTTATTGATGAAATTATATTGCATTTTATATATGTAAAAAGGATTTTGTTGATGTTTTAAAATGCAATAATTCCTAAAACTTAACAGAATGGAAAAATTCTTTTAAAAAATGATAAGGATGATTAGTACACTTTATAAGAAGCTAAAAGAATAGACTCTTTACATTCTTATGAACATATATCAAATAAAAATTTGAGTATTAATTTACTAAAAGTTTTATCAATATATAAAAATCATATAAGTTATATTTTTAATAAAAATAGATTAAAGAGATATTTGTATAAGAAAATAAAAGTAAAGTAAAAGGAACAAATTGATATAGATATATTCTTTTTGATGATGACTTTGTATGATTGTTCATTAGCAAGGCTAAAAAAAAAAGAATATCAATTTAAATATAAGTTATTACACAATAATCTATCAAATAATACATATTCATTTCCTTAACATTACATATAAAAAAATTATTAAACCAAATCATATAATTGGCATATTTATTAATGATTTACGTGATATGGCTAGAATGTTCGTAATATGAACAATGTAATTATTATATATGGTGTATTACTAATAAAAAATAGCCTTATGTAAGTTTTTTTTTTTAACAAAAGTAGATAAAAAAAAATTCATATAGGAAATTACAAGTAAATAAAAAAGATCAAATTGACATAGATATATATTATACTCTTCCTTTTCATAATAATTTTATATGATTGTTTCATTAGTAATGCTAGAAACGAATATTTATTTTGAATATAATTTATTGGGCAAGAAACTATTCAATAATCCATACTCATTTTTGTATCATTAATTGTAAGAAAAAATTACCAAACCATGTCATGTAGCTGATATATTTATCTATGGTTTACGTTATAAGGTCAGAATATTTGTAATATAAATAATGTAATTATTATTTATAGTGTATTATTAATTAAAAAATAGCAATTAAAAATTTTATCAATATATGAAAATTATGTAAGTTTTTTTTAAATAAAAAATATAAAAAAAATTTATACAAAAAATTATAAGTAAATAAAAAATTCATGATAACTTTGTATGATTGTTTCATTAGCAATGCTAAGAAAAAATATATCATTTTGAATATAAGTTATTAGGTAATAAACTATTTAATAATCTACAATTAATATTTGTAACATTAATTATAAAAAAAAGATTACTAAACCAACCATATAGTTGGTATATGTATTAATAGTGTGATAAGGCCAGAATGCTTATAATATGGACAATTTAATTATTATTTTGGCGTATTACTAATACAAAATAGTAATTTCAGAGAACTATTTAATTAAATATAATTCATAATTAATGAATTTAATTTATTGGTTATTGTGAAAAAAAATTAACAAATAAAAAGAGACATGTTAATGAAACAATAAATACATCTTAAAAAAGTAAAATGAGAAATTGCAACTAACATCTCACATTTACAAAACCTAGCACCTAACTACTTAACTATACTTACTTAAAAATATATTTAAGAGATTGGACTTGTGTAAGTGGATATTGATAAATTGATATATACAAGATTGTTTTCAAATTCTTATGGGCTATACGAGTATTATAATAGATGAAGAATTTATAGAAAAAAATTAATTAATTATAAGATATGGTGCATTGATAGTAATTATTTGTAGGAATTATTTGGGTATATAAATTAGTCGTTACATAATAAACCAATACTAAGTTATGTGATTACTTATCAATAATTTAGTAATATTTGTGATAATGGAGTAGTTTAAAAAAATTTTACCATCTTGATCTGTATTGGGAAAATGAAGGTAATTGATTGGTTAGCAAATACAACTTGCCTAGATATGGACTAATTAATGGACTACGATAGTTTATAAGGGAATGATGGAATTTTCTAAAGTTTAGATATGATGGTATTTTATCATATTTAAGTAATACTTGAAATAGCAATTGTAGTGACATTAAGAAATGTAGTGATTATGATCATTTGAAGAAAAAGAATGAAATATTGATTGAGTATATAATCAATAGTTGGCATAAGTAACTGTTGGATATGAGATGACCTTGATGTTGTGAGTAAAATTTGTTAAGAAAAGTAGACAAGGACAATTTACATGTTGAGGCATAAGACCATACTTATCAAGCCTAACTAAGTAGATATTTTTGTTGTTGATCAAGTAGACTTATGTCTACTTGACTTGGAGTTGGTTGTATAGCGAACTACAATTGTGTGATTTCTTGATTGTGTATGCGATTTTGTTGAATGTGTATTGATTCAGTGAAATATTTTCTACTTGTATATGTGATTTGTTGAGACATCTTATTGCTTGGAAACTTGGAAAACAAATTATCTTTTTGGATGTTCACCTAAGTGAACCTAATGGGGATGGTTGAATTATAATGCTAGGATACGAAATTAGAACTAAGCTAATATAATTGATCCCTGTATGGAACTTGAGATTCATGCTCGATATTGAGATTTTGTATTGCTTAGTACATTCAGAGCATGAAACAAAAGGACTTACAAGTTAAGTTTTTTTTTTTTTCCCAAAATGATTGAGATATTGCTAGGCTAAGTTTGAGCACATAGAATTGCACTACTTAATGAATTCTAGCCATTTCATGTGATTTCAGTTAAGCTAACTACATGTTGGGTTTTTTTAGCCTCTTCATGTAGTTTCAGTTAAGCCGGCTACATATTGGGATTTGGCAACTCCATGTTACCCTAGGTTTTTGGACTTTGTGTCCACATGTCCAAAAGTATCAACTAATGAAAGCTTTGCTGGGTTAGGATATCAACATTGATGCATGTCATGTGCATAAGCATGCATGGATTCCTTGTGTGCATAGACATTTTGTCTTAACATTTCTCAATATGAAACTTAATGCCCTATGGTAAATATGCTCTTTATTTTATCTATTCCCTGCATGCATAGGCCTTGCTATATTTTGGTCATAATCCCAAGAAGGATTTGTATATATGTGATGGAAACAAAAAAAAAAAAAACTGTGTTATATGTTTAAGTATGCTTGAGATTGTACATATATGATGTAAATAGGCATATAGCTGAATTTCATTGTAGTACTTTTTTAAATAGGTTACTGGTTATGATGTTGTATTCCAACCAATAATGGGATGTGACAACAATTAACACATAAATAGTACTACTCTTAACTTTGCCATCCTAAAATTTGATTCTTCAATCTATTAACTCTAACACATCTTACATAAATGAAATTCTAAATTTATTCATTCCCTTGATTCATATTCAAAAATTCTTTCCACAAATCAATAATTCCAATTTTATTTCCCTAAATTATTGAAGTGAAGACTTGCTAACATATAAGAAATAGAGCGATTGACTAAGGAACATAAGATTGAGTGGTAGGGGTAGTTGATAAGGTCAATGGGAGGTCAACCAATCTTCTTTTATTTGATTTTATCTTTTTACTTGAGGTAAGCAAAAAATAGATCGAGATGAACTAATATGCAAATTAAACCAAAGCAAATTGAAAATAACTTTTTTTTTTTCCAATTTGGTTTAGAGAACTCCCAATTTGAATCAAACCGATAATTTATGATTATTTTGCAAGGACAAATCAAACAAAACTATCAAACCAAACAAAACCATTTAAACAGAACATAGTAATATTTTACTTATAACTTAAAAGAAATTCTTTTGTTATAATATAATATTTAAAAGAATTTTTAGTTTATATTTATAAAAAAGTATAAGTATTTAACTTTTATTACCATAAATTATAAATTATATATATAAGTTGATTCAAACTTTATACTAATTAGCTGTATGAATATAGACATTTGAAATTTCTTACTCTCATGAATTTTGACATCATTAACATCTTATATGATATCGATACTTCTTACTCTCACCAAGACTAAACATTAACCTATGTTGGCTAATGCCATACTTACAGCCAACTTGTTCTTCACATTGTATGCACTTGCCTTGATACGTTATTCTGTATGCACAGAGTTCTTTTAATTTCTCGAGATTATTATGCTCATCACTAAATGTACGTGCATCGAACAAATATGCAAAAGGGAAGAAGTAGATCTATTTAGGTTAGATATCAGTTTATCATTGTTTGGTAGGATTTAGCTTCGTGTTACTAGAATTTAATCATTTTGTCATTGTGGCAAATATTTTACTATTTAGTTTCTCCATAAAATTAGTTTCCTAAAAAGTTAGATTTTATTATGTCTATAAATGGCATAGCCTATAATGATATAATAGGAGATACCTGTGTAAAGGAAAAGATACTGCTAATCAGGGAATACAAAAGAGTGCACATTCCAAAAAGGTAAAACCCCTGGAAGTGCAAGAGACACATCGGGAAAGAGAATCTTTTGAAGATTTGTCTTTAATTTTAAATACCACTTTTAACTCAAAGTCTATAGTTACTTTCTTGAAAAAGGAAAATAGACATTTTGTTTTTTTTTTTTCTCAAGAAGAAAGTAAACAAAGGGTCTAAAGGAATAGCTGGGAGAGATTGAAAAAAGGGAGATCAGTAACAACATTAAAGAAAATTGCAAGAAAGAATGGTGGCAATGCTAGAAGCAGAGATTTTTCTTTAGCTTTAATGGGAGGACTCGTGCTCTCCAAAAGTTCGTTTGGATATGAGAATTTGGAAATTTGGAGGGGAAAACAGAGAATGGAGAGTGGTGGCGGAGATGCAAAGTATAATTCTTCATTAACAATAATGGAGGAGGGATGATAACTCTTATTTTAAATACATTTCACATGGTCATTTTATAGTATTTCATTTACATATTTAGTTTTCTTTAAAGAAATTGATAATTAATTGAGTAAAATTCTGACTTTAAGGTTTGAATGCGTTCTTGGATTGAAAATGAAGAAAAGGAATCAAGTTTCACTCAATTTGGAGTTCAAATGAATGAGTTATGAAGTTTTAAAGTTAAATAAACAATAAGAGAAAGTGGCAAAATTTGGTCAAAAAGTTACATAGTTTGGGATACAACTGTGTTCCCAAGCTATGTCCACCTAGGAAGATTTTTGGTCCAAAATCAGTAAGTTACATGACTTGGGGACACATTTGTATCTTAGGTTGTGTCTGGTGACGAAAAAAGAAACCTTACAATACATTATAAAATGACATACTAGGGTTTCGCACAAAATTTTAGACATTCAAAAGAGAAGAGACTTGAAGAGAAGGAGGAGCAAAAGGCGAAAGTAATACCTAACTTTAAGATTGAAGAGATTTTTCATCAACAAAAGGGGTTTTTCATGTTTTAGTTCTTGATTTTATCATAATTCGTTTTTACTTTCATTATGATAGCTTAAGATTCTTGTATTTAGGATTATGGAACTTAGGATTTCATATGACTATTAGATTTATTGATAATTTTCAATAAAGTTTCTATATTTTCTTGATTCAATTATGTTTTTTAATTGTTAATTGATATTTCTAGGGTATCAATCTATGATATTATGCATGATAATTGAGAAATCACATGTGTAATGAGATTTTGACATAATTGGAGAGAATTACATATGTACTTAGAGATAAGGTACATGTTTCTTCCAGAAAGTTGTTCTTTTGTATAGGAATTCATTATACATTAGTGCGATTCTGAATTATATTACTAAGTGAAGAGACTCCAGTAAATAATTTAAGATTAGGGTTAATATACTTGAGAAAAGGTGTTAACTTCAATTGTGAATCCTTCCAATCAAGAATAATGAGATTGAATTGGATATATTTTAAGCGGTTACATGTTAAACATTAGGGGAAATAATTTTTAAATATGTTATTTACCTTCTTGAAGTTGTTCTTAATTTTATCGTTTTCTAAATTATTTAATCAAGTCTCATAATTAGGTTAGTTTGTTAATTTTAGTATTTTTAATTTATTCAACCCATTACAATTTTTCGGTTAGATAATAAAGTTAAGGTTAATATTAGTACTCGAAGTCTCTAAGAGATCGACTCAGACTCATATCCACTATATTAAAACTGATAGATGCACTTGCCTTATATCAAGAGAGTAGGTGCTGGAAATCACTCTTTGGTTGTATCTAAGAAGGGTGGGAGTTTATTTTCAAGAAGGGAATCCCATAAGATTATTGAATAAAGCATTGTTAGTGCTTAAGTTGCCCATTGAAAATCGAGACATTTTAGGGAAGGGCATTCTGAATAAAGTGGAGTGGACATGCAAGTTGATGGTGGAGGCAGTATATCTAAATGTAAATCGAATAGTGGATATCCAATGAACCCCATACGTGATCCTAGTAAGGGAGAAAGGGGAGAAATCAGTGATCTCGATTGCATGGGAAATGCAGATGACTATCATCTACATAATGTTTCGTCCTTATCGATGGAACATGAGCATTGTTAACACATAACAATCCTATACAGGAGACTTTTGATTTAAGATTTTTGTATCCATGACATCCTTTAAATATATTGATACTTTGTCTTTGATATGAAGTGTTGCCCTTTGAAGGTGTTGGCTTGAAATTCGAGGGGTGCAAACTTCGAGTGTAGGCATTGAGCCATTCTTGATATGAAGAATCAATACAATCCTTGGTTCTCATTATAATTGAAACCAAGATGGGAAGCGAAGTAGCGAGGAGTCTGAAGGATTTTGTTGCATATGATTTTATGTACTGTGTGGAGGTTAAGGGCTTTAGTGGGGGTATTATCATTTTGTGGCTTCATGAGGAAGTGATTATCCATGTAATCCACATTTCCTGATAGCAAATCATTATGAATGTCCAAGTACGTAAGTCTAACTACTATTGGTTTTTCTCTGCCATTTTTACAAGTCCTATTAAAGATAGTAAGAAAGCCTTGTGGAGTGAATTGATTAGTTAGTCTAGTAGAATTAATGGGCCTTGCATGGAGGTTAGGGGCTTTAGTGGGGGTATTATCATTTTGTGGCTTGACGAGGAAGTGATTATCCATGTAAGCCACATTGCTCATTAGCAAATTACTATGAATGTTCAGGTACGTAAATTTAACTAAGATTGGTTTTTCTTTAACATTTATGCAAGTCCTATTAGAGATAGTTGGAAATCCTTGTAGAGGGAATTGATCAGTCGGTTTAGTAGAATTAATGGGCCTTGGATGCTAATGGGTGACTTTAATGAAGTGCTATGTTAAGAAGAGAAGTAGGGAAGAGTTGAAGTGGATCAAAATTAGGCTAGGGACTATCAATGTTGTATGGATTCTTGTGGCATAGTAGATTTAGGTTTTGTTGGACCTCGTTTCACATGGTCCAAAAGATCTAGGAATTTAAGGGATCTTTTGCAAACTTGCTTATACAGAGCTTAGGTCAATTATAGTTGAATAAGACTTTATCTAGAGGCTAAATTATTCCATCTCGTGTTGAATCAATCAACTGCCCGTACTCGTTATCTCTTATCCAAGACATCAAGTTGGACCTAAACATGATAGATCATTTAGGTTCCAACCAAGATAGTTCCAACATCTTGATTTTAAAAGTTTTGTTAGTGTCAACTAGGCGTGGCCATCTTTTGACTACATAAGAGATAACAAAGACTTTTTGGAAGCATTGAAATAGTGGAATAGAGATATCTTTGGAGATATCTTGAGTCGAAATAGGTAAGTTTTGAAGAAATTAAAAATGACTTGTGAAAGACTTTACTCTATTCCTTCTCAATGGCTGATAGATGAGGAATTTAAATTATAAAAGGAGCCAGACTGGATTTTGAAGTTGGAAGAAAGGCTTTGGGAGATAAGGCTAGATCCAATTGATTGCCAAAAGGAGAATGAAACATAAGATTTTTTCATGCCATAGTTATAGGAAGAAGGTTAAAATCACAGGTGTGTAGGCTTTTTGATTCGGTAGGAAATTGGGTTGATAATGAAGAGAATATAAAAATGTTATTAAATAATTATTTTTAGGACCTTTACACTATGGACATGATATTTGTGTGGAAGGAAATTGTCTGTTGGAAAAATTCTCAACGGAATATCCCTATAGAAGAACAATTAGATTTGAGTAAACTATGGACTAAGGAAGAAATTAAAGTTACCCCATGGTGCATGGGAAACATGGTTACAGACATTGTGGGAAAGATTCTTAGAGAGAACCACGTGCTACCTAAGCCAAATGAGACACTTTATTAGTCCTTATTCCTAAAGTTGAGGGAGCAAATCATGTCAAAAACTTCCAACCTATTAGCCTTTGTATAGCAATTTATAAGATTGTTAGTAAATGCTTGGTTAATAAACTTCGTCCGCTCCTTAGTGAACTTATCAGTCTGAAGCAATCTTCTTTTATTCCTAGAAGAGTAGCAAGGGATAACCTTATTGTTTTCCATGAAATTCTACACTCTCATGAGAGAATGCAGGGAAAGAGGAATTGGATGATAGTAAAGCTATATCTCAAGAAGGCATATTACATATTAGAGTAGGACTTTATTAGGAATACTCCAAGCTTTTTGAACTTCCCAGACTTCTTGAACTCATGGGTTTAGACTTATTGGATCATGCTTATCTTTTGTGCATTTTCGGATTGTAATTAACGGAGCTATGATGGATCAATTTGCATCAAGTAGAGGTGTTCATCAGGGAGATCCCTTCTCCCCATATCTTCTTATTTTATCCATGGAAGTGCTTAGTAGGATAATCCATGTGATGTTGCTAGAAGGCAGTTGGAAACCCCTAAAGTTGAGAGGGATGAATTTATCTCTTTTGCATCGCTTCTTTGCAGATCATCTACTTTTGATGGAAGAGGTGATAGAAGTTAATGCTCAAACTATAAAGAAGTTATGGAGGGCTTTGGTAGTATCTTATGGTAGAAGGTAAATTGCGAAAAATTTGGAATCCTCCTTTTTAGTAATATTAGCAATGAAGTGCGAAATAAAGTGTGCGATATTTTTGGTATTAGGCCGAACGTAAGACTCGGGAAATACTTAGATATTTTGGTAAAGGAAGGTGGAAAATTGAAGAATTCAGATGCGAGATTCATTCTAGAAAAGATGCATAGGAAATTGATAGGCTAGAAGGCAAACTTTCTAAGTATGGCGGGGAGGAAAATCTTAGCATCTACATCATTAGAAGGAATTCTCAACTACTACTCATAAGTCCTGCTTGTGAATAAGAGCTTTACAATGAGAATCAAAGCTATCAAGAGGGACTTTCTATGGGGATCTACTGTAGAAAAGAGAATTGGATTAGTTGGGAGAACTTGAAATTGCCAAAAAAGAACGGAGACCTGGGAATGATGGACGTTAAAATTTGAAACAAAGTGAATTTTGTTAACCTTGCATGGAAACTAAAGAGAAGGAATGATTTGTGGGCACAACTCCTTTGCCAAAAGTATAGGTTGAATAGAAGGCAAGGGAGAATGTTTTCAGGTTCTCATATGTCCAAAGAAATCTCGTAGAGCCTTAAATGGGATGGAAGAGAGAACACATGTGCTCCTCAAATCGGGGGAGCTTATTAGATTTTAGACAATAGATGGAAGGATGGAGAAAAGATTTCTAAATGGATTTAGGGGCTGCTACATCAACTTGATCATGATTTAAAAGTTTGTTAAGTATGGGATGAAGAAACTGGATGGAAGGAACAAGTGATAAGTTACCCTCTTGATGATCATATTATAAGGAAATTAGGTAGTATCTCCATGCATCGGGAAAGGGGAGAAGACCTCGTGTGATGACCTAATACTTTAGATGGAGAAATATCTATGAAATCAGCTTATGCAAGTTTATTGTCGAGGAGAAGGGAAATAGCTAATAGAGAGAACTGGGAATGGATTTGGAAGCTTCTTATTGCACCTAATAACCAAATTCTTATTTGGCGTATTCTTTTAAATAGTCTAGCAACCATAGATAACTTGAGATGGTGTAGATTATAGATAACCAATTTCTATCCTTTGTGCCAAAGCTTCGAGGAATCAGTACAACATATGTTCTTGAGTTGTCAATGGAGTAGAAACCATTGGCAAACTCTAGGACTATCTTTTGATGATAGAAGTTACTCCTAGTATGATCTTAAACAATGGATGAAAGCTAACTGTAGGAGAAGCAAGATTAATTGGAAGGATTCTAGGCCACTTATCATGCTTAAAATTGTCTTCGCTTTGAGTGAAATTTAGAATGAAAGGAATAGAAGATTGTTTAGACAGGATCAGGTAGTAGGGAACTACATTGAATTTATTCTCAAGAAGGTTAGTGAATGGTGGAATCGGTATAAGATAGAAAACGCAAGGTGTCTAAAAGTTGGAATTTTATGAAGGGCTTAGTAATTGCAGAAGGTTGGACTAGATTGTAATGTGATGGGGCAATGATAGAATTAGGACATCAAGTAGGTGTGGGGATGGTAGCAACTGATCATAAAGGCATTACATAATGGTGCTTACATAAGAAATTGGAAAACCTCACGCCTCTTGAAGTAGAACTGCATGCCATCAAACATGGATTGGAATTTGCATTAGAAAAGGGACAATGATATATCGCTTATGAGGTTAACTCTTAACAAGCAGTAGATTGGACCATGAGGAACGATTTGGATATGGAAAGATGTTATCCTCTTCTACGAGATTACAAACTCATCATTCTTGAATTGCTTGGCTTTCTTTGATAAAAAAAAAAATAATAAATTGCTCGGTTTTATGATTTACAAGGTTTATAGCGAGGACAATGATGTAGCAAACTTCTTAGCAAAGGAGGGACTCTAGCATTGAGAACCCATGGTTTTTCTTGATTGTATTCCTTTATCTTTTGCTTCTTTCTATTCTAGGCTTATGAAACAACTGTCATCTTTTTAGGTTAATGGTTGGTCTTAGGAGGACTATTCCTTAAAACTTGATTAAAGGCTATACTTTTTTTTTCTTGTTATGAAGTTTCCTTTTTACCCAAAAAAAAAAATGATGATAGTGAATAATAAAATTATTTTCTATGATCAAGATTGTATTGGTGTGAGCATTCAAGTAACTCATTGTGGTGTGACGTCATGACAACAAATCCGATCCATGAAGTGAGGTTAGCAATTATATCTTTCTAGGTTTGTTGTTTCTTTTCATATAAAAGGAAAAAAACAAAGAAACATGTTTTATTTATTTCTTTTTTAGTGAATCAACTTGTTTTATTTATTTCACAATGACATTTAGCATTCTTCGTATGATTATTCTTTTCTTATGTTATTTTATTTTTCTTATTACTTTATGAATTTTCCTTAACTTTCCATTAATTTAATATTTCTTGGCTTTTTTTATTTTTATTTTTTTACTTCTTTGTCCTTCATCAAATTTGGTATCATGCTATTTCTTCTATTTGTATGCATGAAATTGCTATTAAAGTCTACTAATACAATATTTACTTTTGGATGATGATTTGGCACTTCATTCTATTTTTTTTATGTAGTTAAATACAATTATTTAGTTTGAAACAATTCGGTAAAATAATCTTTATTGAAAAGTTAATCTAGATTAGAATTTGTATTGTTATTAGTTACGTTTTTTAGATAGCATTTGATTGTAAGCATTAGATTGAAAAAAGAGAACTAGATAGAACCAATATAAAGAGGATTTGATAATGCAAGCTTATTGTATTATATTTGATTTGTACAGTATTGAACACAAAATTTATATTAAAAAATTAATTATTTATATTATAAAATAAATAAAATTTTATAATTTTTAATAAAAATAATATTAATTAACTCAATATTATAACACGAAAGGGTATTTTTAAGAATGCAAAGTATTTTTTGTTTTTGTCCAATAAACTTTATTCTTATACTATAGTGTAGATTAGACAAAATCTAGGCAATTTTATCCAATATATTGACCTAATTTTTATTTAATTACTAGATAGATTTACAAACCAAATATAAGATAAAGTTTTTGTCTAGTTTAATGCTACAAAAATTACGCAACCAAATACTATTTTAGAGTAATAAGGTTGTTTCCATTGCAATCTCAATCAAAGTGAAAAAATGAATTGATAATAATTACAAAGGCTCTCCTAAAGAAACAAAGGTATGGAGAGAACATAATCCAGTAAAAGAAAAATATAATCTGCAACCTCCTTTATCTTTCTTTAAAAATAAAGATATAAAAAAATTATCTATATCTCATCTTTTTCCTTATTGTCATTTATCCATATTGTGGCTCTAAATTAAATTGGAAGATTTGGGATTGTAACTTAACAAATCTTGCTTTATGTAGTATGGATTTTGATAAATACCCCTTCTTCTTTTTTTCATTTCAATCGGACTTTTTTACTCATTTTATACATGCAGAAAAGTAAAAAGAGCTTATATGATGGAGGGATTAGGTCTTCTCCTTCTCTTTAGAACTTTAAGCACCGAATCTTACAACACTTTTTCAGTGGATGGGGTTTTTTCCTCCGTTATTCGATATCATCGATAATAGGATCTTTTTGTTAATTGCTTATGCTTTAAAATATAAACCAAGCCAATCTCAACTAGTTATTTATAATTTGAAATAACTTTTGAGTCGAAGCATATTATCAAGTTCGAAATGATAAAAAAGGGGAACCATAATTAATGGTTTAGTCGGTTTAAAGAGACGAATTGGATCAAAGCAAACCATGCCCATTGGTGTTTCTTTCAACTTCAAAGGAAGTCGAGGATACACTTTTAATTACTCTTCATAACATACATCCCAAAAAGAGTGTGGGGGACAATGTACATTTTTTTTAATATTTTAAGAAAAAAATTATATATATTTAATATATATTTTAAAGAGAAAAATATAATATAAAATTAAATATAATTTAGTGGGTAAATATTTAGTTATGCAAGGATGAGGTCTTAGGTCATGTAATTTTATATTTTTGTATTTGTTACTTGAATGACATTTGCTTTTGCATTTATTAAACTGCTCCTCTTTTGTAATAAGCAATAACATTAAATTTATTAATTACAAATCATATTTATTTTTTGTTAGCAATACATTGTAAATACTAATTTCATTATTCATATTATATATATATATATATATATACTGATCTTGTTACATAAACTATTGATAAATAATACAATTAGATAACTTATTGTTGTAATTTCATTTTTTTCACAATTAATGTTACAAGAGTGAAAGTGGATTATTAAATAATTGATTGCCAAATAACTTGTTTTCAAAATGATATTAGTTATTTTTAGGTTGTCAATGAGATAATACAAGGATATCATGAAAAGAAATAATATATTATTTATATCTATATCAATTTTTTTTCTTTAGTTGTAATTTCCTATTGATTTTTTTTTTCTAATTTACTCTTGTTAAAAAAAAATACTTACATAAGTTTTATATATTAATGTAATTTTAATAAATTAATCATTAAATCTTATTTAACATGTATGTGTAATAAAAAACATAAAAGTATAGTCTTTAACATTCTATGGAGTGTACAATCATCCTTAATCATTTTGGAAGAATTTTTCCATTTTATTAAGTAATAGGAATTGTTGTAGGTTAAACTGTTAAGCAAATATTATTTTTTCACTGATGATTTTAATATCAACTTAATTAAAGTAGGTTATTGCTTGCCTCCACCCAGTTATATGATCGTGAGTCCATCCATGATCAAGGACTACCGATGATACATTGATCCCTATATTGAAGATATTACTAGTCAAACCTAGTTGAATACATTTATGCTAAGACCCCTATGACAATATTTGAATAGAATAGGTTTAATTTCTTCCCCTTCATTGCCTTGCAAAATACTGAATCGGAAAGGTAATGTATACATCTTTTCAACAAATGTTGTCATATATGAAGTCCTTTATTCTTCATCTCTATTTCATTGATAATTTGTGCATATATTTAATAGAAAATCATCGTACAATATCAAGTCATTTACATTCTTTTTTGATATTATGTGCCCGAGCTCTTAATAATACGTAAAGTCCTATTTGTATGTGCTAGGCTTACACCTTAACAACAAAGGATTTCTATTGAGTCATGATAAAGGTAAATTATTATATGAAATGAACAAACGAACTCATATAACCTATTTCTCATAGAGATAGAATTGAATATTAGAAAAGATACAATTGCATAAAAACAAACAACGACATTGGGTTTGAAATTGTCTAGGTCCTTAAAAAAATGGACATGACCAAATCGCCATGTATTCCTAACAGAATGGGAATGCACTAGGCTCATTTCTTATGTCTTCGAGTCTGTGAATCCATTTATCAATTAATTGAAAAACATTACGTCACATGGAGTGTGTAAAAAGCCCAAGAACTATATATATTACATAAACACAAATATATGCAACATTCTTATACAAGCTATTAAGCATATTTATTTTTGACGTGTACATTTCTACTAATAGGATATCAACACATGTATATTAGTTAGCATATGGTTAGAAATTAGTTAGTTTGTTATTTTTGTTCTTGAGCTTCTGATTGTAAACTATTGTAAAACAATACTCCTTTCCATTTCATCATCTCTCTCTCTCAATTGAGTTTTGTTTTGGAAACAAACTTGAATTTGAGATGATATCACAGGAGGATCAACAAGCCTCGGTCTAGTAAAATAGTATAATCATAGGTTCTCTTTTTCATTTGAAGAGTTTGTCGTTATTTGATTAGTAATCATGAATCTCAATGCAGAATTGCCTAGGGTTAACAATGATGCTTTGTTCGCTAATCTATACTATATTTTTGGATCGAATAGCCCTAGTATGATGCTAGGAACAATAGTTTACTGGCAGTAATTTCCTAGCTTGGAGTAGGGTAATGAAATTGGCACTAGGAGTAAAGTTGAAGCTAGGTTTCATTGATGGATCTGTTGTTAACCTAGAGAATGATTCGCTTGCTCTTGTGAAATGGCTAAGGAGTGATTACATGATTAGGTGTTAGATTATATATTCTATGAGTCCATCTATAGCACAAAGTTTCATGTACACTCAATCAGTTAGGGAACTTTGGATTGAGATTATACGGCAATATGGAATTGCAAACGGACCTTTAGTGCTCATATTATAGCACGAAATTAGCAACATGAAGTAGTTGAATCAAAGTGTAAATGTCTATTATAATACACTCAAGAAGTGTTGGGATAAGCCTCCACAATTGCATGCATATCCTTCTTATATGTATGGGAGGATCAAATATTGCACTTATGCTCTACAAGAACAAATTGTGGAGTTTGAATCTAAAATATGCTTGATGCAGTTCCTCATAGGACTGAATGAGATCTATGATTCAGTACGAAATTATCTCCTTTTAATGGAACCATTACCTAATATCAATCGAGCATTTTACCTAGTACAACAAATAGAGAAATAGAAGCAAGTGTCTTCTCTATTCATTACAGAACTTGATAGCTCGGTACTATTCGCAAACAGTGCATAGGATAAGATGGATCAAAGATTTGATCAGAAAAGAATCAAATAGAGAGTAACTTGTAAGTACTATAAAGGAGATGGACATACAATGGAGAACTGTTTCCAGTTGATTGGATATCTTTGTTGGTATAAAGGCAAAAAGGTTGTTAAAAACAAGGTGAACTCTGTTATTGCAAATCATGTGGTAGATACTTCATTTGATCAGTTTCATACTGATCATGATGCAAATAAGCTAATTGACTTCAAGCACTTAGTTGAAAAAAATCTAATAGAATTTGTTTGTCAGGAGTTCATGAAGCAAATGGCTCTTAAGGAGCAATCTTCTGTGGTGAATTTGATGTAGTATGCAAGTATGTGTACTTGTTCTTGTTGTGCTAATTCTATTTATAGCAATACAGATGTCTGGATAATCAAAATAGGTGCTCTAGATCATATGTTCTCCAATTTGTCTTACTTTTAGAATATACATGTTTTAAATAATCCTATTAAAGTTCAATTGCCTGATGTAGGACCCTTAGTTGTTATTAAAGTAGGAAATATTACCTTGAATCATGTCATAACACTCACAAATGTCTTATTTATACCACATCATAAACACAACTTGTTGTCTATTCATAAACTTGTTAAGAGTTAGCCATTGTCAATTGTTTTTTTTTTTATTTTTTATCATGAATCATGTTCTTTCTAAGACTAGAAGACTAAGGACATCCTTGCAACTACACAAATATTATGGGGTTTGTATGTTCTTAAGTCAAGTACTAGTAAAATTGCTATTGTGAGTAATGCCAATGGCTTTGTTGTATTAGTTAGCCCTATTATACATACTTCATCAGAAGACATGTAGCTGTTACATAGAAGAATGGGGCATATTTCACTTGTTCAATTATAGCATTTATTACCTTATAAAGAGATGATTGTGAAGGACTTTATTTGTTAAGTGTGTCAACAGTCTAAATTTTATTGACTTGCTTTTCATAAGAGTAATAGTGAATTTGTTGAATCTTTTAATTTGCCACATTTTGATGTATAGGGACCATATGGAATAGAGCTATTACAGGTGCAAGGTTTTTCCTAACTATACTAGATGATTGTACATACATAACATGGACTTTTATGATGAAAAATAAAGCACAAGCCTATTTTATTCTTTCCAACTTTCTGTTATATGTTGAGAATCAGTTTTATATTGTGCCTAAAATAGTTGGTATGGATAATGGAATTGAATTTTTGGTTAATGAATGTGTAGAAATGTTCAGGAAGTTAGGTGATGAACATTAAAGAATAGTATTGTACACTCCCCAACAAAATGTGTGTAGAAAGGAAACATCGCCACTAGTCGAATGTTGTTAGGGCTCTACGCATTTAAGCAAATTTGCCTAATTTTTTTTTAGAGTGAGTGCATACTTACTGCTACTTGCTTAATAAATCAAATGCCTATGGAGAAAGTGTACTAGAAGTCTCTTTATGAATGTTTGTTTAAAATGGAACTAGATTACAGTTGGCTAAAGGTTATGGGATGTCTATGTTTCTTTGCTATTCACCTAAAGCCTTTAGACAGGTTTAAAGCAAGAGGGTCTAAGGGTTTTTTTTTTTTTTTTTTTTTTTTTTTGAGATATGCTTATGGATAGAAGGGATACAAATTTTTTAATTTAACTTAGCACAAGATAGTTATTTCAAGAGATGTGGTGTATTTTGAAGAAGTTTATCCTTATAATTCTACTGTAACTTTAGAATCATTTTCTTTTACAGAACATATAATTCAACCTTCTTTACCACATTTGACCCTTGAGACATCAGAATCATCATAGGACTCATCTTTCATTTGTCCAACACCTTAAAGTATTTCTCTACCGGAACAACATATTAGGAGATCCATTAGGATACACAAGACTCTACCGTGGCTACTTGACTTTGTGCACATAGCTCATACTAATACTACAATACATAATTCTGACATTCATAAACCTTCCTCCACTCATACATCTGCTTCTTCTAGCTCATATCCATTGTTTGATTTTATAAACTTTCATAGTATTCCATATGATTTCACTGTCTCTTTAGCAAATGTGTTGTCTATCCAAGAATCGCATTGTTATAAACAAGCAATTAGACAATAAGAGTAGAAGGATGCAATGCACAAGGAGCTTGATGCTTTAGAAAGTAATCAAACTTGGGAGTTAACTACTTTACCTAAAGGAAGAAGGAAATCGAATGTTAGTTGGTGTATAAGGTTAAGTTTAAACCTGATGATTTAATAGAGCAAACAAGGTTAGGCTCATAGCTAAGGTTATTACACAACAAGGAGGAAAGGATTATCATAATACTTTCTCTCTTGTTGTTAAGTTAGGGGGTGTATCTATATTGTAGTTATAGCCACAATGCATAGTGGGCTAATGCATCAAATTGATGTTAAAAATGCTTCCTTGCTTAGCTACTTAGATGAAGAGATGTATATGGTTCCTCCAGAGGGATATGACAAAGCCTTGCTGGGTCAAGTGTGTAAATTGACTAAGTCCCTTTATGGGCTTAAATAAGCCTCTACATTGTGGAATTTAGAGCTTTCTCTTTTCTTGAAAATCATGGTTTTACTCAGTCATAGCATGACTATTCCTTATTTACACAATGTGTTAAGGGTTTGTTGTTATATTGCTTTATGTTGATGATATGATTCTCACTAAATTAGATTCATCTCTCATTTTTGACATTAAAGCTAAACTTAGTGAAGCTTTCACAATAAAGGATTTGGGGATTGCATGGTTTTTCCTTGGATTGGATTGTTCACCACTAAAATTGGTACTCTCATCAATCAACGTAAGTTTCTTCTAGACTGGCTTACAAATGCTAGGCTTTTCGGGTGCAAACCAGCAAAATTTCCTATACAGACTAATCTCAGACTTGATAACGTTACCAGAGACTTATCGCCTGATCCATGTAGTTACAGATGCATCATTAGACTACTTTCATACATGACCATAGCTAGTCTTGATATTTCCTTTGTTATGCAATGCCTTAGTAAGTTCATTTCATCTCCTCGAGGGCCATACTATCATGCTTTGGTTCATCTATTGAGACATGGTTTGTACTTTCCAACACAAAATGATCTTTCTTTGCAAGTGTATGTGGACTTTGATTGGGGATAAAGTACTTTGGATAGAAAATCGTTAAGTGGTTAATGCGTCATGCTTGGATCAACTTTAATGTCCTAAAAAACAAAAAAGTAATGTACTGTTTTCACTTCTACAATAGAAGCAGAATATTAGAGTGTTGCCTATGTTGCTACAGAGGCAAAATGGGTATCTTACATCATTTGAGATCTAAGAGTTCCATTCTCTTTTCCAATCCCCTTGTTCCGTGATAATAAATCTACGATTGCCATTACATCCAATCCTTATATGCATGGAAGAACCAAGTATTTTGACATTGATGCTCATTTTCTGTGTGATTTGGTTACTTCTGGTTTTCTTAAGCTTATTCACATCCCTACACATCAACACTTGCTGAAATCATGATGAAAGCTCCTGGAGAAAAGTAGCTCATTGATCTCTGTACTAAGTTGGGTCTTTCATACGATCCAACTTAAGGGGGAGATATTAAGCTTATTTATTTCTGACGTGTACATTTCTACTACTAGGATATTAACATGTGTATATTAGTTAGCATATGATTAGCAATTAGTTAATTTGTTATTTTTGTTCTCAAGCTTCTGTATATAAAGCTTTGTAACTATATCAAATAGATTGATAATTTTTTGTAACATAATACATTATTTGTTTCCATTTCATCATTTCTCTCTCTCTCTAGATTGAGTTTTGTTTTGGAAACAAAGCAGAATTTGAGATGAGCTATAATTTGGTGAATATAACAATTGGTCAATTAAATCAAAATATATCATCTAGTCATTTAATGAGCACTATCCCAACTATCTGAAATTTGGAACAATTCATTTTCCACTTTCATGTATAGGCTTGAACTGTAGCTTAGCATCCTCTACAACTTAACAATATCTAGGTGACCATGAAACATAGATACACAATACATGAAACATAATATATGATTCCATGAATAACGAAACATGAAACCGCAATATGTTGTCAATTCCATTATCGGCTGCTAAAACCACTAATTGTCTCATATTGAGTTTATCACCCCTTATTTAGCCATCAATTTTCAATCCATTACAATAGTATAAGGAGCATCACATTCCTCCTACTAGCCCTCTATTGTTACTTTATGTCCTCTAACTAACCATATTAGACATATTTCATTCATATAAACCATTCACTAAGTCATTGCAATGACTTAATGCTTAGCTTACTACTTTATACAAGACATACGACCATCATGCTCTTGTCTATTAATGTTGCCTCATGTAAGTTCACATGGCTACGCACAATATAATACAGTATTTAATTGTCAACTCAATATTTATTATATCATTTCAACTATCCAACATTCACCTTAGCATTTCGATCCACAAAGTCCATCACATCCTATTAACAATAAATGTGCTATTAGAATTATGAGATTATTTTATTAACATGATTTCTATTTGAAATTCTTTCTATCTCAATCTCATTGAATTAAAATTTGTAATTGTATACCCTACATAATCTAAGTATAGAATCATCAACAAATGAGAATTAGATCGATTGCTTAGGGAACTTGAGGTCAACTTAAAAGGATGGTCCACTAGGTTAATCAAGGGTGAACTTATCTTCTTTTGTTTGATTTTGTCTTCTCGCCTTATTCATTTACATATCTAGCAAAATTCAAATCTTATGTTGTGTTTGGTGTGCAAGATTGGACTTGGAATGGAATCGCGATTCTAGGTTCTAGGTTCGATTCCCTTTCTCATGTTTAGATCTATTTTAAGAAGTTGGAATTGCGATTTCGCCATTTTAAAGGAAGAATCGCAATTCCATTCCACCTTATTAAATAGCCAATTACATAAATAACCCTATCAATATACAAATAACAATAAAAAAATAAAAGACGCAACTAGAGAAAAGTACAAAAAGCCACTATGCCATCATTGGTAGATTTAGTTATTGCTCTAATCTATAAACTAAATTAAAATATTTTTGTATATTATTTTGACTTCATTAAGAAGCTAAATCAGTGAACATTATACTATAGAAATTGCAAATTATATTAAAGCACACATGATCTACGGATATTTTCAAAGATAACATTAATAATTTAATTACTTATATTTTTTAGTACTTAAGTGGTAAATATTGTCATTCTAATATATTACAAACTTAGAATCAAATCTTCACATCAACAATAAAGCTGAAATAGAAGAACTAAAATTTTATATTCTTATCTTTTTTTAATTACACCATTTATAAAATTTTGCACAAATAACGTAGGTACATATCTCTTAGTATATATAATGTCTTATATATATATATCTATATATATAATATATAAGCTGTATTTAGATTATATGTCTTATATATAATCTATATTTATATATATAACTATATTGTTATATCAAAATATATCTTATATGCAAATATATATATGTCGTACTCATATATCTATATATATATATATACAATTTTTATAAGTATATGTAACATATGTATATAGATTAAGTCTTATATATAATATGTAGTTCTATATATATATATATATATATATAACTATATAACTATATCGTAATATATAATTATATATTAGGTATAAATATATAAATGTTATTTACATATTTATAATAGCAATATTGATTAACTATAATATATAGTTCTATATATAACTATATTTCAATATTTAAATCTATATTATGTATAAATTTACAAATATTAACATATAAATTTGGAAATATTATTTATAGGTTATAAATACATTGCCATGTGTATAGATTGTATGTTTATATATAATATATTGCTTAATATGTATAAGTATATTGTAATATATTGTGCATGTTTTTTTTTTTTTAGTTATGACTTATAGAGGAGTAAAATATCATTGATGAGTTTTATAATTTATCCATACCTAAATATAATAATTAAGAGCATATATTTGGAACATACTATAAACAATAGTGTATGATAGACTATGAATATAAAAGCTCATGCAAACATACTCAAAGTGTTCTAGGAATTAGCATAGCCTTTGACCTATATTATATATTGTTGTGGCTCATTATTTAATATTGAAAATTACAATTGACTGTTGAAAAGGAAAACAAACCCAATTTTGTTCTGAGTCTCAATGAAAAATATGTTGAAACTTTGAAGAGTTAAAGTTCAATAAAGAGTGCTCACAATTTAATAATTATCCTTATTGATTGAAGTTTACTTAAAATATTTATTAAGATAAACATCATTAGTTCTTCACAAAAAAAAAGAAAAAAAAAAGAAAAAAAAAGACATATTGAAATAAATCTCATTGATTTTTTACAAAGAAAAAAAATACTCAAAGAAAGCCATATTTATAGGTGAAAGTACACTAGTGAAATAATGCAACACCATATTCAGACCATACTGATATGTTATAATTATATTGTTAAGTGTATAGATTATATGTTTTATATTTAATTATATTTTAATATATAAATATATATTAGGAATAATTATACAAGTGTTATTTATATAATTGTAATAGTAAATCAGTTTATGTATAATATATAGTTCTATATATCATATATAATTATATATATGTGATGTTATGTGTATGTACATATACATAAACTAGCAGACAACGCACTTATGATGCATGTGTAGATTAAATAAAATAAAATTTATATGTTTTTAAATTTACTATTATTTATTCGATGAAAACTTATAATTTTTGTTGAATAATACAAATATAGATTTATTTTTTTCCCTATCTATACTTACTTTAAATTCTTTAGTTTGTTACTTATTAGCAAATCGGGATTATGGACAAAAATTCATCAATGTGAGTGGGCATCAATCATTATCATAGTTATATTTCATCAAAATTTGAATTTTTATCGTACAATGCATGCACATAAAGCAAGATGTGAGAGAAAAAACAAAAAGAGAGAGAAATTATCAAGGAGAGAGATAATGGGATAAGTATCATGTTATGTGGGAAGATAGTGGAGAAAGTGTGTTTTGTAAATGGTAGAGATTAATGGGAGAGAGTGGGTTAATATGGCAATTTACCTCTTAGTATAAAATAATTATAGTTTTAATAAGTTATTTTTAATATTGGTTTTTTCTTTTTTTTTTTGCAATAAAATTTTAATTAGAGAGTTAAATAGTAATGTTCCAAGGAACGGTTACTTAAGGGTCAATCCATTTTAATAATGTCAATATAAAACATAACATATACACATACATATGTTTACAAATTGGTGATTTTGCTGATGTTTCCGAATAAAGGAATGGATAGGTGATTCGCTTATTGATTTCATTTCGAATGATTCCTGCATATCAAATGTAACATTAGGGTTCAATATATCATTTACCCTATTCTTGCATAAACCATAATTCCAATCCTAGCAATTTAATTTTATTCAACAATGTTTTAGGTATTTGTAGTTACAAATTCTTCATTGTAGATCCAAAAAATAATGCCTAAATCAATAATATTAAATTGACAAAGTACCAAAAGGATATCAACTCCCTCAATTTAACTCATTAAAATATTATCACGTGTGATCAATAGATAAAATTATAAGAAATATGATAATATTATGATGGCATTACGTAATATTTAAAAAATTTAGATAATCTCAACTAAGAAATTGAGGGAAGAGTAAATAAAGGGATTCTAGGTTTTGTAAAATTAAATAGTCATGGGAGCAAGAGAAACATTGTAAATAAGATTTTAGCTTTCTCTCTTCTCTGCCTCCATATTGCAGCAAGAGAAACTTTCTGCAATGAGGTTATGAATTTATACAACAGGCCAGAAAGACGAAGAAAACCTCATTCTTTACTTTAATTTTTATATCACCTCTTTTTGTATCAATTACTTGCCTTCTTGTTTGTTTTCCTTTTTAGAACACATATGTCATTATATCGATTTCAGTCTTTGGATATAAGCACTGGTTATTTGCTTTGGGCAGAAACTATAATCCATAAAACGAAAATTGCAACTTAGACAACAATGAACTACGTCTCAGATGTGGAGCTCTCTTTCGAATTTTCTTTTCCCAGTCTTCTGGGTTAATAAATACAAGTATGGATGGGCAAACAGATAACGATCTCCAACTTTATTAATTTATTTGAGAAGGAGAAAATATTCATTAGAGATGTGTAAACGTGATGTGTTAAGTGGAAAAGCTTACTTCCACCGAGTAACATACCACGTCTTCCCGGCACCAATTCCCTCACATCCTTATTTTTCGATAGTTCCCTTGTGTTGAAAAAATCCTCATGAATTTCCTCAAGCACATCAAGAACCATAGGCAATTCAATATCAGCTTCACGCTCATTGCTCCGAGGCACCCTCCACCGAATTTCGGAATCTCGAATAAAAAAATTAAAAGGCTTCACCAAGATCAAGTTATCCCGGTGTTTCGGCCATACTGCCTCCGTATCATCAAGTATCAGTGTGTTGGACTCTTCTGCTAACACTATGTCGAGGCTCTTTTGGCCCTTGGTTGTGCAAAATTCACTAGAGATTATTCGATCTCCAAAATAGAATCCATCAGGATCCAGCAACTTTGCCACTTCTGATGCATATGACCGATTCCCCATTGTATACACTGTCATATGAAACAAAGTATTTGCCTTTCTTAAGAAATCGCGAACAAAAGGCCTTAACTTGATGATACGTGTGCGCCCCTCCATCATGAAAATCTTATCATCTACGGAATTGATTTGCCGCTGAAAGTCCCCGTCGTCAAATTGGAGTTTTGACAATCGGATTGAATGGATGAGTGTATGATCTAAATCAAGAACTAGATGGAGCTTTCCCATGGCCGACAACATCCACGTTGCTCTTTCTCGCATCCGAGCGGCCTCATCAAAACTGAATCTTAGCCCATGTTGGAGGAAACCAACCCTGATGCCATACTCAGGGCCAAATTCTTCTTGGCATTTAATGCACTTGCTGTGATACATTATTGGGTGTCTACAGTGTGCTTTGCATTTCTTGAGGTTGTTATGGTTGTCACTAAAAGTACGTGCATCCAACAAATATGGATGGCTGTAAGCAAAGTTCTTCAATGAAAATTGTTCAGAGGGACACAAATGTGAACTGATGATGTTGCGACTCATGGTTTCTTACTTTGACGATGATTGTTGTAACAAAGGCTCTAAATCCTCACGGGACCCCCCCAAGTATTATTGATCGATGGTTGTTCCGGAGAAGTAATGCTTCTATATAGCAAGCATTGACATAGGTTGAGAATAGATAAACTTGTTGAAAGATATACATATCGTACCTGTCTTTGGATTAGATATGACTTTATCATTATCTGATTAGATTTAGTTCCCTCTTTCTACAATTTTGTTATGGGAAATTCCTGCAATCAAAGCTCCGTTTCTTAGCAAATCTTTTGTTGTTTAGTTTCCTTGAAAACAAGTTTACTTAATAATTATAATTTACCAAATCTTCCTTCGTGTAGTATGGACTTTGATATATATTGAATTCAACTTGATTTCTTATCTTATACCTACACACACCCAAAAAAAAAAAAAAAAAAAAAGAGAGAGAGAGAAAGATTACGGGTTCAAATAGATAAATATTATATATAAGTATCAACTATATAATAAAATTATAGAAATACTAGCAGGATATCTCATATTGGATATGTGACTTTATTATTCTATGTTTGTCACACTTGAAACATGCAACATAATGTTTATATTTTATTTTTTCATTTGTCACAATTAAAACATGCGACTTTAGTATTGTATATATGTCATATTTTTCAGACGTGATTTATGGTATAAAATTTTAATATCGCATTTCTCAAATGCGATTTATTTGCAAACTTTGAAATTAAGATTATTATATGCGATTTAGTGATAGTTTTTATGTAATTATTTCTACGTGACTTGAATTGATGTAATTTTTTTTAAAGGACCTTAGATATGTCTTACACCTTACACAAAATAAAAAATAGCTTATATGAAGGTTGGATCTCTTTCTTCTTCTTCTTCTCTTTATAACGTTAAACACCGGATCTCACAATACCTTTTCAATTGATGTGGTTTTTTTCCTCCATCATTTCACATCTTCAATAATAGGATCTTTTTGTTAATTACTTACTATTTAAACTTATATTCAATCTTTAAGCCTAACAAGTCAATTCTTATTCAAACTTATGAAATGTATGTGGAAATTGAAAAGAGAATGGTCTATGTAGGGCTGGCAAATTGTGTTGTTTGTATATTGAGAACTTCAACTCATGATATGACATATCTTAAATTGATCCGTTTAGTAAACTTGTTTCATGTTTGGATTAGGCCTATTTATTAGGCGAAAAGTTGTAAATAGATTTATAAAATAGTTATGAATACATGATGAAGTTGCAATTATAAAATTAACATTTACAAACAAAAATGATAATTTTAAAAATTAAATATGAGAGGTTGTAACTCAACAAAAGTTTAACAAAACAAGATATTTTCAAATATAACAAATTTAGACATAGATCGGTTACATAACATCGCAGTATTAAGGTTTTTTTTTTTTTTTTTTTTTTTTTTAAGCCAATAACCAGAAAGCACCTACAAATGTAACTGCTTATAAGAACTCTACGAACTCCCCATTGCGAAATATGAAGCAACAATATTACCTTTTTCTTATTGTAACTCTTAACTGTTGCTTTTTCCCTTAATTACTACCTATTTCATGTTGACATTTAGTCATTAACTTTTTACCAAAAGCTACCACTAGTTGTAAAATTTAAAAGTAAAACGATATTTTCAAGAAAGAACAACTCTTTACAAACTAAAGTAATAGCCTAGACCATTTCATTAATAATACAATTTTGTTGTTCTTTTTTTTTTAATTTTTTTATTTATGTACTTTCATTATTAATACCACTTTGGTGTCTTTTACTATCTTTTAGCTATATATATATATGAATGGGGGTAGTACCGGTTCTATAAAAAGTAAAGACAGGATAATAGCAAAATCCAGACACATATATATATACATTGCTTTGGTTACTTGTACTATTGTAATATTGATACCTTTACGGTTAATAATATTTATTGTCTTTTAATTATATGTTAAGAGATATATCATCAATATAAATAAAAGTACTTTAAAAGAGTTACAATTAATCTTTACACAATTTAAAACAAAATAACACAACTCTTTAGTAAATGATAGTTCGACACAATTTAAAATGTTTGAACTTATTCTAGAAAACATATCATTTCTTATAATTATGAAAATTATTATCATTGGATTTCTTGACAGCATGTTTTGATGATGAAAAACACTTAAGATTCACTAATAAATATTTTAAGTATTGAAAGCAATGATAGAGACTTAGAAGCAAAGATAGAAGCAAGTAATTGGAAAACATGACTCATGAATAATGCTCAAAGACTAAGAAGTTAGAAGCGTTAGAAATTCTAATCTTTAAAGGATAAGTTAGCAGATTTCTTCATAGATAAAGAGTTAGAAGCATACTTAGAAGCCTAATGGCTATTACTGAAGTCTTAAAAAAAGAGAGATCCAACAAACTTAGAAGCAATCTAGATAACCACAAAAGCTATTTAGAAGAATTCAAATGACTTAGAAGTGGGCTTAGAAACAACCTAAAAGCAATTAATTTTACCAAACCTTGATTGTTTTGCAGGTTGATCCCCAACTCTACTAGTCAAGTGTATTTATGTAATACATTTGTCAAATTCCACTATTTAGGGAGAATTATCTTATAAGTTTTAGATATTTCGAATTTCCGTTGTGATAGTATCCAAATTATTTAGAGATTTAAAGTTGTGAAGATTTTATTCAATTAAGTTTATCTATAAGACATAAGCTTATCTGAAGATCGAGAAGAGAAGGCAATTGATATTTGAATATTTAAATTCTAGAGATTTTATGGAGATATTTCAGCAACAACAAATTTGATATTTCAAATCTACAAGGAGAAAAAGATCAACCAATGTGTAGATTATTCAAGTTCAACAAAAAAAAAAAAAAAGGCTCATCTAATGTTTAAAACATTTACAGGTTATTATTCTCAAAAATTTTAAAAGAGAAGGAGTAATGAAGAAAAAATATACAACTCTCTAATATTCATCTGCATAAAGCACTCCAAAGATCAATCTAGAGAAAAATTTAATTTCTTAATTGTTTACAAGTTCTTGGATGTTAAATATTTTAGGAAGTTATATTTATTTTCTTGCATAGACTTAATAATAAAATTGTATTGTAAACAAGAAAGACATATCACAGTAGTTCTATTATAGCTAAAGATAAGCTAAGATGATAGATCTATGTTGATTGTAGCTGAGAATGGTGTACTTATACTTTTCTTTTAATTATTGAAAATAGTATAACGACTAGGGCACAATCGGATCCCTAGTAAGTGGAGTTGGAAGAGAGGATTGAATCAGAAGGAGGAACCTTTATAAATCTTTTGCCTGATCTTCTTGAACTCTCTCTCTCTCTCTTACTTTTTTTTTAATTCATTTTTTGTGCATATATTTCTAAACTATAAGGCATTCACATGAATAATCGAAAGGGGTTCTTTATTTTGAAAAGTTTTAAATTTTGTTAAGCAATCAATTCAAACCCTCTCCCCCTTCCTCCTTGTAAGGGACCAACAAATATCTGTATAAACTATAGTAACTAATATATATATATATATAATATAATATAATATAATATAATATAATATATATTTATACAGATACATATAAATTTGCAAAATGAAATAGTAATAATGATACCATATTTATAACTATTTATTAACATAATTATTATATTTTAGTCTTCGTCATTTTTTTAAACGGCAAATCTTTATTTTTATTAATATAAATAAATTTCAAGTAAAATTCACTTGTGTTAGTTGTACTTATCATTAATAATACATTTTTCTTGTTTATAATTTTTTTTATTACTTATGCATTTTTATCATTAATAAAGTTTCACTATTTTTTCATTAAAAATTACCTTTAGTCATTTATAATTTTTCACATTTTGAACTTGTACCTTTTTCACTATAAGCATATTTTCTTTTTTCTTTTTTGTCACTAACAATTATTCTATATTTAGTTATGTGTTAAGAGGTATATCTTCAATACAAATTATAATGCTTCCAAGGGGAGAGCAGGTAACTTTATTATATTGGGTTCACATCCATACCTTACTCAGTTGGGTTGGTTCCAAATAAGTATGAAAGATTGTAGAGTAGGTTTGGGATATATGTAAACCTTGTAAATTTAGCTATTTGAGTATAGGATTAAGCTTGAATACTGTAAATAACTTTAGGAGTCGATAAGGTCAAGTATGATACAAATTTTTATTAAGTTATAAATTTGAATATATTATAAGTAGTAAAAACCAAAAAATTTTAATTAAAACCTAAATCACGTACAAACTCTAAATCTAATATACGCGACAGTACTCGAAATTGAACTAAAAGTTGATTGAAATCCTAAAACTATAACTTTAATTTTATAAAATGAATAAAAATCACTTAATAGTGATATAATTGTAGCTAATTATAATTATCGACTAAATCACGTAAAACATTTAACGAAAATGTCAAAATAGCTTATAAAACTTATTAACGTAACAGGTACCAATTAAATTGATGAATTTTCATAAAATCCCAAAATTAATTTATAAAGCTTATTTTTTATGTTTGGAAAATTATATATATTTATTTTTATTTTTCTTTCTTTTTATTTTCTATTTCCTTCTTATTTTTTTTTCTTCTCCACGTGAATTCTTTACTAAAACATAGCAGCCCATGTGAATTATTTGTTTCTTCCAAGTGTTAGTTTATTAGTAGCAAAACAAAGGAATGATGAGGTTGTCTCATCTCATTAAATGCTACGTATAGCTTAGCTTTGTTTTTTTATTTTTATTTTTATCTTCATTTCTCCTCAATTTCTTTTCATTTGTCCTTGAGAAAAGCAATACGCCTAGAACCTAGAAATTTCAAAAGTGAAAGAAGAGAAAACCAAAGCTAAAAACAAAAACACACATACCAAAATTGAAAGAGAAGAGGGAAAAAGCGGAGACAGAAGAGAAGAATTTAGGGGGAACTAGATCAAATACTTTACTAAATTAATTAGGTAAGTTTATGCATTTTATTTGTACATATATATATATATCACATAGTATGTAAATGTATATTGAGTATTTGTTATTTTTTTATTTTATTACATGTATGCATGCGTAATTATATATGTATATAATATAAAGTATATACATGTATGTGTATATAATATATATATATCTATACATAAACTATGTATTTTCTTAAATGTATAAATGTATATGTAAATGCATATACATATGTATATGTACATAGTATTTTTTAGATAAATTATATGTGTACACGTACATAATAAGTATTTTATTATATGAATTATATATGTAAATATATGTATATGATACATATGTACATGTAGTATGTATTCTTATATTGATATACATATGTATGTTGATTTTTATGTATATATATATATATTAATAGGCATAATTTTGAGTATGTATATATATATATATACATAGTATTTTCTATTATATGATATATATATGTGTACGTAGGTATATGTATGTATATATATACTTAGTATTTTCAAAGTATAAGAATTTTAATATATTCATATATATACATATAGCTAAACGTGTTGTCTATGTAGGTATATATGTATATTATTAATTGTATTTTGTATTTTTCCACATATGTAAATATGTATAGTATAACCATATATGTGCATATGTAAATAAAGTATAAACAAGTGTATATTATACTTATACATAATGTATAAGTAAAGTTAGAATAATTTATTATATAAAGTATAGTATGCGTATAAATGTACGTATATGAACAATTATATATATGTGGAAATATAAGTATAATGTTTGATCACCTTATAAATTGATTTAATCATATTCAACTCAACTTAAACTATATGGATCATGCATAAAGCACGAACATTGTATATAATATTCTGGTCGTCACTTCACGTAGTTGGTAATGAAGGGCTTTAGAAGGATGGATTCTCATACGATTTGATTAGTATAGTATAGGAACATTGGTACAACAAGGCCATATCCTTGGTTTACAGGTTTACTTAGTATCGGAGATGTTAACCATAGATAATTGGGGGTCGTGTCTAGAGATCACCACTATAGGTATGAGCATAGACTATGGAAGCCAACTCACTACTAGACTTGGGATGTTATGTGTTACTGAATTCCTTTAAAAGGAAAACGTATTTTGTGAAATACGTAATTTAAATTTATGGTTAAAAACCTTAGGTACTAAGCTCGATTGTGATTGGTATCGATGTATCTCTAACCCTTACTTCAGAGGGCATTAAATTCGATGTTGTATGCAGTATTAGTCAACTGCTTATATATTTTTTAACATACTGCTTATTCATAAATTCATATGTTTGGTAATAAATTGTTTGATAACTTGTCTGCTGGTATGGTATGATGGATAACTTACTGAGCTCTTATAGCTTACTCCCTAATAGTTTTCTCTTGCAAGTTGTTAGATAATCGGACATACACTAAGAGCTGAGTGTTGAGTACCAGTGTCGAGGTGTTTAAAAGTTAGAATTTGAGCATAGACTGTGTAAATGGTTTGAATTGTTATATATAATTATTAATGTTATATTAAGATTTTATGACTTTGGAAAGTTTAAGTTTTACAACTTTACTATCTAATCTTATCGTTTAGTAGGGGATATCGATTCTCTGTGGTTCTGATGGACTGTAGTTTATCAAATATCCATAGTCACATATACATTGAAGTAAGTTAATTAAATTAAGAATCGAAAACTTTAGTGACTAATTATTCAGAGTCTTGTAATCTTTAGCTTGCAAGGCGATTTTTGTATTACAAGTATATAAGTAATATGAAAATTTTAAGCAATCCTATTAAGCCTCATTTAGGCTCATGATAATATAGATTTTCCAAAACTTGTTTCTATAGGATAAGGTATTTTATGAGCTCTTCTTGCCATGTATCTACCTTAAAGCCTATGCTCTAAGGTATAAATGGCATAAGATTCAAGGTTTAACTTAAAAAAAATTAAATAATATTAATAAAAAGATTAATAAATGATAATGAAATATTTTTAGGCCAATAAATGTTTTAGTGAAAAGGAAGGAAAAAAAAAAAAGGATCCTAAGCCCATAAGTATATAACTGTAAATGATTAAACCTAATATCATCATTTCTCACTTCAGATTTTCCATTTTTTCCCCATATTCATTCATATTTGCTTAGTGAAATCAAATAAACTTGAAATAATGAAGGTAGGAATATTTGCCTTTTCTAATTTCACAAATTTTACTCTAAGTTCCATAGGTTTTGTATATGAAAAACTTATAATGTCATATATATATATATATATATTACTATTTCAATATCAAATAAATTTAAAATTTATCGGAAGGAAGGCAAAATTTATAGGTACCTTATAAATTTAAAAACTTATAGGGTATAGGTTCTAACATGGTTATAGGGTGTAGGTTCTAACATGGTTACAGGGTGTTACTTGGTAGCTTCTAGTTGTAATATTTGGAAACATATCCCTTATAGGGTAAGGTATATGTGAGGTATTAAACCTTTCTAACCTTGTATCTACTCACTCCTACTTATAAAAGAATTGCAACTTTTACCAAAAAAAAAAAAAAATTACAACCTTTACTTAACTTAGTAGAAAATGACACAACTCTAATATATAATATTGTACTTTACAATTTAAGGTTCTAATATATTTTTAAAAAGCAAATAATTTCTTATGGGAATATCACTGATAGTCATACAAAACAACAATATGTAATATACATTTATGTAATTAAGTAATAATATCGATACCATATTTACAACTATTTAAGAATATACATTACTTATATTTTAATTGTGATAATTTTATAATAAAAAATCTTATCTTCATTAATATATTTTAAGAAAAATTTGCTCATGGCATATATATGTTAATATAAAAAAGAATCAAAGTATTAATTAGTTTAAGTTGTTTATATCTTGTGTCAATTTTTTTTGGTATATAAACTTGTTTCTAATTGTGTTGTGTTTGAGTTCATGGGTTGTGTCTCATCTAGCCACTCATAAATTTTATAATAAATAATATGAGTTTGATGTAAATTTTCATCATAGGAATTCAAAGTGTTTGATGATATGAAGGTTATGATTAAATGAATAAAAGAAGTCAAAGGATATATGAAGAGTTGTTAGTAAATGTTGTTATAATCTAGAGATATGGATACAGATATCTCGACGGAATGACTACACTTGATAACATCCTCTATCCCTAAAACTCCTCCACTTACATAATACCAGCCCCCCCACCCATATGAGACTTGGTCTTTAAACTATTACTTGAGACTTAGAGCAGTGGACTACTTCTACTACACTTGTGACATAAGGAGTATTGCAAAGGCAAGTAATAAAGTAAAGTCATTAATAGAAGTTTATGAAATAGGTTAAGTCAAATGACCACATCTAAACTATTTGGCATCGATGTGAATTTGGGCCTTTAGATAATTTTATTTGAATTGAGCTAAATTTTAATATAGACAAATAGCCTTAATATAGCAATTTCTCAAAATAAAGTATTTATAATATTCAATCTCAATAAGACATATTCTTACCAAGTATGATTAGCAATTATTGGAAACTCGAAATTAGAGTTCTGAACGATCACGAAACCTTAGAGATAAATTATATATGTAATAAAAATATTATATGACACAAAATAACTTATAAAATACATGTATATACCTTGTGTATAATTATTATGTGTAATTACATACCAATAATTAATTAAAATACCCGAAAATAGCACTTTTAGGTTGAAATAAGTTAATTAAATTCACAAAAAATAATAATAAAAAAAACTAAGGACACTTAGGCAGCTAGATTACCTCTTAAATGGGCGTGTGGTTTCAGATGGATAGGTATGGGAGATTAGCATAGGGTTTAGTATGCAATTTCTACAGTATTTAAGCTTAGGATTTTTGAAGAGAGAGAAGAAAAACTCATTTTCACCATCCTTGTGCTCTTAAAATTCAAAAACCCTTTCCAACATGTTATTCATGCAAGTGGTGATTTAGGAAAAATGTAAGTGAACTAAAGGGATAAGAGAAGAAACTTTTGAAAAATTAACAAAATTGGTGTGTGATTTGGGTAGTTTGGTGCTTCATGGGTATAAGGAGTTATTGGGTGTGAACTGACCCCATCACCACAAGGAGTGGCCTATGCTCAACTATGCCAACAAGGTGGTAGCCACAATTGGTGGTCAGAGCTTCTAATTTGGGTAAGGTTCAATTTCAAGCTGAATTTCATTAGATTATTAAAAATATAAATACAGCTTAGAAAATTATGGAAAAAATTATTCTTATATATTTTCATGTATATAATCTAGGAAAAATGTCATTTTGTACAAATTTAGTGGTAGTAATATATGTCCTTAAGAAATCAAACAATTTTTTATATTGAAATAAATAAGCCAAACGATGTAGTTTCGCCTTGGAAATTTTTCTATAAACTACCCAATATTAATATCGAATTTCTATGAAAAGATTTCTCATAAAGCTATTTTCTAAATTTTATATGATTTTGATCCCTAAATTAGGTATTAAATTGTGTTTTTAGTGGAAAAATAACTTATTTTCTTAATAACCTTACTTGGAATCTAAGTTAGATCAATTCTTGAAGTATATGTACTATTTTCGGATGGTTCGATTGAGCAATAAAATGAAAAGTTGTAGAAAATTATAGTTTGGTCTTTAAATGTAAGTAAATCAATTAAGTTTAAGACATTAGTTGAAGGTAGGTGGTAGCTCAGATCTTTTGGGAATGAATTTTACACTATAATGATACTTAGAGAATAACTTAGAGGAAAAATTTATGAGTTAAATGAAAAACAGGGATTTAGAAGCTCGATTAGAGGTTGTTTTTCTTAAAGACCTTAGAGATGATAGAGTCAAAGGATAGTTTAGTAAGGAGCTTAAACTGGAGAAACATAGAAACTGTGTTAAAGGATAACACTGATATTATGAATGACCCTTATGAAGCTCAAATAGTAACTTAGAGGATTTTCAATTAAAGGAAATTGCTGTATAATCACTTAGAACTTAGCTTAGAGGGTATCTATTGAAGAATCTTGGGGATTAACTGTCACGCCCTGAAGTGGTAGAGTCGTAATAGCCCCACCGTGTGAACTATTCTAAGATAGAAGTTGGCTTTACAACTGCTATCTTAGACCTGATCTACACAAGGTGTCCACGACTAATCCGCTTTGAAATAAATAGTTTGTAATTTAAATAAATCATTTACCTAAGAAAGTGAGAAAATATATATATACACTAAAATTCAGTTATTACAATTAACGTTTACAATATTTCACTGTAATACATTTCTTAGTTATTACATTATTTAGAAATAAAAAATTCTAAAATAAAAACTTAGACCTTAAAAATATATGTTTGTTTTTCAAATGTTTTTCCTCACTCCCCAGGATCCAACAGTTGCTAGCTTCAGAGTAGTTGTATGCTGCTTCTTAGCTAGCACCTGTATGACGTCTATAGGGATATAAGCAACTATAGCTTAGTAAGTTAGGATGGGGGATTTAAAACTATACTATAAACATAACAAGGTTATCAATCAACTTATTAGGTACAATGTATGTTCAAGCAAATGCCATCCACAACGTTGTCCGGCCCGTTGTGAGATTAGAGAAATTGCGCTCGCTCTAATCCGGGTTGAGGAGTTGTCGTTAATGCAACAGCTCACGACCAAACCCAGGCTTATGCAATGGAGACACCACTTCTCCTACGATTACCTTTGAACCATTGATTTCACCCTCGTCGCGATCTCATCTCCTGTCACTTAGTTCGACTAAGGATGAAGAAGGGACCATTATGCAATTCTGCACTATCCCTTTCAAAGGGGTCGATATTTGGCTGGAGAATCCTAGCTTGCCCTTAATGGGTTGTCATGTAGGTCCAATTATGATTGAAGGTCGTATATTTGATTAGGTCTAGTTTAGGGTGATCAATTATTTCATACAAATAATACAATTCAAGTCATAATAACAAATAGAATCATAGCATCACTTATATTGAAGCACATGCACACAACCAACTATCTAACAAGCACAACCAAACATAATCTCAAGCCTCTAAAATGCAGCAATGTATTAATCCCAACTTACCTAGACTCCTCGCTCACTCACTTGAGGTTCAACTCGCTCAGGCCATCGCCGATCATCCCTATAACACAAACGTGGTTTTAGTTTTTCATATAACTATTATAAGTTGGTTTTATCCTATAACACTTATTGTTATGTTTTGTTTAGGGTTTAATATATCCAGTTATTTAGGTTCTCAAATCTTTACAATTATTCTAGGTTTGGGGTTAGGTTCGGGTTTAGTTTCTGTATCGATTTTTAAATTAGGTTCTAGTTCGATTTCTAAGTACTGTTTTATATCCGAACCCTAGAAATTCGTTTCAACTCATAATGTGAAATTAATCATATTACTTCAAAGTATCCTAAATATCATCATTACCCCTAGTCAGTATTTTATTCCACCCTATACACTTAAATCTTTATTAGTGTACCGAATTTACTCCTAACGTGAGAAATTTTTACATTTTTTATTAATTACATAAATTTAAGTTTTTGATCAGATTTATTATATATCCCTATTATTTTTATAATATCAATTTTTATTCTAATATCTTTTATTTATTATATTTCTAATAATTGTGTATTATGTACTATTACTTATTATATACATAATACACATATAATATTTTTATCATTCTAATTACCATCTCTCAACATCAATTATCATTTCAAAATATCTAAATTTATCCTAAATTATATTTTACACCTAATTATCCTAATTTACAAAATTAACTTAAAATTTATTATTTTCCCCATTACTTATTTACTACATAATTAACCTAATAATTATATCTAATACCCTAAATGATACAAGTATCATAATTCATCAAATTTCAACATCCTAAAACATATAATTATTCACTAAATCAGTAATTAATTATTTAATTACTTAATTAACCATAAATTACCCATTTTATGCCTCAATTTAAGGCCTAAAAATTATTTAAAAATTTTAAAAAATATATTTTGGAAACGGGCTTCATAGCACTGTTTTATATCATCTAAGTAGTCTACAAAAAAATTTTGGGCTAAAAAATACACTCCTAAGGTCATTTATTTCTAAACCAAAACATGCTTGGTTTTGCATGATTTCGCATGATTTCTTAAGGACCATATATCACGGGACATATTTTCATCAAAATAATACTTTTCCTAAAAACCAAATACAAAAATATTCTATAATAATAAGATTCATAATTTTATAAGAATATTTGCTATTTTTACAAAATTAAACAAAATCGGGCTAGAAATTGAACTCACCGATTTGGGTGGCTTCCGCCACCTTCAGTGGCCATAGGTTTGTCGGCCCACCTAGGCTCTGTCACCACCTTATGGTGGTGGTGGTCGTCTACTCCCAGCTACTCGTTGGGTCTGGGTTCTCCTTACAAGCCCCAACTGTACAGATTTTTGCTAAATTTTTGTAAAACCCTAATTTTCTCTTAATTTTGCCTCTCTATATTTTTATAAAATTCTTGACATAAAAAATGAGCGTTGAAAAATTTGGAGTACTTATAGAGCTTTAGGGAAATTATTGTGCATTAATTTGATTAAATAATTTCCTTATCTTCTTTTAATTTGGCTTTTGTGTTGTTCTAATTTAATTGGCTATTTTTTTTATTTTTCCCAACTACCACGACCCAATTTTGGATTATTCCTTATTTTTTATGATTTTTCTTTATTTTTCCTTAATTAATTATGCATTTTATTTAATTATTTAGTATTATTTTAGAACATTTTGCGTATTTTAAGTAATTATGCGTATTTCTATCTACTTGTGAATTCATATATAGTACAAATAAATATTTTTAAATATTATTTAGGTCATTCTATGATTTTTAGTATATATATAATTTATCTTTTGCGATTCATTAATTATCGGAATGCATTTTATGTATTTTCGATAAATAATGAGTTATATACTTAAAATTTGAAATTTTTATATTATTTTATTTTATTGCTTATTTTCTTAAATTCGAACTTACGGGATTATTTTTACTAATATTTCTGGCTTTACTTATAATTTAGGTTTGATCGGATTTTTTAGCCGATCGAAACCTTGAGTAACAGATTGTGGGGCTTACATTTCTACCTTCCTTAAAATAGTTTCATCCTTGAAACTACTGTATATCTATGTATTGCTTACTTACTAAGATTGATAGTTTATATATTATTACTACTCTAAAAATTGAAGAAACTACAAGTAATGCTTTGTCTTCACTACATTAATTTCTACTTTAGTTTCCAAGTCTAGATCTTCGTCCGGTCGTATCTTTACCTATTTCATGTCTCAACCTATTCTGTGTCTCAACCTATTCTGTGTCTCAACCTATTCCATGTCTCAACTCTTGAACTTCTGAACCTAATTATTCAGTATTTTTGGGGGTTATTTCATAATCTCAAAACCCATCTTCCATTCTACTAAACTATCTTCAAACGAAACTTTTATATAGTCTACTGATTAAGTTTTCGAATTGCTTCCTGATTAATATTCCACTTCTTCTCTATTTGGACCTTTGCTCAATCTCTTAATTTTCCTTCCTTTACATTTCCTACCTTAGTATCAATTAGGGCTTATTTCATCATCGTAGTTCTCTAGTCGTATTGTATTATTTTATGACTTAGCTTTATGACCTCACAAATTTTCTTATTGGTTTATTCTCCATTTATTCCTTGTTTGATTGTTTCTTAAGTTTTATTTGTGATCATTAGCGGTTTTAAATTCACTTCATATCATCACCTTTCCTCTCATTCAAAATCTTCCACTTAAATGATTATACTACTATCATAGCTTCTCATTTGTTCTTCATATAACTTAGCATAGGATCAACAGAAGCAAATTTGGTAAATCTCGACTTTTCTTTATCTCGGATTCAAATGAGATGGTTAACGACTCAATTTGACTCAACTTGAGAAGAATGAATATGAATTTTGACTGACAGACTTAGCAAAAGAGACAGTATTGAAAGGAATTGATTACTTAACAAAACATGACACAACAGAATACACTGATCAGATCAACATGATATGAGACCTAACAACAACAATTTGACAATTTTAGATTTGCCATGTCTCTGTTGGATTACCTATTGCAATTGCTAATATGAAGTGCATTGTAGCTTCATAGCTTCCTCGTATACTGGATTACCTCAATGAATTTTTCCTCTAATCACCAATTCAATATTTTTAATATCCACCGAAATCCCTTCTCCAAATATAACAAACTTAATGAAAACGTATTCTCTCCTCTGAAAATCACATGTCTTCCATTTCAATATACTACTTATGATTACTTAACTTCAATAATGTTATCTCTAGATACTTTGTATATCAAAATACTATTGACGGATACCACAACAAGTGTTTTCATATACAGTTGGCATGCATTCGTTCTCCCAATTCTGTGAATATAATTTATGCACTAACCTTATCTTGACATCATTCTAATCTAATATTATTCTAGAATTTGATAGTTACTCCTTTAACTCTTAAGGCCTTATTTACAACATCCAATACAGAGTTTCGATCATAGGTTTGATTCTTGATTAACTTAATCATGAAATTCAAATATCCATAAAATAATCTTCAGAAATACATTTGAACCTTTATATGTTACTAGTAGATTCATTACTTATTGATATTTTCTTCAGTCTCTTTTTTATAGATATCAACAAACTTCTCATAATCTACCATCAGTAACTTTCCTTTTTAAATTTCATTTCTATCATATCCTACGATTCTGTAGATTAATATTCTTCTTCCAATATAAATTCTAAACTGATGGGTAACGATAATCTCAATCACCTTAAATCCTTTTCTGTTCACTAGTTTCTAACTCGTAGGGAATGAAAACCTCAATATTATCATTATACTTGCATTTCATCCATTTGTATATTCTACAGTGAGGGTACTCATCAACCAAGTTTTTTTTTTTATTCATACTTATCATCATTCAACTAAAATCAAGGAAGAGTCTTTCAATGAAATCACTACTTATCTTCTAATCCCTTTAAGCTCAAATCCTTAAATACTATCTGTGATCAACATTCCTTATCATAATTAGTTTACTAATAGATAACTATCTTATAAAATTTATTTTCTAGAGAGTTATGCTTTTCTAAATTGATCTTGTAATAGCTAGGAAACCTCTTAATTAAAAGTCCTAATCATCTCCAACTTGTTACTTTAATTCCATCTCGTTACTTTAATTCCATCTCCACCGTCACTTGTTACTCATCTGATAATATTTTAGGGTATTTGGTTACATGTTTAGTTGCAGTTTACATAACAATCTTACTTCATTTCTCACGTATCATTTAATAACTATCTATCGCCTATAACTAATTATAAATACCATATAATGATATAATTCCACTTACCTCAGTACTACATAAGGATCTTATTATCCATTTCATATTCATTTGGCTTCACTTACACTTAATTATCACTCCAAATTATTATTCTTCAATTCATGATTCATTAAAGACCTAAGAATTCTTAATCTGATTATAACCTCATAGCACTATTGCTTCTACTGTTCTTACACATATAAAGGACTTCCAAGATTGATCATCAAAATACATTTTTTGTAATCTTTTTCTAATTAGATTCAGTTTCATTTTTAGTTATATTGCTTTTAGTGTTGAATGGCATGGTATCATCAAATACTAATAAGGAAATGCTTAAGAAGAGCACCCAAGCGTTGCCTAGGAGTGCTCGTGGCTACCCTATGCATGTGTAGGTTGCACTTATGCTACTAAAGGGAAGTGATGCATGATATATGAAGCCGATGCACAAGACAACCTCAAACAAGATTTGATATCTTGTTTTCAAGAATTTAAATATTTTATTTTTGAGTTTCCTTAAAGTCAATTTCCTAGAGTATTAGTTTTGTTATATAGTTATATATAGGCAAGCCTACAATTGATTTAAAACAATATGATGTTACTTACTAAAAGCACTTTCTACTAGACATTAGTGTGATGCTTTTTGTTCCTCTTTAATGTTGTGATTCTGCTCAATCTTATTGGTGATTTCATTAGTTTGTTAGTGATGTTATCGTAGAATTTCCTCAATTAATGACTAATAAAAAATTATCAAATTCAACTGAAGAGGTGGTGATCCATACTGAAGATCATAAATTCAACTAAAGAGGTAGTGATAATGCATTCTTAAAGAGGTAGTGATAATGCATTCTTAAGATTGTATTTGCTTAGGTCATTGTAACCTATGGTACGAACAATGATGTTTTAACATAATGGACTAGGTTAGAATCCCCCCTCATACAGTTGTAATGTTATTTGGCCAAATATATATATGCACACACACATACACACCAACACCAAAGATCATGTTTATTTTTACTTTTAGGATATGTTTAAAATGATATATTTATATTAGTATGATGATATCAGTCTTTTTTTTTTTCCAATAAGGGATATCGACTTATTTAGGTATAACTACAGGTAATATAATATATCTAAGCTATATATTGAAAAAGTTTTCTTAAATATTTTTATAAATTCAACCAAACCCATAAATATATATATCATTTTAAAAAGAAAAAAATAGAAGAAACATCTTACACTAACAAGAGGTTTTTCTTAAAACAATTAAAGCTTGAAAAGTTTGAGGTATCGTTTAGGTGTGTAAAATTTATCGGATTGGATTTAGTTTGTAGTTTAAATTTAGTTACTGGATAAAAAAAAGGGTTGAATGACTAGATAAAATGCTTAAAATTTATTCCATCCAAAATATAGCACAAAAGTTAACTTTAATGAAAAAAACACAAGTATTGAGGATAATAATGTAATTAAATAAATATTATATAATATTGAGGGTATAAATGTTAAAATACAATATTGAATATAGTATTTTTGTATGCTAAAAGAGAGACATCACAAAAATTTATATCTAGTACCATGTAAACTAAACATGATATAGTAATATTATATCATCATATGCTGCTTATGTTTGTGCTATTTAGCTTCTCTTGTTTTGTCTAGTTTTTAATAACTAAACGCCACTTGAAATTTTTTTCTTTCTTTCATAATAATCCATATTTATGCCTCTTACTCTTAGCAAAATTCTACTATCTAATCACAATGTTTAGCTCCTTTGTTGTCATAGGAGTCATCTATTGCAAAATAAACAAGGAGGCAAAAGAAATTGAGGAGGAAAAGGTAAAAAAAAAAAAAAAAAGAAGAATGTAAGAATGAAAGAAAAGGCTCTCATCTTGGTGACAATGGTGTGGGCAAAACAATAGTTTTGTGGATACTTGTTGACAGAATAGACAATGTTTTATTAAAAGGGAAAAACAAATTTGATATGTAATATTTATTTTAGGTTTACTTATGTGAAGAAATAAATGATGAACGCAAATAAAATAGTCTATATTAAATAACGTTTTTTTTTTTGTTCAATTTTTTTTTGGGGTAAAAGTATTAAATAAATAGTTTAAAGTAGTAAAAATATTATCTAATCACTTATGCTTAAGTCCTGTAGTTTTATATTATCTCTAACGATGATTTTTGGTTACATGCGTATGATTTAAGCAACTGTCTAATGGCTAAAACTAAAAGTTCTTCACTCTCTTTCACTTGAAGTATTAATTGTTTTTCTTTACGTGTTTATCTCCTTTTAGCATCGGTAACTCTTCTCACATGGTAGGCTACCTTCTAGGTATCCCCTTTCTAATTATTACTTCTCTCAAAGAGGTTACGAAGCTTACTAACTTACTTGAGAGTCATGACTTTACCATCAATCTTCTTGATAAGTTATTAGCATGTGTTTTCCACTTTCTCTATTCTAGCGACTGGAAAACCTACTCCACCATCTATCACCACTGGCTCCGTATCCATGTTGAGAGTTGACAAGCTTTTAATTGACTATGTTTATTATAGTGATTTTTAGTATATTTCCTTAAAATTTTGGTTTATTTTAATAAAATGATATTTAATTGAGTAAAATTTTAATTTTTAGGTTTTGGAATGTCTTTTGGAAGAAAACAAGAAAATAGAAACAAGTTTCACTCAATTCGGAGTTAAATTGAAGAAGTTATAAGGTTTGGAAGTGACATGAGCAATGACATGACTATATCAGTTGTAGGGAGGATTTTTTAGTTAAATAGAGTAGCACACAAAAAGTAATAGATGTGGAAGACATAATGACAGGAATCAGGTTACCGAACCTCTGACCTGCAGCCGAGCTCGAAGACTAGAGGGGTTAATACAAAGAATCCTTCTGTTCAAACCAACTTATACCGAATTTGAGTACTTTCTTGACGAGTCACCCTTCATGCTAAGCCGTATGACTACCCATTTTTCTATAGTATGCCAAGTTGATGATTACTCTCTAGTGTTGAGCTGACCAATTACTTGACATATTTTTGGTCGAAAAGCCGAGAGAGAGAGTTTGGATTGACTAAGTTATCCCTACTCAGACAAGCCATCTGTCCATACTTTTTGTTTATATCTTCTAACGACCTCGCCAATGTAGCATCGCCACGTGTATCATCGCCACGTGTACAGTATCGTGTATACAATCTATTGCACCAATGATTGTTTTTTTGTATATTCATTTTTACCTTTTTGTATCTTGTACATTACTTCCTTAGGAAATGCCATTTTTGTCTTTTCCTTTTATGGTAAGTTACTATAACTTATGTGTATAAATACCCTTGTACTTGTAACTGAGATCAAATCATTCTTAATACACTCTTTGAGTACTTTTTCTTCCTTGTGTAAACATTGTTTGTTTACTTTCGGCATCACATTTATCTTTTTCCTTATGCAAGGTTAGGTGGCGAGTAACCTTATTGGACCAATTCATGTATCATATCAAATTGAGCTGTGAGTCTTTGGAAGTTTCATTGGTGCGTCATATCTTCTAGAGTTGTTCGTGGGTTTTGCTTACTATTTCATTCTTCATTTCCCCTTTCACACTTTCCTTATTAATCCGTTTTTCGAGCTTTCTACAAGCTTGGACCCATCTAGTAACCAGCCTTATCTATTCTTGGTCATGGTTCGCAACACATGACTATATCCTAAGTCATGTCATTAGTAGATTCAAAAAGATTCATTGAAGATTTGGGAAATCTAGGGACATGATCAGTGACACAACCGTGTCATTTGGTCGTATCACTTGCAACAAAGAAGAGCAATTCAATACAATATAAAAGGCCTCCTTAGGGATTTTTTATACACTTTTTCATATGAATTTTAGAGAGACTCCAAAGATAGAAATGTACAAGAGAGTGACATACTTCAAGCTTCAAGATTCAAGAGATTTCTTTGGTTTCATGGCTTTTATTTACATTTTTCCCACTAGATTTGATTTAGGATTATTCTTTTGCCATAATTAGTGTGTAAATTTATTGTGTTTAGGTTTTGTGAAACTTAGGATTACCATGTGACGTTGAGTTTTATTAGTCTGATGAAAATCTTTATTTCCTTTGATTTAATTATGTGTTCTTTAATTGCTTTAGATTGATATTTATGGGGTATTGATCTAATACTTGATATTGTGCAAGAAAATTAAGAGATTACTTGTATGATTGGATCTAGGCATAATTGATGAAGATTACTTCTAGCTGAGAGATAAGTTATAAGGTCTTTCTAGTTTTTTATTGTTAGTTTCATGAGAATTCATTGTTCTTTAAAGCGATCTTTAATTATGCTATTAAGAAAATATTCTAATGGGTAATTCAAAGATTAAGGTTAATAGACTTGAGAAAATTATTAATTTTATTGGAGAATTCTCTTGATCAAAGAAATTACGGATTGAATTAGATTATGTTTTGTAGAAGTTGCAAGTGTAATTCTAAGGAAGCAAGATCTAGATATGTAGTTGCATCTTGAAGTTAATTTTTTGAATTAATTGCTTTCTTGTTTAATTTCTTTAGTTGAGTCTTGATTAGTTGTTGATTTAGTCTTTAGTAGTAATTTAGTTTAATTTCTTTAGTTGAGTCTTGATTAGTTGTTGATTTAGTCTTTAGCAGTAATTTAGTTTAATTTCTTTTAGTTTCTAGAATTCAAAATTTATCAATTAGATAATAAAGAAATAGTTAGTATTAGTACTTATAGTCTTCGTGAGAATGATATTTGTTTTTAATTGAATTATACTACAAATTAATAGGTGCACTTGCCTCATACCAAGTTTTTATTGCCATTACAGTGGACTTGTGATATTAAGAACGCTGGCTACTTTATTAATCTAACCATTACTTCTTTACTTTTCTTGATTTCTTTTCTTTTCTTTTCTTTTCTATTCTTGTTTTGTATTATTTCTTCGTTGCAATTTTAAAATAATTTTGCATTTCCTTCTGTGTAGTGCATAGCTAGAAGTTATTTATGGGAGTTGATCGAAATTCACCCCAAAATTGAGAGAAGGGCTTTAAGGAATTTAAGACAATTGACATTGAAAGAAACCATGGAGGCGATAAATCAAGGGTCTCCTCTAAGAATTAAAGATAAGGCTGAAGTGAATGATCAAGAGTTGATCGTGAAAGTATACTTGACAACAACATGGCCAACAACGGGGATGATAATAAAACATGTTAGATTTTTCTCAACCTTCTTTAGCTGGCACCCAATCTAGCATAAATAGGCTAGTTGTTGCAGCCAACAATTTTGAAATTAAGCCAAATATCATATAAATGGTGTAGTAGTTCGTGTAGTTTCATAACCCAAAAGATAAGGACCCCAATGCACATATTTCTAGCTTTTTAGAAATATGTGATACATTTAAAATCAATAGGCCAATGGATAATGTCATCTGATTATGTCTATTCCAATTTTCGTTATGTGGTAGAGCTAAGTTGTGGTTAAATTCCTTAGGAAGGATTTCAATCACAACTTGGAATGAATTGGTAGAAAAGTTCTTAGAAACGTACTTCCTATCCGCTAAAACTACAAAGCTCAAAGCCAATATTTTAACACTTGCCCAATTGTAGGGTGAGACCCTATTTGATACTTAGGAGCACTTCAAGGACCTGTTAAGAAGGTGCTTATATCACAGCATCCTCCCGTGGATACAAATCTAAACTTTTTGCAGCTATCTTAACCCTTCCATAAGGCAAATGATAGACACAGCAGCTGGGGGTACACTTAACACAAAGATGGTCAAGCAAGTTCAGAATTTAATTAAAGGGATGGCCATGATCAACTACTAATGGGAAAACCCCAAGGGAAGGTAAAGAGTTGTAAGTCTATTTGAGTTAAATGTAGTTCACTCTTTAGCTACTAAGATGGAGATTGTTGAGTAAAAAGATTGACTCACTCTTAATCAATTCTTAACAACTTCAATTTAGCCTTAAAATTTTTTTTCCTAGAAGGATTTGTAGGTAATGAACAAATGGAGTATGCTAATTTTTTATGGAAATCTTCAAGGCGCCAGTATAATCCATATAGTAACACTTACAATCTAGGCTAAAGAAATCAGTCAATTTTTCATAGGGAAATCAGAATCAGAGTCAAGGTTAGTAGAGGCAAGCAAAGAACCAACCTTAGTAAAGGTCAAATTTGCCTCCACCTAGGTTTTAGTAGCTTATAGATGTTATGAATTGCGACTAAGAACAGACAAGGTTGGTTACTAGATCAGTCTGGGTTTGCAGAAAGCTCGAAAAAAGGATTAACGGGGAAAGTGTGAATGGGTGAAATGAAGAATGAAATAGTAAGCAAAACCTATAAACAACTCCAAAGGATATGATGCACCAATGGAATTTCCTAGGACTTATGACTCAATGAAATATGATACACGAATTGGTCCAGTAAGATTACTTACCAGCTAACCTTGCTTAGGGGAAATAATAAGAGTAATGCTGGGAGTAAATAAAAAATGTTTATGTAAGGAAGGAAAAGTACTTAAAGAGTGTATTAAGAATGATTTAATCTTTGTTACAAGTATAAGCATATTTATACCCATAAGTTAGGACAGCTTGCCTAAAAAGGAAAAGATAAAAAGGGCATTTTCTAAGGAAGTAATGTACAAGATACAAAAAGGTAAAAATGAATATACAAGAAAACAATCATTAGTGCAATGGATTTTGTACATGATACTGTATACGTGGCGATATTGTACACGTGGCGATGCTATATTGAAAAGGTCATTAAAAGATGCAAACAAAAAGTACAGACAGATAGCTTGTCTAAGTAGGGTTGGCTTAGTCAGTCCAGACTCTCTCTTTCGGCTTCTCGGCAAGAAATATGTCGAGTAATTCATTAGCTCGGTGTTAGAGAGTAATCATCAACTTAGCGATAGAGAGTAATCATCAACTTGATGTACTATAGAAAAATGGGCAATCATATGGCTTGACATGAAGGGTAACTCGGCAAGGAAGTACTTAACCTCAGTAAGGTTTGGTTAGAATAGAAGGTTTCTTTGTGTTAGCCCCTCTAGTCCTTGAGCTCGGCTATGGGTCAGAGGTTTGGTAGCTTGATTCCCATTAGTAGCTCTCCCATTAGCCCTAGAAAAGAAGTTGGAGAGTCTCCTAAAAAAATATATCTAGACCAATGAGGCAAGAATGCAATAGACGGAGACCTCTCTAAGGAATCAAGAAGTTTTTATTCATAACTTAGAGAATCGGATTAGTTAGCTTGCTAAAATGATGAATGAGAGGTAGTAGAGATCATTGCCTAGGTACATTGAAGCAAACCTTAGAGAACAAGTCAAGGCGGTGACTCTTAAGAGTAGAAAAGAGTTGCAAGTTGAGGAGAAAAAGGTTGATGAAGAAGCTTTTGATATGCCAAATAAGGTCGAGGAGAATGAGACCCTAGAGTGGCCCAAAGTGAAAGAATATCGCCCTCTAGTTCCATACCCTTAGCGCTTCAAATAAGCGTACCATTATTAACGGTTTAGTAAATTCCTTGATCTTTTTAAATAGTTACATATAAACTTACTTGTCGTTGATGCTCTTTTTTAGATGTCAAAATATGCTAAGTTCTTAAAGGACTTGTTGTCAAATAAGAGGAAGTTGGAGGAGATCTCAACAGTTACCCTACATGAAGAATGCTCAGCTCTACTTTAGAAGAAGCTGCCAAAGAAGCTTAAGGACCTAGGGAGTTTCACTATACCATGTATTTATTGGAAATTTTCTAGTTGATAAGGCCTTGGTAGACTTAGGAGCTAGTATTAACCTCATGCCATATAAACTATTTGAAAAGTTAGTGTTAGTTGAGCCTAAATCCACATGCATGAGTCTTCAATTAGTTGATAGGTCGGTTACCTACCTTAGGGGGATTATAGAGGATATCCTAGCGCAAGTTGATAAATTTATCTTTCTAGTTGACTTTGTTATTTTAGACCTAGATGAATACATTAAGGTACCCCTTATTTAGGAATGTCCTTCTTAGCCATTGTTATGGCTATCATTGATGTTAGTGATGGGAAACTAATTTTAGTGTTTTTCTACAGTCATGTTCTCTTTTTTTATGGGACCGATAACGTCATCCTTTTTACCCTTGATTTGATTACCTTTAAATCTAAAACATTAATCAATCTATAAATTCAATAGTTCAGATTTAAAACATGGAAATGAATTGTAAGATGATAAACAGGACCGGTCTTGTCAAAATAAAGGACGGGACCGTAGCATCTCTCCTAATTTTAAGGTTAGGTGACGAAGAGATAGTCTTCAAGGTCTCTAAAGCTATGAATAAGTTTGCTGAGCTAAGTAATACTTGCTATTGTTTAGATGCTACTAATTTAGTTGTTTCTAATTATATGTAGGAGATACTGATGAAGGATTCATTGGAATTATGTTTATTGAGTGGTGAAGCAGCATTGGACAACCTTGAGTGTAAGAAAGTGGTCACATAATTAGATGCGAATAAATCCATTAGGGAAAGTCCGAGGTTTATGTCACACCCCAAACTTGAGGGGTTATAATAACTACGCCATGTAGACTAACCTAAGCTAAATGCTAGCTACCTTAGTTACTAGCAAATGTATAGGTCCTAAAAGTAACCAAGAGGAAAGTGAATTAGTTACCATAAAACTTTAAACTTTTTCAAAAAACAAGGACAAATAAATCCCCTTTGATTACTTTAGCAAGATTAGGTGTGAAACAAAATATAAACAATAATAAAGAACAAAGTAAATGAGTGTAAGGTTGAGAAGATTAGGTGAGAGATTTATATTGTTTTGACTTTATGTCTACTACACTCTTCCAACTCCATTGCTGGGGAACTGGTAATACTCATCGATGTCATTCCACTATCTACTTTCTAGTATCTTTGATAAAAAAGAAACAATTATAAGTCTTTTTGCTTTATCTCATTAGGTTACCTTTTCCTATATACAGAACTATAGAAATTCGAATCTCTCTCTAACATAAAGCCTATCATACGAATGATTATGTTTACAGATGCAATGAGGATATAATACAAAGATCCTCTCAATGAAAATATACAACAAAATTAGAATATAAAAGTAGAGTAAACAATCTCTATCTTGAAAAATTTGAACTTTTCTTCTTTTTTATCTTCTAGTATAATGCCTCTTTGCTATAATCTTGGATAACACTTGATCAATCTTAAATGATCTTAATTTAGTCATTGGTTGTTGTAATCCCATAAATTGTAGAGACTAAATCTCTCTTGATTTTTAATTGAATTTGAACATTGCACTTCATGTATTTTTCATCCAATGAAGTTAGCAAGCATTTTCGAGTAATTGCTCCGTTTTCTTCTCATAATTCTCCACTATGACTCTTGAAAATTGAATCCTCTTTGAAAATAAATGTCTCCTAAAAATTAGCAGCAAATCTTGATGCTTAAAGCCTTGAAATTTGAATCTTGAAACTTCTAGAATTATTTTGCTACTACCTTGCTTGTTTGTACTCCATTTTATTTGATATAATCGAGTAAACATGCTTTGAAAATATTTTTATAACAACTCCTTGAGATTTTGATAAGAATCTGCATAAACAATATTGAGATTCATCCTTATCTCAACATATCTTCACATATATGTCTTTATCCATTCTTGTTTTGAATTCAAATAAAGATCTAATTTGAACTCCTTAAAATTCACCTTATATCTTGATGATAATCCTTGAAAATTTCTCATGATACTTATGACAAAATGCCTTCAATAAAATCTTCTCATTTTCATTAGAGATCATATCTAATTATGGTTATTTTTTGAATAATTAAATTAATTCCACCTTAATCCTCATAGATTTAACTAACCAACTTTGTGTAACGTATTGGATACCTTACCTAAATATAACCAACAAGTGGAGTTGAGGCTTCAAATAATTATAAGCTTGGAATACTTCTTAATATATTTAGCTCTATAACTTCTGATATTGTACTTGAGGTTCCGAATTTATCTTTGAATTTGGTTTTGATTTTTAAAATTAGTACTAAGATAAAATTCTTAACTTTTGTTTATTGTCCTGCATACTTAACAAATTTGTTAAATATCTTTACTCTTTTTGTTATCATCAAAATATTTATGAGAGAACTCAACATTCTCTCCCTTTTTGATGATAACAAAACTCTTTTTCAGAAAAAATATTGAACAATTCATATTAGGTTAGATTTAAGCATAGATTATCACAGAATTTTTAAAGTCCACAAAAACAATTCCAAAATTCTTTTATATCAAAATTCATCTAATGAAGCTATTTCTAAATTCAATATTTTTCTTATTTCTCCTCCTTTTGTTATCATCACTTATTCTTTACTCCCCTTGAATATGATATAAATAGGAAAAGATAGATAACAAATTGGAGAAAGAGAAAGACTGGTAATTCATTATCAAGTTCGATTACCTTAGCTTGATTCTAAATTGGACTCTAGATAACATTTTGAAAACTTGAATAGAACAAGACTTTAACATCAGACTCTCAACATGACATTAAACATAAATGTTGACAAGAACATAAATAAATTGAGACAAATAAACAATGACACTTAAACACAAAACTAAATCTAAATTGACTTTTTCTTTTTCGCTTTTTGGTAACTTTTCTTGATCCATGGAGTGCTTGAAGAAGGTAGTGGAGGTAGAGAGTGGACTCTTTCCATGGAAGCATTAGGATTGTTGTTGAAGAAACTTGTTATGCAAGTTTCCTAATGCTTGGATAGGTTCATCAGCTGGAGGGATTGGATTTGCAAACAAGTTGGGTTTAGCTTATAGAGACGGAATTTTGCAGCTAGACTTAAGGGTAATGATACAGATGTAGTAGTTAGAGATTTTGGAGATAGTGGATGATCAGGTTGATCATTTTGAGGAGGCTTAAAAAGTGGAATCTTAGGTTATTTAGAAGGTTGAAGAGAGGATGTTTTAGGTAAACAGATAGGTGTGGGAGATGGTTTGGATTGGTTTTTGGCTTCTTCCTTAAGAGACAACTGAAGTTTACTTAACAACCAGTCCATCCGTATGTATATCATGTGTTCAATATCTTTTTTTTCAAATTACCTTTGCCTTAGAGGATTCACGAAGTCCTTCCTTCAAAACTACTTTTGAATTAGATTCTAAATCATCTTCTAGTTTGGGTACTTTCTTTTGTTCCTTAATTTCAAACTTCCCTCCTGTTCTGACCTCATAATCCTTCTTAGATTTCTTCTTCTTGCTTCTTAAAATCTCCTCGCCCTTTCTTTTCTTGCTTACTTTCTTCATTGGTTTTGATTAAGGTTCTAAAACTGCTCCTAATAACTCTTCCTTAAACAATGACCTAGGTAGCCCGTTCTTCTTATACCTATTATGCACAAAGAATACCTAATAATTAGTGTATCAAATCTTGTTCTTCATATTTATACCCATGTGATGGTAATGATCTCCTCCAATAACTCAAATGGGTATTTCCATATTTGTCACTTTTGGAATCTTGACCTTCTTATACTCAAACAACTTCATTAATAAATTTCCATATGGCTTGTATCTCCTTATCAAAAAAGTGTATCTGATCATTTGTGCAACAATGTCCAATTTCTTCTTCCTCATCATGGCTAAGATAACTATGGCATCTTCCTTTGAGATATTAGTTGTACTTCCCTTCTTTGGAAGTATACAACTAATAACCAACTTGTGGAGCATTCGCACAATTAGTTTAAGGTTAAAAATATTAACTTCCTTTCTTAGCCATATTCTTTTAGCCTTATTCATCTCTTCGAAGATCTATTTCCTATACAAATTCATCGATTCTCTATCATTGTTCATTATAGGAATCCCAAAGCATCTTTGAATATCATCCTTTGAAATTTCCAATTTCTGTTGATTCACTCAGGATAGCCACTCTTCCTTCTAATCTATATTGAGATTATCATAAAACTCAACTAACAATTTACCATACATAATAGTTTCAATAATCCAAATATTTTTGCATTTTAGAACATCTAATAACTTATCCCAATAGAATCTATTCTTTTTGAAAAACTCAAACTCAACAATACTTGGTCTATGAACTATTTTTGTTTAGAAGATGAGAAAAACATAGTTCTAAGCCTTAGCTTTTTCTTCTTGGCCTTAATCTACTCAAAACACTCAGGGATGGTTTCTACTTTTGGTTCACACTTTGGATTTGACTCTATATGTGGTTCTAAATGTGGTTCTATCTTAGCGTCCTTTTCTTCGCTCAGAGATTTTCCTCCTTCCTCTATTTCCTTATCATCCCTAGACTCTTGTTTAGTCTCTTCCTCAGTTTTAGCAATTTCCTCACATAAGGAACACTCAACCTCATCACCATTTCCCTTTTCTTTGCTAGTAGTTTCAATTTGATCAGGGTAAGGGTTAAGGTTTCCTGAACTAAGGTTTTGAGATTCTTGAACAAGAGTTTGTTCAAAATATGAGGGTTCATCTACTAGAGCGTATGGGTTTTCTTTAGTGTTCTTTAGATCCTTCTTGGTTTTAAGACTAATACAAGAGAATTTTCTCAAAGCTAAGAAGAGAAAATGAGAAAGCTGATAGGGAATGAGTTTCGAAGAAAATTCAAAAGGTTCGAGAGAGAATGAAAAGATGAATTGCAAAAGAGTGACTTGCACTTATGATTGATTGGGGATTTAAAGAAGTCAAAGATAGAACGTGATAAAAAGATTGTGAAGAAGTGGAGGAGTGAGGTTAAAATTAGAGATAGAATTAGAGTAAGAAAGTGAAAGATGGTTGTTATAAAAATAAGCAACTCAATGGTCGTAGGATAGTTGCACGTGCAAAATTGAAAAGTGGATGAATTGACTATAATAAAAGAAAAACGTAGTGAAAACAAAAAATAGTGGTTTATTAATTGCCTTCAATGGTAAAATTAAGGATTAATTAACTTTCTTAATTTTTTTACAAAATCTATTATCTTAAGAGTTTACTTTTGTTAATTAATAATGTCATTTTATTAGCTAAGGTACTTTCTTTAGCTATACAAATAAATTAAAGAGCTACAATAAAATACAAAGAATATATAAATTAATAAATAAAATAAACGTACATATGCACACGATTTCTATAATATTTAAGAATTAATTAAGCTATATAAACATTTGAATAATATACACAATTTTACCTTATGCTTGTCATTCAAATATTTGTGCAAATGGATAACAAACACTAATTTTATTTCTTATGAATTCTAATTTGGTATTATCAAGTGGCTTGGTAAAAATATTAGCTAATTGATTTTAGTTGACACTAATTCAATATTTATATCACCATTATTAACATGATCACGTATGCTTGAATCTAGAACGATACACTGGATTCTTAGTTAAGTTAATTACACTTGTATTATCACATTTTATTGAAATATTTAGCAAATTTAGCCCATAACTAGATAATTGTTGTTTAATCCATAAAATCTAAGTATAATAATTGCCAATTGAAATATACTTAGCTTTAGTTGTAGATAGGGCAACAAAATTTTGCTTCTTGAAAGACTAAGAAACCAATTTGTCCCATAGAAATTGACAAGTACTTGAGGTACTTATCCTAGCTATCTTACATCCAGTACAGTCATCATTTGAGTAGTCAATCAAATCAAAGCTCTAATTCTTTGAATACTAGATTTCTAACTTTTTGGTGCAAGATATATACTTGAAAATCCTTTTTACAATTGATAAGTGTATTTCAATTGGTTTAGATTGAAAACATGCATAGATACACTCACTAAACAGTATGTTTAGTCTAGTAAATTGATCAAACTTCTATAAATCTTTTCATTAACTTTCTTACCTGCATCATTAGGATTTAACCTTGTTGAGGAAGCTATGGGTGTAAATATTCCTTTGACATTTTTCATACCAAACTTCTTTAGGATCTACTTGGTGTACTTCTTTTGATGCACAAAAATCCCATCATTGGTTTGTTTGATTTAAAGTCCATAAAAGAAATTCAACTCACCTACTAATGACATCTCAAACTCAGCCTATGTAAGCTAAAAGACTCCTTGCAAAATGTTTCATTAGTATATCCAAAAAGAGTGTCATCAACATATATTTGGATTGTTATAATATCATGATCATTGTTTAAGAAATAAGGTTTTATCTACCTTATCTCTTTGGAATCTATTTTTAATTAGCAAGTCACTTAGTCTTTCATATTAAGCTTTAAGAGCTTGTTTCAATCCATATAGGGCTTTTCTTAGTCTATATACATAATCCTCTTTAAGTAGATCTTTAAACCTTAGAGGTTTTTTTTTTTTTTTTTTATATACACCTCTTCTTTTATATATTAGTTTAAAAATGCGCTTTTAACATCCATTTAGAACAATTTAAAGACTTTGTAACAAGCAAAACCAAGTGGAAGTCTTATTGCCTCTAACATAGTAATTGGAGCCTATGTTCCATTAAAGTTAATGCCCACTTCTTTTGAGTAGCCCTTAGCAACCAATCTTGCTTTGTTTCTAATAATTTTACCATGCTCATATAGTTTATTCTTAAATACCCACTTTGTTCTTATGATAGCTTTATCTTTAAGTCTAGGAACAAGTGTCCATATTGGTTTCTTTGAAACTGATTTAACTCTTTTTGCATAGCGTTTATCTAACTATTGTTAGACAAAGCTTCATCAATAGTGTTATGCTTAAACTTAAATAATAAAGAAAAATGTTTTTCAATATTTATTAGGATAGCTCTTTTCTTAAATCCATTATTTAATATTAGTAATCACTTGTTCATGTGGATGATAAGTTAATAACTTGACCATTCCATAAGGCTCAAATATTACCTGGATAAGTTCTGATTTAGTTTCTAAATTTGCTTCTACTTTAGGTTTTGATTATGGTTCTAATGAACTTTCTACCTTAGGTTCTCCAACTTGATTTTGCTATGCATTTTTGTCCTTACTTGTGGATTTTTTATGTGAATCATCAACTTTAACCTCGTCAGCAAATTTAACATTTATGGATTCCTTAACCATTTTAGTAACCTTATTAAATACATAATATGATTTATTATTTAAGTAGTATCCTAAGAATATGCCTTTATCAACCCTTTCCTCGAACTTACCAAGGTTAACAACTATTTTCTTAATGTAACATGTAGAACCAAACATGTGAACATATGATATCGTTGGTTTTCCTTTTTTTTATAAAGCTCATATGATGCTTTCTTAGTGAATGGTCTTATGTACATACGATTGATCATATAGCATGAAATGGATACGGCCTCAGCGTAGAAGTATAGTGCTACACTACTTTTATTCAACAATATTCGTGTTATTTCTTGATTAGTCCTATTTTTACATTTAACTACTCTATTTTGTTGTGGAGTGCAAAGTACAAAAAAGTTATGAATTATATCATTATTCTCACAAAATGTTGTGAATTCTAAATTATCAAATTCTTTTTTATGATCTGTCCTAAGATTGATTATAGAAACTCCTTTTTCATTTTGAACTTGTCTAACAAACACTTCAAAACTCTTAAATGCATCGCTTTTATGTTTTAGAAAAAATACCCACGTGTACTTAGAAAAGTCATCAACTATCACTAGGCTATACTTGTTACCACCTCAGCTCAATGTATGTGTAGGATTAAAGAAATCAAGATGCAATAATTCTAAAGGTCTCTTAATTGATATGATTTTTTTGGTTTATGTGAAATAACACTCATTTTATTCTTAATATATGTGGCATGGTGAAAGTCATCCTGAATATGCATTTTAGATAGACCATAAACAAGATTATTGATGAGCTATAAATATTATATATTTTATCCCATTTTTATATTACACTTATTTGTATATCTTTATACTATTGATAGGAAAAATATATTGATTTAAGAAATATACACAAACGTTTTTGTTGTAGAAAATTGGAATAAGAATTGGAAAATGACCCATTGTCCTCACATCAACCTACGGTCACGGAATTAAGATACGTGTGCATCCAATTCATATGGAATGAGGGTTTGGTCCATGAATTTGTAAACAATCCAATAGACATCCATGTGATCCAACATCAAGAGCCCATCCATCACTAAATTGGAGTCCATGTGAATGTTTCAAATAAGGAAAGAAAATATAAAGAAGGTTTGCACGAGGAGGAATATATATATATATCTTACAGCGCAATGAGAAAGGGGATTTTTTCTTTCTTTTTGCTTTTTAATTTCCGTAGCGGTACGAAGACATTCGGAGATATTTATATTCTTTAGTCTTTTGCTCTAAGAGGGAGTTGCATGTTGGAGACGAAGATAAGTTCTACGGTTAGTCACAACGGCAGAAAAGATTCAAGAAAAGACTAGATTGGAAATTAAATTTACATTCTAAGAATTATAACCGGGTTTTTTTAATCCTTTATACTTTCAAAATTTATTATGTTTCTTGAATTCTTTTGTATGATTTTTAATCTTACCATGAAAAATTAGATTTAATAGAATTTTAACATTGTCTTGATAATATAATTCAAGTATGATTTTATTTTATATTAGTATTTAATTAATTTTGATTTTTGTCATCCAGTTTTCAAGATTTATGATTTTATTGCTTGGTCAATGATATGTTAATAGTTTGTATGAATTCGGACTAAAACTAATTTAATTGTTATCATGGACACATGTGCATTAGATTAATTTTAGGATTTGTGTGCTTAATGCAATTGATATTAAATTTTATAACATAGACATATGCATGACATTTGATATTAATTAGGGTAATAATATTTGTGAGAGAAATTTACTGCTTAAGTGAGAATTATAAATAAACTACTTGAAATGGGTGTTTCTACTATAATTAGGATAATTTAACTCAAAAGGGAAGTGAGTCTTTGTAAATTTAATTAAAAGCTAACTAATTACTGCTAACATATCTTTGAGCATATGTTAATTGATTAGATGATAGTATCGTTAAAATCTCATGTTATTATAGTGAATTTTTTTCCTTATAACATTGGTAGTTTATTTTTATTAGATAATTTGCTTTTGTAGTCAATTAGTTCTTTTTATTTTAATTTGTTTCATCATTCTATTTCAATCGCTAAGTTAAGAAAATAATTGAAATAATTTAATATTTAGTTTCTAGCTCCTAAGAATGATTTGGTTTCACCATTTATTTATACTGTAGTTATGACCCGGTTTACTTACCGGAATGGTTTTTATTGAAATATTATTTTTAGAAGAAATCACACACTTCAAATTTTTGGCATCGTTGCCGGATATTACACTAAAGTAATATTAGATTCTTAGTTCTATTTTAAGACTAGGCATTTTCTTTTGTGTATTTGATTGTTATTTTAATTCTTGGCATTATTGAATTTTCAGTTTTCATGCGTCTCGATTAGTTTTCAATAATTACATTATCAGTTGTTACTCTAGTCATTTTTCCCTGCTCGAATTCATTAGTTTAGTTTTATCTCATCAATCATTTTTGCACTTCCAGGTCGTGTCCAGAGAAATTTTTCATCGTCATCGTCAAGCATGGAGCTTCACTGAACACGTCGCCACCAGTTCGTTATTCGCACTTTTTTGTTTTTTATTATAATTATCATTATTAGATTGTTCATTAAATTGTACATATAGTAGTCGGTTTTCCGTCAATGTAACATTTAATTAATCTAAATCGTCAGGTTTTCATAACAATAGCATTTAAGTTAGTTTTATTGATTAGTTAGTTTCCTTCCCATATATTATTTGTTTTGCATCTGTTTATATTATTTTTTCTTTCTGTTGTCGAGCTTCCTGAGAGCATTCTTTGTCATTGACTTCAAGGCTTGGTTTGTTTCAAAATCTTCCCGTGGTGTACGTATAGCATTAGGTGGTCAGTTGTTATTTATTTATTTATTTTTTTTAGTTAAGAAAAATCTCATATTTCCATATACGTTTTTCATTGTGGCAAGGCGTCATTACATTTAAAAAAAAAAAAAAAGTTGTCACCCTTGTTTATTACAGCATTTCGTATTTAGTTTATCATGTTATCAATTTGCATTTAATTTTGATTCACCGTTTAAATTCACCATACCACTAGATTTGAGTATTTTCACGTAGAATAAACTTTTAGTTTACGTTTTTGTCTTAGTTTACCTAAAAAAAAAAAAAAAACAAAATGCCCCCACACGTGTATGCACATAGGACTAGAAGTGTGAACTTGAAATTGTTAATCTTTGACCTCAAGCTCAAATGTACTTTTCATAGGCTTAGATGAGAATGCATATACTTAAATCAAGATCCAATAGAGACAATTGTTGAAAATAATGAAAATGGAAACCAAAACAAAGAAACTAATTGAGCCCTTTGGGAATATTTTGATCCTACTATTCAAGGAGCAGCACTTGGTATCATGTGCCCTAGAATCTAAACTAACAACTTCAAACTCAAGCCTGTGCTAATGCAAATAGTGTAAGCCAACCAATTTGGAGGATCTTTGCATGAGGATTCTAATGAACACATTTAGAATTTCCTTCAAATATGCAAGACTTTCAAAAGTAACGGTGTTTCAAAAGATGCCACTTGCCTTCAATTATTTCTCTTTTCATTGAGGGATAAGGCAAAGAGTTGGCTTAATTCACTCCCCTCTAGCTAGGTTACCACATGGGCTCAATTGGCTAAAAAATTTCTCTCGATTTTTCCCTCTTACCCATATTACCAAACTTAGAAGCAACATCACATCCTTCATGCAATACAAAGGCAAATCCTTATACAAGGCATGGGAAAGGTACAAGGAGATTTTAAGGAGGTATCCTCATTATGGGCTCCCTACATAGCTTTAAGTGCAAATATTTTATAATGGTTTGGGAGCCTAACTTCATACAATGATTGATGTAGTCTTTGGAGGAGCTTTAATGAGTAAGAGAATAGAAGATACTTATGGGCTGATTAAGCAGCTGGCACCAAATACATCTAGCTTTGGTAGACAGAACGAGAGATACCTAAGAGAGCTTCTAGAGTACATGAAGTGAGTGAAGTATCACAGTTGTCAACATAAGTAGCAGCTCTTACTACTCAGATGAGCCACATAAGTAAGCTTCTTACTACTACAAGCTCTAGTTGTAGTCTACCAATGGTGTGTACCTTTTGTGAAGGTGCCTATGACAGAATGGACTGTCAAATAGTATTCCCCTTAGCTCCGTCTACGAGCATGAGCTTTAAACAAGTTAACTTTTTTAGCAATTTCAATAAGGGGAACCATAATCCATACTTGAACACCTATAACTTCGGTTGGAGGAATCATCCAAACTTCACTTAGCAAGAGAATCAAAATGCTTATAGAATGCCACCTGGCTTTTATAGTCCTCTAAACCACCAAAAGAGAAAAAGCTAAGTATGGAAGAGCTCATGACTAGTTTTATCCAAAAGGCTGACATGAAATTTCAGAAGCAGTATGGTGCTATTCATAATTTGGAGGTACAAATGGGTTAGATCTTGGAGATGCATAGTAATCGCCCTTTTGCTACCTAGCAGCATTGAAAAGAACCTAAAAGAGTTGAATGCCATAACTCTCAGGAGTGGAAGAGAGTTAGAGGAGGTTATACAGAAGGACCTAGAACATGTTGAGAAGAATAAGGAGCCAATTACTAGAAATGAGGAAAGAAAGGAGGAAGAGGTAGGATTGGAGCAGAAGAATGCTAATGTGAAGCCTTATGTTCCTCCTATTCCTTTCCTAAGGAGGTTAAAGTAGCAAAAGCTTGACCACCAATTTTCCAAATTTTTGCATGTTTTCAAAAGGTTGCATATCAACATCCCATTTATAGATGCACTAGAGCAAATGCCTTCCCATGCAAAGTTCATGAAGGAGATCCTCTCAAAAAAGAGGAAATTGGCTAACCATGAGACCGTGATGCTGATTAAGGAGTGTACAGTTATCCTATAAAATAAGTTGCCTCCTAAGCTCAAAGATCTTGGTAGCTTCATGATTCTCTACATTATAGGGAACTCATATTTCGATAAGGTCCTTTGTGACCTTAGTGCTAGCATAAATCTCATGCCCTTATCCATCTTTAAGAAATTGGGGTTAGGAGAGTGCAAATAGACTACGGTATCGTTGTAGCTGGCCGATAAGAGTATTAAGTACCCTAAGGAGATCGTAAAATTTGTGTTAGTTAAGGTGAACAAATTTATCTTCCAAACAGACTTTATTATCTTAGAGATAGAGGAAGACAAGGAACTTCTACCGATCTTGGGTAGGCCATTCTTGGCCACTCGTAAGACTTTGATTAATGTTGAAGAGGGAAAGTTGACACTCCGAGCAATGGATGAGCAGGTGACCTTTAATGTATTCAAGGTAATGAAGCACTCAAGTGATAGCAATTCTTGCTACACCATTATGTGGTTAACTAGTTAGTGTAGGAGATATAAGAGGAGGAGATTTGGTTAAATGGTTATGAGCGTTTGGTTTTGTCTAAGAATTGAAGTAATGATGAGGAAGATAGAGATGAGGAGAGTAGGAGTGATGTACAGGTTCAAGTGCAAAGGTTTGGTTAGGTTTACCAAGGTTTGAAGAGTTGGAACCATTATGAAAAAAATGGTTCCATCCATAGAAGAGCCTTTGAAACTTGAGTTGAAGTAGCTTCCTGCTCACTAAAAGTATGTGTTCTTAGGTGAGAATGAGACACTCCTTGTTATCATTTCAATGGAGTTATCACTAAAGAAGGATGACAGGTTGATAGAAGTCCTCAAAGAACACAAGGAGGTTATTAGATTGATGATTCCTAACATCTAGGGAATCCATCCATCGGTTTGCATGCATTGGATTCTCTTAGAAGCCGAGTGTAAGCCGAAGGTTCAACCATAATGCCAACTCAATCCCACTTTGAAGGAATTGGTGAAGAAGGAGGTTTTGAAACTCCTTGATGCCAGGATTATTTACCAAAGAAGGGGGGTATGACTATTGTAAAGAGTGAGAGGAATGAGTTAATACCTACTTGAATAGAGACAAGATGGAAGGTTCGCATTGATTATCGAAAGTTGAATGATGCAACCCTTGAGGATCATTTCCCCTTACCTTTCATCGACTAAATGCTTGAGAGGTTAATGGGGCATGCATATTATTGTTTTCTAGATGGTTATTCCGAATATAACCAAATACATATTGCCCTCGAGGAATAGGAGAAGATTACCTTCACCTATCCTTATGGAATCTTTGCATTTAGGTATATGCATTTTAGTCTATGTTGCTATTCCTTTGTCATACTAATTTCCTTGTATTTCAGATTTAGCCTTAATATGCACAATATTATTGTTTATAGATTCCATGCCAACCACTTCTTTGCCTTTGACAAACATAGTTTTGTTAGTAGATTTAGAAGTTTCACCATGTTCGTATCCAAGTCTACTTTTAGCACTACCTAGCCTTTGAGAGGATAACAATAATTGCAATTTCTTGTCACTTTCATGAAACTTGTTAAAGGTCGTATCTATTGTGCAAGAGATATCATTAATTTTAACTTTCAAGTCTTTAATTTTTTCCTTTAGCATTAAATTCTCCTTTTCCAAACTATCTTGAGTTGTCCTAAGTTTTTTATTATCTATCTACAAAACTTCAATATCATTCTTTAATATATCATTTCATCAACTAACAATAAGTTTGTTTGTAACAATGCATCCTTATCACTTCTTGATGCGTTAATTTCATCATTTTGTTTATTTAACTTGGAATTAGCCCTTTCAAGTGCTTTTAAAAGACTTTTAATCTACTCTCTAACACTCTCAAGCATAATATCATCATCAAAATCAGATTTTACCTCAAAGAGAGCCATTAGACATAGGTTGGCTTCTTCATCTATTTCTGCATTTGGTTTGAAATCTACTTCTAATTCATCCAGGTCACTCTAAGTGGCCAATAATACTTCTTATTTCTTCTTATACTTTTCCAGTTTCTTCAATTATACTAGACATTTATACTTGATGTGCTTAAGCTTCTTGCACTCATAGCACACTGATTCCTTTTTCTCCTTCTTCTCCTTCTTTTCTTTTTTCTCTTCCTTATAATTTTTCCTTACATCATACTTGGAGCAATTAGTGGAAGAATGTCTATTAAAGAACTTTTTCTTACCTTTCTTTTTGAGAATCCTGATCAATCTCCTTGCTAATAACGAGATCTCCTCATCATCCTCTGGTTGTGAATTTGATTCTAATTCAGATCTTGAATTAGCTTCTTGAGCTTTAAATACAATGGTCTTCTTACTGCTATCAGGTTCATTAATGTGCATAATATGTGATTTATAAGCAAGCGGTTTCTCTTTGAGTTGGCTGATAGTCATCTTCGTCAAATCTTGGGTTTCTTCAATCGCTGTTTTCTTAGTATCTCATGATCTAAGTAAAATCTTTAGTATCTTGAGAACAAGATTAGAATCTTCAATCTTTTTACCTAACAAAGCCAATTCATTAGTAATTTCAATAAAATGATTAAATACATCTTATATATTTTCACTTGATTGAAATCTAAACAATTCATATTGTTGGACTAATGAGTTATTCCTTCATAAGTTTTGCTTAAGCTATCCTATATGTCTCTTGTAGTCCTACAAGATGAAATAAGATAATATTTAGAAGGTGCTTGTCCCAAATGTCATTAATAACAAATGCTTAGCTTGATTGTTCTTCTCTATCTTTTTCTTCTCAACATTTGTAAGTGTTGAATCTCCATTCGTAGCAATTTAAATGTCTTCGTACTCAATGATTTTCTATGATCTAAAGTTAGTTACTTTGACATATGTCTCCATCCTACATTTCCAATATACAAAGTTAGTAACATTGAAATAGAGAACACGAATTGTAGCAATAGATTAATCAAGACCTAAGCTTTGATACTGATTGTAGATCCCAAATGTAACTAAGAGCAGGGTAAATTGCTTGCTATAAAACTTTGAACCTTTTCGAAAAATAATATTAAAAATGTTCCCTTTGAATACTTTAGCAAGATTAGGCATGAAACAATATATAAACAATAATAAAGAACAAAGTAAACGAGAGTGGGGTTGAGAAGATTAGGCAATAGATTTATAGTGTTTTGACTTTGTGCCTACTGCACTCTTCCAACTCTATTATTGGGTACCCAGTACTATTAGGTACCTAGTATTGCTCATCAGTGTCATTCCACCATCCACTTTCTAGTATCTTCCATAAGAGAGAAACAATTACAAGTTTTTCTACTCTGTCTCATTAGGTTACCCTTGCTTATACACAGAACTATAGAAATGTGAATCTCTCTCTAACATAAAGCCTATTGCGTGAACGATTGTGTTTACAAATGCAATGAGCATAGACTAAAAAGATCCTCTTAATGAAAATAAACAACAAAAATCAAAATATGAAAGTAGAGTAGACAATGCTGTCTCTAAATTAGATTACAAACATGATTCTGAATTCTCTTGAATCGTCAAGTTTTTTAATAAATGAATACAGCTTTGATTTGTTAATCTCTATCTCAAAAAATTTGAACTTCTCTTCTTTTATATCTTCTGGTATAACGTCCCCCTGCTATAATCTTGGATAACTTTTGATCAATCTTAAATAATCTTGATTTAGCCATTGGTTGTTGTAATCCCATACATTATAGAGACTAAATCTTGCTTGATTTTGAATTGAATTTGAACGTTGTACTCCTTGTATTTTTCATTTGATGAAGTCTACAAGCATTCTTTAATAATTGCTTTGTTTTCTTCTCTTAATTCTCCAATATGACTCTCAAAAATTGAATCCTTTTTGGAAACAAATATCTCTTAAAAATTAGGAACAAATCTTGATTCTTAAAGCCTTCAAATTTGAATCTTGAAACTTTTGGAATTATTTTGCTACTACCTTACTTGTCTATACTCCATTGTATCTGATATAATTGAGTAAACATGCTTCCAAAACATTTGTATAATAGCTCCTATAGATTTTGATAAACATCTACAACAACAATATTAAGATTCATCCTTATATATCTTCACATATATGTGTTTATCCTTTCTTGTTTTGAATTCAAATAAAGATCTAATTTGATGTCCTTAGAATTCACCATATATCTTGATGATAATCCTTTAAAATTTCTTGTGATACTTCTAACAAAATGCCTTCAATAAAATCTTCTCATTTTCATTAGATACCATATCCAATTATGCTTATCCGTCGAATAATTAAATTAATTCTACCTTAATCCTTATGGATTTAACTAACCAACTTTATGGAATGTATTGGATACATTATCCATATATATCCAACAAGTGGAGTTAGGCCTTCAAATAATTATAAGCCTAAAATACTTCTTGATATATTCATCTTTGTAACTTTTGACATTATACTTAAGGTCCCTAATTTATCTTTGAATTTGGTTCTAATTTTTAAAATTAGTACTAAGACAAAATTCCTAACTCTTGTTTATTGTCCTGCATACTTAACAAACTTATTAAATATCTTTATTCTTTTTGCTATGATCAAAACATTTATGAGAGAACTCAACAGAATAGTTGTTAAAATCGTGATTTTGTTGTTTATTTGATGTATAGAATTAGTAAAATCGTATAAAGTTGCATCAAACTAGTAAAATCATAAACTTGTAGAATTGTACATAAATGTTTATAATTTTACTAAAAGTTTGTACATAAATGATTTTGCATACATTTTAACTATGAAAGACATTATAAAATTATAAGCTCATAGAATTGTATTTTTAACTCATGATTTTAATAACTATGGCTAGTATATGTATAGTCTATACAAGGCGTTCGCAACTCCACCACCTTAAAGTATCCAATTTCGTTCTTGTTTGATATAACCCATGGTTCAGTCCATTAAAATATTTGTGAAAAATTAACTTGTAGTCAAAACATCCAAGAAGAGTTAGTTTTATAAACCATATGGTGAACAAATCTTTGGAGAACTAACAAGACATTTGATAAAGTATATTGATATGAAAAGATAGTGCATTTGGTAAAGAATTTATAAATGTTCAAAGGTTTACAAAATGAAGAATACATATCAGTAATTGAAAACTAAAGGGCCACCTAAAGAGACCCTATTAGTTTTCTTTAAAGTTGGTAAAGTCAACAATGAAGTAAGTAAAAATTTTGCAATTTGTCTTGAGTCTCACTCCCTAACCCTATTCTCTGATCTTCTAATATTTGAAGATGTGCTAGTAATCTAGTGTAAACCAACAAAATAATTATATGGGGATGACAGACAACTTGTTTAGTAAGTAGGATGGAATCAATAGTACATATTTGACATAGGGTAGTGTTTTTAAACGATTTTCTTAGATTAATGCATGTAGAAGCAAGTGCCATTGCACAACGGTATCCGATCCATCATAAGATTAGAGGAATTATGCCCCTCTAATCTAGGTTGAGGAGTTTGACGTCTTACGCATGAATTAGAACTAAATCAAGGCCTATGCAATGGAGATCATCCTTCGCCTAAAACTACCTTCAAACCACAATTCTTAACCTTACCGCGACCTCCTCTCCTATCACTTAGTTCAATCAAGGGTAAGAAAAGAACCATTTTAGCTTGTGCTCATTTGAAAAGTTCAACTTTTGAGGCATCTATTGGATAATCTTTAAAAAAAAAAAAAAATCTCTTTAGCAAAACACAATTTGTTGATTTCAATCCAAGGTACACCTTGCCTTTTTTTAGGTAGCTTTATTACAACTATTCGATTGGTAGGGCATTGGAATTTTTAGTAACATATACAACTCTTAAGAACAAACTAACATTGTCAGTAGTGGTAGAATAGTTTGATTTCTTAGTAAAAAAAGCCTTCTCAGAAAGCCCCTTTGCAATCTCATCAAAGGTTGATGCTTGACTCGAGAATCCTTGTTGTTTTCCTTATTAAGTTGTGATGCAGGTACGGTTAGAGGTTAGGTTAAGTTTGAGTTAGCTTGTTTTCAGGGTGATCAAGCAATTTTAGACAGCCTAATCAAGCAGTGATCATAAAGCAAAAAATACTTGGAGTTCGATATTCCATAGAAGAAAAACAAATTTCAATCACATATGTTGCGTACATATAGGCAACTAACTTACAATCATAAACAAATACATACCAAGGCATCCAAGTATTCTAAAATAATACTTCAAAGTATGGTAAGCATTGATCCCATTTTCCTAGACATATGATGCTTGATGGTCTTGGAAGTTAGGCACATCTACTTCAATTTACCCCTAAATAATCAATATAATTACTTTAGTTTTACTAGATATAAAGTAGATGAGTTCATTTTTATAGTTTAAGTGTGATTGTGACTTAGCTTAAGTAAGTTATGTAAGCTTTATATCGAGTATTACTTATTATTGAAGTCTCTAAACAAAGTTTTGAAGGCTTGCGTAATAATAAGTTTTGGCTTAAGAACATTTGGACGAAGTCTCTGATACGAGTGTCCCTAAACTGATAACTTAGCCTCTGATGTTATTCCAGCTAAGCTTTTTACTCAATCCAACACTCTAAACATGTCTTTGAAGTTCTTGATATTAGGTAAACGTACCTATCAAATTATAATAAGATGATTATATCCAACTGTCGATCTCTTAGGGACTTTAACTACTAATACTCACTAGATCTATATTATCTAACCTACAAATTTGAGTTCAAGAATTTAAAGAATCTAAAATAAATTGTAGCAATTAATAAATCATCACTAAATAAGAATTGTTCAAGAATTAAAGCAAAAAAGTAATAAAATTATAAACTACTTCAGGATTCACAAACTGTATCTAAATTTTTGCTTCCCTTAGATCTAATATGTGATTTCCATTAAAGAAAATCTAATTTGCTCCTTAATCTTTCTTAATCGAGAGAATTCTCTATTAAAGGTAATTACTTTCCAAAGCCAATTAATCCTAATCTTAAAATCACCTATTAGAATATTTTCTCAATAGCATGACCTACGATTGCATTATTGTACAACAAATTCTCTGCAATATAATTCAAGATTTCAAAAAGATCTTACAAGTTATCTCTAATCTTGCAACAATTCTCATCAATTATACCTAAATCTAATTTTATAAGAGATCTCTCGATTCTCTTATAAGATATCAAATTTTAAATTATTACCTACGAAAATAATAATCTAAATTATTAAGCATACATTGTTAAATCAAGATAAGAATAAAGAACTAATTAGATCTAATAAAAAATCATATCACATAAGTATATCTAGCTTCTACAAGACTTAGGTACAAAAAATCTACTCTTTATATATTGTAAAGTAACAATATAAAATCAAAGAATAGAGAAAAATAGAAGAAAGAATTATCAAATCTAATGAAAGTTGAATCTTGAAGTCTTCTTTGTATTTTGCTCTCTTAAGTGTTCTTAGCTTGAAAAACTCTTCAAAAGTTGTCTAATAATTCTCCAATGAAAACCTTAAAGAAGCTTTTTATAGACATAAAAAAATATGGTCACTACAAATGTATACTTGACTGTAAGCGACTTCTTTTCTCTCTTTCTCTCTATTTTTTTTTTAAATCTAGAAATGACTCGTGTCCCTGAGTCATGTAATTGGCTGTGATCAGTGAAAGTTTGGTCCAAAATTGCTTAGGAATGATAGAGTCATGTCATTTGGTTATGTCGATTTTCAGATTTTCATAACTTACTCATTTTAGCTTCGATTTAAGTGAAACTTCTTTCTATCTTCTTGTTTTCTTAAGTATATTGTTTCAAAACCTAAAAAACAAAATTTTACTCAATTAAGTATCATTATCTAAAAAAAAACTCAAAGTTTAAAGGAAAATCATGAAAAATTACCAAATAAAATGTAACCAACTTGGAGCTTATCACTTGTACACCAATCAACCCTCTAGACAAGTCTTTGATGATGTTATAGTTAAGCTTCTTTCACCAGCCAATCCTCTAATCAAATATTTGAAATTATTTCAATTACACTTCCTTTACCAAATAATTTCCTAAACAAGTCTACAATGTAGGTATAGTTAGGTTCCTTTTACTAGCTAACCTTTTGATTAAATCTGTGAACTAAAGATTATGTCCTTCTCTTTATTAGATCAACCCTCTGAAGAACCTTCTAAATGGATGCAACTTTCAATTTCACTCTAAGTAACTCAAACTAGCATCATAGTCTTTGGTAAAACATGTTAAAACATGATCATATATCTAGTTTATCATCCCAATTAGCATTTTACCACCAACACTTCTTGATACGTACATTGGGTGAACATATGAACCGTGATATTACGTATAACCAACGAGTGGGTTCAAACCTCGAGACAATTCTAAGGATAAATGATAGTTGAAGGTTGAGTAGGGGTCTTTGTGCATCGACAATGGATATGGTGTACTAATGCCTCACATTAGCTTAGGTCACACTTGATATTATGCACAAGTATAGCCAAGTTACTTACCACTAGTCTATGCTTAATGAGCTAAATAAGAGTAGTCGAGAGTAAGCAAGGACACTTAGCTCACGAAGGAAGAATATGTCTAAATAACTCGGATTAACTATTGTAGCTATTATAATTTTACAATATTTATATGACCCAATTAGGGTAAGTCCTAGGTTAGTATAAATTACAAAAAGATTCCTACAAGAAAAGGGAAAGGAATAATTTATAAGGGTAGAGTTGTAATCAAACAAAAAGAGGAATATTTGATTACAAAGGATAATACGGTTTTGAAAAAAATAAGGTACATATCAGATGTCCATTCTATGGTCTCAATGATGTGGCTTGTTGAGTAGAGTAGGTTCTGAATAGGTCAAGTTAGGGCTAGAAGCTTCGAATTAACGAAAAGCTGGTTTAAGAGGTAGTCCATTGTTAGGTCAGCTTCGGCTAGTCGACTAAAGATCTAAGTCAGCTCGGCCTTGGCCATGTTTCAAGTTGTTAGTATGGGGGTTAGATACTTAGCCTTGGACTGATATATTGTGGAGGGGTCGGCTAAACAACAAGTTGGTCACCTTGGCAATCTCTTGGATAAGGTGGAGAGTAGAGTAACTTGGTAGGTTGGACTGGAAAATGTATTGCTCTTTAGAGTTTAAATCCCTTCGGATAGCCTAATGAACCATATGAGTGAGTCATCGAGCTTGGGAGTATGTGATTGGTTCGTGATCCTTATCATTTCCAAATTCCCATATCTTCGTCTTAATTCATGTAGACCATAACTAATGATTTGTGTATATTTCAAATCCAGTTTAATCTACCTAACTCTAGATTACTCTCCTCTATAAAATATAACATAAATGAACTCTAGAACTAATACAAAATGTTTTCCCTTAAAGCTAATTACACTAGATCTCTAGTCAAATAACATTTTTCATCTAATTTAAAGGTTAAAAAAATTATAAAAATCATAGAAAATATTTTTCCAAAATTCTTCATAGCATTCTTACAATATGAGCATGTTCTAGTAAAATTTAGGTTTTCAAACTATAATAATAAGGTTATTTTAAATAAACTTGAATTTAACTTGGTTTCATGCAATTTCTTAAGGAAGTCATATACTTGCTTAAAAATTTTACAAACTGATTTTTTTTTTTTTTTATAAAAGTACATGTAAAACTATTCTAGAATAAAATTTTCATAATTTTTGGAGTTAATTAGGTATTTTTAGAAAATAAGGGAAAATTGAGTAAAAATTGGAGCTCATTAGAAGTTGGTTGTTAGACTACCATCGACTACTATTACATCCTGGCATAGTACAGGATGCACCATTACACAGGAATACTTATTGAAAACTTAACTTAACCTTCTTATTCATTAAAAGACAACATTGTTTACATGATAAGGGGTTTCTACATCGGAGTTTAGCTGGATATTCTGTTATAACTTTTGTGTATAACATAATATTTACATCAAAATATCAACCAAATTTTTGCTTTCCCTTATCATCTTCATGATAATAGGATTCTTGACTTAATACAAGTTTCATATAACAGTTGCTGATCCAACTTACGCTCTTAGTATACATATCCCCCCTGAGTGTTGGGCCCTTATGTAGTTAACTTGGGGATAAAGCATTTTATTCCCTCAGTTAATGAAGCTGAGTGAGAGTGGATAACAAACAACATAATATAGACAATACTGCATATCACAACTGAAACATTTCAATCATAACTCGCAACTTCAATTTCACATATGCATTCGCCCAATCAGGTACTTATTACCAACAATGTAGCATGCTATGCTCATACACGTGGCATGCATTGATACCGATATCTTATGCCCTCCAAACTTCTTTTGGTTAGTCGACATATCCGAGCATTTGGATATAACATCCAGGAACCTAGGGTAATAAGGAATTGCCTAGGAGTAAGACTCCTACCAAATTAGACTGCATATTATAGTCTACCATTTTCAAAAAGGGCAACAAGGAGCTACCTAGGAGTAGGATCCCTAACTTTACAAAATTAGACTACACATTGTAGTTCACCAAATAAAGGTGGCAACTGTCACGAACTGAGGACGGCCTAGTTGTGGCAGACGCCGTATACTGTATAAAGAACCCCTGATTGGTTACCCTTCCAATCAAGAACTCTTCACACAATATACAAGGCTCTACAACCACTAGTTTCCAAAGAACATCCAGACTCACATGATATCATTACACAAACATATTTATATAAAAATTTAAGTTATAAAGCTTACATTACGTAGCATTTAAGTATGTCTAGGTCTAATATAATAAGATAAACAAAAGTACATAAGTAGAAGTCTACATAAACTGTTCTCTCAGTACACATAGCTGCTCACTCTTGCCCAAATCCTCAGGCTAACCTGTGGCATCCCTCGTCCTGTCTCTACGAATAAGCTATCCTGCAACAAAAGTCTAAAGGGGTGTAAGCCTAAGCTTAGTGAGCAAAACCCTCAGCCACACCACAAGCAAGTTATAAATACATTATATTCAAGCATATGAATGAATGATCAATCAGAATGCCAAACAATACGTATAATTAACTAGTTCATATACGTAACTCAGATTTAACGCCCTCCGAAGTCAGGGTTGGAGGATAAACGGCACCAATCAGATCCGGGTATTATACTAGAACTTTCTTTACTACGGAACCCCATGTTCCGTACTTATATCAAATAATTCTTTTAATTTCAGAAAACCCAAGTTCTAGTATAATTGTGAGTGGGCCCCCGCAGTCCACACTCACCCCTAAACGGAGGCCTCTAGACTTGACCCTTAGCCAGGCGGTTGGCGCCTCCAACGCCTAGTGTTCCCGCGGGCCAGGGTAAGGTCATTTTGTACGAGTGCACCGTACATAACTAAATAAATGAATAATATCAACCCCCGAATGGTCTCTCTTTACCTCCGTGTGATGTGACGGCCGGAATAGTATCCATGCTATGCATGTTAATGCATGTCTCAATTTCTTTTTATAGGCCGAGTATAATTAGGTTCAAATTATGCTATGACCATTCAATTGTGCACACAATCATTTTCTATACTACCATGCAACAAACATAGCATTATCATTATTTAAGATAAGTTCACAATTCAAGACATACCAACATACACAGGCATTTTTCCCAATCCCCACACAATCATCAATTATCAATAATATTTAGGTCCACTATCTACAATCACAAGACAAGCATGGAATCATTGGGCAAATACTCACTCGGCCATGGTGATTTGTCCTAATCGTAGTAGTCGATTGGGAGGTCCTCACGCTCCTCAGAGTCACCTGATCATTATGATTTGATAAGACTAGTAAGTAACTAATTTAACTAATACTTCTAAACATTTAATTACCTAATCTACTTAGACTATTATCAACTTTTACCCGGTTAGACTTTATTATTAATCGTATGTAACTTTTTCGTTTCATTTCTGATATTTATGAATTTATAGTCATTTTTCATCGTTTTCGGACGTATATTCATACGGTAATGTTTGTTTTGGACGTTAAGACCCCTATTTTATATTATGAACTAATTCTATAGAAATTTTTAGCTATAATACTTAAGTATTGCTATTACTTATATTTATAACCTTTATTCCCTAAATTCTTATAATTAAGGGATTTACTTTGTCATTACTAATTCATGTATTGATTTAGGTATAATCTAGTTTACAAAGTGTATTATGATTTACTAATTTTAGTATCTAATTATCTACATTTTCTTATTTTTTCTCATTTTCTAAACTTATGCTTATATCATTGCTTACATCATCTTTCCTTTATGCCTTCATATGCTTATGTCATCTTTTCTTTATGTCCTCATATGCCTATGTCATCATCTACCTCATCATTTGATTACATAAGCATTACATCATGCTTATGTCACATGTACATGTCTTATGTACATTTATTTCTTATTTTATACTTATGTCTTATACTTATACTTATGTATATATACCTTATACTTATACTTATGTATATATACCTTATACTTATACTTATGTACATATACCTTATACCGTATTTATACATGTATTTCTACTCATATATCTATACGGTTAAATACGTATTTTTATACTAAATTTCGTATGCCAAATTTTCCCTTAAGAAAATCCTCTCAATTTTCATCCTTTTGCATTTCTATGTATGTAGTTAGTATAGTATATGTATATATAGTTAGATATGGTCTTAAATTAGGTTATGTACATGATACATACTTATGTACAAAGGTTCATACACTTGTATTCCTTTGGTATTTCTTTATGTATACACATCTAAGAGTACATATACATGTATTCCTTCCATTTCCTTCATGATCCATCACTTTCTACACTTAAAGATGGAGACTTTGTTTTCTTCTCTTCAAGACTTCACTAAACACTTAACTACTTACCTAATCTACCTAATTAACTAACTAATGAATAACATAAAATAACATAAAACAAGTTAAGAACATACCTTTAATTGTGTTGAAGTTTAAGGGGACAAAAGAAAAAGGATGAAAGTGAAAGAAGAAGGAGAGCTCACGGCATGAAATGGGAACTTTTGTTTTTGTTTCTTTTGTTTTGTTTCCAATTATAAAGACAACAAATGGAGAAGTCTAGAAGGATGAAAAGTGGACGGCAACAAATTGCAAAGAGGAGAAAAGAAAAAATCAAAAGGAAAAGAAAAGAAAACCATCATTAAGAACTAAGATATTTTCCTTATCTCTTAAGACTTTTGACTTTTCAAAATGTTGACTTTAGTCAACATTTGTTGACTTGGTCAATCCTTTGACTTTGGTCAACATGCCTTACTTTAGTCAACATTCCTTAAGTAAGTTTAATTTTGTGCACATAATGTGGTAATTAAGGGAAATTAGAGGAAAAATGAAGGAAATGAGGGGGAATGAGATATTTGATGAATTGATTTGTAAGCATTGTTAATGAGATCTTACTTTAGGTCTTTATAGCCTATATATCTCATTTGATAAACTACTTTGAATAACAAATGCAAAAAGTACCAATTTAAGTGTTAAGGTTCACTACATAAACATAATCTTCAACTATTACCCTAACTCTAAGTAAAACTATCTTAATCACTTACTTAAAATGTGAATATAATCTATGACTCATTATCTTAACTTCTAATGGATTACCTAAGGATTCAAAGCATATAAGTATGAATAAAGGTGATCTCTAACCCTTTACTAGTGAATTGGACAAAAGGATAAGCATTATATTTTCAATTAGGGTTTTAGGGTATATCATGATGGAGTGGTGTACATATGTCGTTAATGGAATCATTTTTAAGGTTTTTATCGCTTTCGAATTGAATCTTTAGCTTTTAGAAACATTTAGGGTCGAAAAATTCTTTACGCGATTAATTAAGTCTTTTAGGGTTTTCACTTTAATTAGTCTTGTCGACTCCTAAATTGTCTACTATAGTTGAATCTATTTCAAAACCTAGATCGAAACTTTCAAGGGTTTACATCCTTCCCTCCTTAAAATAAGTTTTGTCCTCAAAACTTGAAATGCGTACCTGGTTTATTAAATAGATGCGGATATCGACGCTTTACTTCATCTTCCGCTTCCCAGGTAGCAGACTCTTGTTCGTGATTCCTCCAAATGACTTTAACATATCTAATGTCCTTATTCCTCAACTTCTGCACTTTCCTATCTGTAATCTCAACTGGATGTTCTTCATAAGTCAAATTCTCTTTCAATCTTACCGGTTCTAATTCAATAACTCGATCAGGATCAGAAATATGTTTTCTTAGAACCGACACATGAAAGACATTATGGATTCCAGACAAATTAGGTGGTAAGGCTAACCGATAAGCTAACCTCCCAACTCGTTCCAAAACTTCAAATGGTCCAATATATCTTGGACTTAATTTACCTCGTGTCCTCATATAATGAATACTCTTGATTGGTTTCACTTTAAGGTACACATGATCTCCTATTTGAAACTCCAATTCTCTTCTTTTCAAGTCTGCCCAACTTTTCTGTCTATCTTGTGCTTCCTTCATTTTCTGTTTGATAACAGTAATTTTCTCAACTGTTTCCTGTACTAAATCCGGTCCCAACACTGCTTTTTCCACATCATCCCAAAATAAAGGTGATCTACATCTCCTTCCATATAATGCTTCATAAGGAGGCATCTGAATAGTTGAGTGATAACTGTTGTTGTAAGCAAATTCAATCAATGGTAAATGAGAATCCCAATTCCCTTTAAACTCCATGACACAGGCTCTCAACATGTCTTCCAATGTCTGTATGGTTCTCTCTGTTTGTCCATCAGTCTGTGGATGATATGCTGTACTGAACTGCAACTTTGTTCCCATAACCTTTTGTAAACTGGTCCAAAACTTGGATACAAATCGAGGATCTCTATCTGACACAATTCCCGCCGGTGCTCCATGTAATCTCACTATCTCCCTTATGTAGATCCGAGCCAGCTTGTCTAAAGGAAAGGTTATGTTGATCGGCAGAAAATGCGCTGATTTAGTAAGTCGATCAATAACAACCCAGATCGCATCATGTCCAGCAGTTGTTCTTGGTAAACTGCTCACAAAATCCATAGAAATTTGATCCCATTTCCATTCGGGAATAGGTAAGGGTTGCAACAATCCACCTGGTCTTTGATGTTCGGCCTTTATCCTTTGACAAGTCTCACATTTCATTACATAATCTGCAACATCTTGTTTCATTCTATTCCACCAAAAGTTCTTTTTCAAATCTTGATACATTTTTGTTCCTCCCGGATGAACAGAATAACCAGAAGAATGTGCTTCACTTAAAATCTCCTTTCGAAGCTCCAAATTATCAGGTACACATAATCTGCCATTCATCCTTAATGCTCCATGTTCATCCACTCTAAAATCAGTATACTTTCCAACTGCTATTTCTTCTCTGATCTGATTCAAAACACGATCATTTTGCTGCATTCTTCGAATTCTCTCTATTAAAGTTGGCTCAACCACTATGTTTGACAATTCCACATCCACTTCATGCCAAGTGAATTCCAAATTCAATTTTTTAAATTCTTTGATCAAATCTTGTTGATCAGTAAGAAGTGATGCAACTTCTGCATAATTCTTCCTGCTCAAAGCATCAGCTACTGCATTTACTCTACCTGGACAATAATTAATCCCCAAATCATAATCTTTGATCAATTCAAGCCATCTTCTTTGTCTCATATTCAACTCTTTTTGTGTGAACAAATACTTAAGGCTTTTATGATCAGTGTAAATTTCACATCTTTGTCCATACAAATAATGCCGCCAAATCTTCAAAGCAAATACCACAGCTGCAAGTTCTAAATCGTGCGCTGGGTAATTCTGCTCGTGTGGTCTTAATTGCCTAGAAGCATAAGCAATCACTTTCCCCTTTTGCATCAGCACACACCCCAAACCATTCTTGGAAGCATCACTGTATATAGTGAAAAGTTCATCACTATTAGGTAACACAAGAATAGGAGCGGATACTAACCTCTTTTTCAGTTCTTGAAAACTCTTTTCTTGCTTTTCTGTCCAGTCAAACTTCACATTCTTTTGAGTCAACTGAGTAAGAGGCCTTGAGATCTTTGAAAAGTCTTTAACAAACTTTCTGTAATATCCTGCCAATCCCAGAAAACTTCGGATTTCAGTTACCGTTTCCGGTCTTTTCCAGTCCACAATAACTTTAATCTTTTCTGGATCTACAGAAATACCTTCTCCTGTAATCACATGTCCAAGAAAAGATATCTCCTGTAACCAAAAGTCGCATTTGGACAACTTTGCATACAACTTATGTTCCCGCAAAGTTTGCAATACTGTCCTCAGATGCTTCTCATGTTGCTCAGGGGTTGTAGAATAAACCAAAATATCATCAATGAAAACGATTACACACTTATCCAATAGTGATTTGAACACACGGTTCATTAAGTCCATAAAAGCAGCAGGTGCATTTGTCAAACCAAAAGGCATGACAAGGAACTCATAATGACCATACCGTGTCCGAAATGCTGTCTTTGGTATATCTTCAGGTTTAATCCTCAATTGATGATATCCTGATCTTAAATCAATTCTAGAGAATACACTTGCACCCTGCAGCTGATCAAACAAATCATCAATCCGTGGAAGTGGATATTTATTTTTAATGGTCACTTTATTCAGCTCCCGATAATCAATACAGAGCCGTAGTGATCCATCCTTTTTCTTAGCAAACAACATTGGCGCACCCCATGGGGAAACACTTGGTCTTATGAAACCCCGATCTAGCAATTCCTCCAACTGCTTCTTCAACTCCTTCAATTCAATTGGTGCCATTCTATAAGGAGGCTTTGAGATAGGCTCAGTTCCTGGAACTACATCAATAACAAAATCAATTTCTCTCTTTGGTGGTAATCCTGGTAACTCTTCAGGAAATATATCGGAAAATTCATTTACCACTCGTATTTCCTCCAATATTGACTTCCTTTGATCAACTTCTATTGCATTTACCCAGCTATCATCACTGATGATCTCCATAACGCTTAACTCCTGTACATTTGCTACTATTGAATCTCCTTTAAATTCTGCTTGTACTCCATCAGAAACTTCAAAAGTTATTTTCTTTTCTTGACAATCAACATTAGCCTTGACTTGAGTCATCCAATTCATCCCCAATATTGCATCATATTTTCCCATATCCAAGAGAATCATATCCGTCTTACTAGTGACATCCTGAATCTGAAATAAACATCCTTTCACCATCTTTGTTGCCATTGTAACGCTTCCTGTAGGACTTCTCACACCAAAGTTGGATTCAGTAGCATTGGTAGTCAAACCTACTCTTTTCACCACTTCAGGGGAGATAAAAGAATGTGTAGCTCCCGTATCGAATAAGGTATAAACAGAATGTCCATCTATCTTAACATGCCCTGAATCATGATAAAAAGTTTTCTCCTTATACTTTTATTATCATAATTCTTATCTTTTACTTATTTCTTAATTCTACATTATCTTCATACTATAACTGCACTCTAAATACTCAAATCTAAATAAAGCATAAGGAAATACTTAAAAACAAAACACACATACCTGCAATAAGCTCAGTCCCTACCACTTCTTCGGGTTCATTATAATCTTCCAGTCCTTCCCTGGGAATGTCTTCATAGATCCATTCACCCTCCAAATTGTATACCCGTACAGTATTAGCTGGAGCTGAACGAGTATTTCCCAAAGTTGGTCCTCCAACTGTTTTCCCCATACTCGGACGTCCAACAACTAATGGTGGTTGTTTAGCTACTTGAGTAGTGATAGTAGCACGCTGTGGACATGCAGTGGAGAAATGTCCTACTTTGTTACAAATGTAACATGTGACAGTATTTTTCCTCGGACAATCTGTCACCCGATGTGAACTATCACCACAAAAGAAACATTTTCCTTGGAGTTGAGGACAATCCCTCGGATAATGATTTCCTTTGCATCTCCAGCATTTAACAATTTCACTAACTGCTTTTCTTTGAATAGGGACTTGGGGTTTTATAATTCTTCTGAATTTGCTACTACTGCTACTTCCAGGTCCTTCAAAAGGCCGTTTTCCAAACACATTAATCTTTCTTCTGCTGGCTTCTTCACTTTGTCTTTTTGCTGTATCCAACACTCTTGCCTTTTCAACCATATCCATAAAGCTTCTGGGTTCAAATTCTATCATCCTTCTCTTCATTTCAGGATCTAATCCTCGAGAGAATATCTGCATCTTTAGTCTATCACTCATCTGATATTCTGGTGGAGCAAACTGTAACAGTCTGTTGAATTCAGATTCATACTGCTCCACAGTTTTTGTTCCCTTTACTATGTCCAATAAGTCTTCACTATATCTTATCCTCAGACTTCCAGGAAAGTAATAAGCCAAAAACTCTCGTCTGAAGTCTTCCCAAGTGATCGGATCTCTTAAACTCCTTTGTCTGGATTCCCACCATGTTCGTACTCGCATCTTAAGCATATAAGTCCCATAAGTGAGTCGAAGGTGTAGTGGTACTTCAAAAGCCTCAAATGACCGTTCTATTTGGTTCAACCAATCTTCAGCTTCGTCTGGCCGACTAGCATAACCTTCAAAATATTTGTTACAGCGAATAAACTCTGGCAACATACTACGTTGCTGTCTCAAATCAGGCTGTACTGGTGGCACCATTCCTGCCTGACCTACTGGAGGTGGAGGAGGCAAGGGTACTTCTCTATCAGCCTCTGCTGGTGGTGCAGGTGCAGGGGGAGTACGTTCCCTTTCCAAAAATGCCCTTAACAGCTCATTTTGTGCCTGTATTGCAGCTAATATTTCATCTGTACGATCCCGCTGCATATGTGGTTCTTCCTCTAGTGCAGGTGGAGCTCCAACTGGAGGTCCTCGTCTACGCCTGTTTTGACTGAAAATTTTATGCCCAACTTTTAGTAAGAATCACTTAATCATAATTAATTAAGTTCAACATTCATTATAAAATGAAAATAAACATAATTATTTTAACACTTATGGTACATAAACTACAACTTTCATTTCTTATAAACAAAAGGAGTTTACCTCCATATAACTTTATGCCCAAAGGACATATTTTATACATAACATAACTTCAGCCAAACCTAACTTTCCACTAGTTCTAGTTTTTATACATAGCACCCTTACTACATGTAACACTCAGAGTACAAAATGAGAAGCTCGCCATCATATGGTATTGGATGAGATTGGATTTTCACCTAGCAAACTTGAGGAGACTAGGGTGAGTTGAGCAATAAGATTAAGAAGCCTACAAAGTGAGGTAGTCGAGCAAAAGTCAAATGGAGATGTCAAATTTCCTTGTCTTTTACTTTTCTTGTTGTATCTTTTGCTTTTGCCTATATTCGGGACTAGTATGATGGCCCTTACAACTTTGTAAGAACTTTGAATGATTGAATGAATAAATTAAGTTTGCTAATGTGCTTATTCTCTCAACACTTATATGTTATTTTATTCTGTTGTTTTGCAATTCAAATGTTTGTACCCAAGCTACTGTGCTAAGGCAATTGGTCATCTAAACATAGAGTTTAGGACACTACTTGATCGGGTAACATGGTGTTTGGTAGCACCAACCCTAATTGGTGCATTGGGTACTTGTGTTGTTGCATCGAGCACTCGAGGTAAGCTTTTGTGCTTAAGACTGATCAAGAAACTTCTAAACAAGTACCAAGGGTTAGGTTTGGATGAGCTTAAAATCTTGTTGAGAGGGCATCATCGTTGAATATTCGTTAGAATGACATGATGGTTGATTTGACAAACATAACTATTGAAGTGCTCAAGGCTTGAAGGGAATGTAAGCTACTTCATAGGCATGTACTAGGGTTGAGTTTGTGATCCATGTGTTGGATAGATCCAAGTTGTTGATTTTCTACCATGATACATAGACAGTTATGGAAGGGCAATGTAGAGTAATGGTTTGCATTACCTTATGCCACTATATAAGGGATTTCAAGTTTAGTTCACTCTTCATTCTTACTCTTATCCTTATTGAAACTTTGTCAAATTCTCCCCACACTATTAATGTCACGATCTCACTTTCACTAATGTCATGCACAAATAAGAATTTACCACTTTTTAAAATAGTAAAATGCTATACTATCAATGGACTCACTTATGGATATAAATGAATAAATTTTAGTGGAAACTATGAACAAATGACATGAGTACGGGTCTACTAATAGTATGGGAAGAGTAATGATAGTCGTATTTTGTAGTGAAGGAAAGAATAGAGTCTAGAAAGATAAAAAGTACTAGATTCTACTATTTTTACTCTAATCTAACCAACTGATTAAGCAATTTTAAAGGAAAAAACATGTAAGTTATCTAAATAGAAGTAAAAACTTTAATGGAATCGAGTGTGGATTTTAGCAATTTCTCAGTATTAGGATATGGATTTCTATATAAAAGATGTATGAACGCGAGTAAACAATTGTTTATGATCGTTGTAGCTATACTTATTTATAATAGTTTAAACATAGATTTTACTTACACTTACAAAATTTATCTAACTTTCATTTCGTAAATTCTATCATATAGCAGGAGTATTGTATTATCAATATCTCATGTACATTATTAGCTAGCTATTCAAGTCTCGTCACTACTCAAATAACTATCTCAGAATTGATTTCTCATTTTAACCAATTTTTAGCTTTAGGTAAGTATAAGGATTTAAGTTTTAATTCTTAAGAATTACCAATTCAAATTTGGAATCCTAGGTTCTATTTGGGTTTTCGAATCTTATTACGATATCTAAACCCCATTAGGATAACAAAGGGGAAGGCCCAATGTATGGGAAATGCTATTTAACTTGACATTAATCCAATACTTAAGTTATACCTAATTACACCATAGAACTAAGTGAAATTCTACTTTTATACTATCATAATACAAAAACATCAATAGCCACAACTACTTTATCATATTCACACACTACCCATAAGCATAATAAGCCTTGTTTATCACATTCATGGAGCATAAACATTCAACACATAATTCACATAAACATGAAAATAAACATTGCATTAAACTAGAACAAAGCTCCCTAAGCTCAACAATGGAGTTCTTTAAGATTTTCCCAATAATCCCCATGGTTGAAATGGAAATCTACAAACCCAAACCTTGAAAAGAACTAAAATCCACTAAAAGTTTGCACTATGATCATGAAAATACAAGAAAACTCCATGGAAATCATAAAACTATGTTAAAAGTAACCTAAGATAGTCTAAAGAAGAGATAATGGCAAAAACTAGAACCTTAAACCCTAGAAATTAATAAGAAAAATTTGCAGAAAAACAAGAAGAAGAAGAAGTTGTTATATTAGCTCATTACAGGCATGATGGTAAGAAAGGGTATTGTCATGATAGTGGACACATGTCAAGTACTTCTCCCCTTTCCTTTTAATGAAACGGCATGTTTTTACTTTAAAAGTCAAGTATAATGTTATGACTATGACTATAGCTGGTATATCCTTTTGGTTTTGCAACTTGATTCAACTCTATTCAAGGTATCGTAATGATAGTAGATAGGCTTACCATCATGCCAGTAGTTGTAACTCTAAGTTTCCTTCATTTTCAGCTTCTTGAATTGGGAAGAGCTTAAATTCTTTAAATATATGTTACTTTTGAGCATTAAAACACAAAAATATGAATTATATTTGTGTTGAGAAATTATATGTGATTTTAATGAAAATTCATATACTTTTGCTAAAAAATCTATTGAATCACATATAGTTATTAGAAAAATCCTTTAGATAAGTGTGTAGTTTTACACACTTATCATTACCACCAACTTTATAACTTACTTGTCCTCAAGTAAGCTTAAACCACTTATAGAACAATAGGTAAAAGATGGACTCTTTACTATTTGGTTGTTAAGTCTATCCTTTAATTTATACATACTAAGTCGTGCATTTTTCAATTCGGCTTTTGGTAAGAAATTAATTGTTCATGAAAGCTAAGTAAATGGTTGAGTGTGCCTAATTACATTTCCAAGAGAATTAGCGAATTAATCCATGGTTCATAGAGTTAAGCCTCTTATTTAACTCAATATTAGATAACCCAAGATTGAGTACGTAGTCATAAAGGAAGAGAAAGACCTTTAATTGGTCAACGTGTATATAGCCCTAATCTTTCCCTTAAGCCAACCATAGTTTTGAAAAATATGACAAAATTAGATTGTTATTTACTTGAATCTCCTAGGAATTTTCAATTTCTTACTTGTGGCTACTTTGTACTCATACATCCTAAAATTTTGTTTAAAGGAGCTTTTTATTCCTCACCTTTTCCTCAAGTGAACACTAGAGGCTAATGAATCCATTCTAGAAATTCATCAATCTAGAAGGTGTGCCAAGCACTTATTAGGCACTTTGAATGTTCACCTATGCTCTATTTTTCTTTTCTTTTTTTTTTTGGTCGGTTTTACCTCCAACTTTAGAATTTTGGCATGTTTTCATTCTATTTTTTTAATTGGGAAATCCTTTTCAAGACTAAAGTAATTTTAGCATTTTCTCTGACACTTATATTGAGCTACTTGGAAATTCAAAGAGCATGATACATGAAAATCAATTTTCTAAAAGACAAATGGCTAACTCTAACTAGTAGTAGCATCTTATTCTCAGATCATGAATCTAAAGTCAAATACAATGGGTAATAATCTAATCCAAAGATTTTGTTTATTAATTCTAGAGTAATGTAATAAATTTACTCCATTTGATCCTTATTCATGAACATAATAAAAACAAAAGCTACTTGCTCTTTTTCACACAACTTAGAGATTTCAAGAAAATAAAATAGACTTAGCAACCAAATAGTTAGCATTAATGTAATATCAATTCAGCAAAGAATAGCCATAGCTTTAATCCACTCCATATATTCTCAACTCATGATTAAATGTAAATTATAAAGGTAGGGTTAGAACAAAACTGCCTTGAGAATTAAGTTATGCTGCTTTGTTTCTCTTTCGCTCTTCAGGATGTCTTAGAGTTAAACTTGAGCCTCTTTAAAGATCTACACAAGAACGAAAATTGTCTCAAAGTATCTTATTTAGCTATTTTCTCAAAACATAAAACAAAACCAGAAAAACTTAAAGGAAAGTGCATGGAAATTAAATAAAACTCTAGTGGGTTGCCTCCTACCAAGCGCTTGGGTTTTAAGTCCCTCAGTTGGACCCTTCTCATAATCATCATGGTGGATCTTTTAGTTGTAGAATTATTTTTTCTTTTGTTACATCTTCTCCTTCATGAAAATGTTTTAGGAGTTGCCCATTGACCTTAAATGATTCTCCAGTGTCTCCTTTTATCTCAATAGTTCCATAAGGGTCAACTTTAGTTACAACATAAGGGCCTCTCCATTTAGACTTTAATTTCCTTAGAAAGAGTTTCAACCTAGAATGGTATAATAACACTTTCTCTCCCTCTAAGAATTTTTGCTTAAGAATTCTTTTATCATGTCATCTTTTGGTCTTCTCCTTGTAAATCTTGGCATTCTCATAGGCTTCATTTTTGAATTCTTCTATCTCATTTAGCTATAGTAATTGATTTTCCACTACTATTTCATGATTGAAGTTAAAAAACTTTACCACCTAATAGGATGTGAGGTTAATAGGATATATGATTACAACATTATGAGATGTATGCCTTTCATATACCGTTGGTACATGTGATAAGCAAGAATAGTATGGAAAATCTATGACTTTGATGACTCTTTTGTCAAGACGTATGTCTATTGTGACTCTTGTGTCTTTTATGACAAAATTTTTTGTCCTTGTGAGTCCTGTCGTGCTGATTGTTAGACATAAAACTAGCCAGTGTCTTTGTAAGTCTTCTTCATCAAGAGTTGTGTCAACTTATTCCAGGTCCAGTTAAGTTCACTTGGTTTGAGTTATTCTCTATCTTCTTGATGTACAACTTGATGGAAAGTTCAAATTTGCTAAACTCATTTTTGCTGATATATGTGTTGACTATGGGAAGTAACTATGATCATTAAGTGATGACCGCAGTATAAGGACTATAGACATGAAGAAATTAAACTTGTTATATTTACCTTAGTTGAAAATTAGGACTAGGACAATGCGTAAATGATAGGGATGAGGCGAAAAGGCATATTGGCCAACTATGGGATAGATAAGGAAATAATGGAAGAAATGACTGTGAGTTCCATAGGACTAACTAATACAAGAGTTTGAACTAACCGAATGGATGAAATGAGGATTGAGTGGAGATATTAGTTTAAACGGGGATAAAGGAGTAAAATAGAAACATGCTAGCTTGATATGAGCAATGATCATATATAGTAATATGATGGTTATGGTATTTAAGATAAGAACCTAACGAAGTTACAATAATAGATTAGTTGTTATGGAGAGACGACTTGAACAAAAAGTGAGAGTGAAACATGACCAACTATATTAAGCGTATATAGTAAAAGTTAGAAACACATGATGAAGGAAGTAATGAGACAAGTAAGTTAAAAAAAAAGGTTCATGAGTTGATAAATTTGAGGTTAATGATGCATAAGTCAGCGTAGAAGGGTTTCACCTTCATAAAAGTGGATGATTATGATGTGAAAAAATAAAATAAAATAAAAAACTATAATTGTGCAACAAAAGCAACGATGACCCTATAGCTTAGATATTGAAAATATGGAAGTTTAAAGAATGAAACTTTTTATAAAGGAGGTGGAATGTGAGATCCCATTTTTCAAGCAACTACCTTTAGCCTAGAATGATAGTTGATTTTTATTATCTAAACATATAACTTAGGGGGTATAATCATAAACCCACTATCGTTAACTCTAGTAACGAGTTCTAAACCCATTATCAATAACTCGAGTAACGGGTTCTAATCTAATCAAGACTATAGGTTTAAATTATTTAGATAATAAAATTTATGGATTGAAAAGAAATAATATTTAAAGATGTTATATATATTCATCATAGATGTCATGTTAAATATATATTGATAAATTAATATAAATCTTAATATGCGTATACATATACATATATATATAAATGAAAGAATTCATTATGTATGTATGGTACTTAACATGTAAATGTAAATGCAATTTTATGCTTGTACCAACATATATATATATATATATATATCTATATTGATACCAACTACATATCAGTAAATCTAAGCAAAATATTAACTTAACGAAGTTTATATGAATTAAATACTATTATTAACACCTAATAATAGGCATGCAGCAACCCGCTTTGAGTAAAGTGTAAATCATCTTATGAATTTCACTGAAACATGACACTTAGCCTAGGAAATAATGTATGCTCAATTAATAATTAAACTCATGGACCCCATATAATTTGAGAAAGGAATGCTTACTTACCTATCACAATAGTAAAACTATGCAGTAAATTAATATTTGAACTTATCAAGTTGACTTACCATTTTGCTATTAGGAAGTTTGGACATGGCTAGAAAAAGAATAGTTACACTAAGTAAGGGTAAGGATGAGCTACATAGTAGATCAAATTATGTGATGATAGAAATGAATTTTCTTCCGATACCTAGACTAGTTGAGTGTCTCAGTAATATTGGACCTTATAATTTTCATTGACCTACAACCAATATAAAAGCTATGAAGCATCATTTCTCCAATGTTTTGAAAATGGTTCAAATGGCGGGGAGATCACAAAAGAAAACTAGATTTAATTTAGAAATATTTAGGCAAATCAAAGAAAAAAATTTGACAAGTATGGTCATGCGTGGATCCAAAGTAGTTATGACTCTTCTTTAGTGGTGGCTTAGCATCTGAAGTCTGATGATATGGTGACTCTTTCCAACTAAGAGTGATCACCGAACGACGATCAATGATTAGAAAGGTAACCTCTGAATTTCCACTTTTGGATTGCCATTGAAGTCAATACCGAGAAAGGGTATTTTCGGCCTAATAACCATATTGATCAATCTTGTTTCTTATGATATATTAATAGTACTCAAAATAACAACCATGACGATATAAAGTTTACTGAAATTGAATAAGGTATGAGTGAGATATGGTTAAATGAAGTTTAAGAAATGCGTTAATGAAAGCTTATAAGAATTTAGGTTTGACCCATACTTAACTTGAAGATTATGTTTATATTTTCATAGGTATGATATGTAAGGAGGGATCATATCACAAAGTTTAGGATTTTGCACTACACTTAAGCCTAGGTAGGTAGATTTAACCTATGCTTGGAGCAGGTATATTGCTACTCATAACATTGCATGCTATTTGATGCTATGTTGATTGGATATGACTATATCTAGACTGAACTAATATGTTACTATAGTAAATGTTGATGTGGTGATTTTAAATGACTATTGCTATATCTTGGTTAAACAATTATGCTACTATGTTGGGTGTTGATGTGGTGTTTACGAATGATTGTATTAATTAGGGAAGTTGAGTGATTGCTAACCTAATCTTCTAGGTGTTCATCTAAGTGAACCCTAAGTTTTCTACTAGAGAGAGTTTGAAAACTAGAACAAGATAACTAGGTTGAATAAAATTTAAAGGTTGATGGTGTTGAATAATATACTTGAGTTGTTATTATAGAGCATGGCATAAAAGGGAACTAGAATTTTTAGTTAGAGGCATCCAAGTCATCAAGAAAAATCATGGCTTTATGAACTCAGTTATTGGAAGCATATAGATTCTCATTGCTCAAGCCTCTTGACTATTTTGATAGTCTGATTTGGTAAACTACGATGTATAGTCTAATTTTGTAAAACAAAGTTAGGGGTTCTACTCCTAGGTAGCTCTTTGTTGCCATTTTGATATAGTAGACTATAATTTGTAGTCTAATTTGGTTAGGGGGGCTTACTCTCAGGTAGCTCCTTATTGCCCTAGGTTCTTGGATGTTATATCCAGATGGTCGGTTATGTCGATTAACTAGATAAGGATTTTCGAAGGGTATAGGATATCGGTATGATGCATGCCATATGCATGAGCCTAGCATGCTGCATTGCTAGCAATAAATGCCTGGTCAGGCTAATGTATGTGTGGAGTTAAACCTGGTGATTATGATTGAAATGTTTTAATTGTGATATTAACTAAATGATAGGAATTAGCCCCCTAGACTGATCACCTGAAGCTAAGCTAGAGGACTTCAAGGGCTCGTACAGAAAATACTAGGTCTAAGCCATAGCCGAGACGGGGACTCCTATCCTGACCTAACCTCCAATTGACCTGCTTGTCAGATCCTTACGTGCGTCTAACATGCTCTTGCCCAACAACGAAGTCCTAATCTAGAAGATAGCCTAGAACTAGTCAAGCCAAGCTCCCGATCTGATCTATTAGCATCTGACTTCAAGACAACTAACCTTTTTTTAAGTTGATTGGCTCCTAACTTGATTTAGATCAAGTTAGCCCCTGACTATAATGCATTCTTGCTTTCGCTTACGTTGTATCATATCCCTGATGTCTAACTACCAAGCGATACGTGTCTTCAGACACAATGTTCTAGAATGATTTTCTGTATCGAATATTCTTTGTCTCTTTTACCCCTTTTAGTATGTCTTATGTAACCTAGTATAGAATACCCTTTTTTCTTTTCATACATGTAAAGCAACCTTAGTGAACGGGTGTATAAATGCCCACTTTCTTGTATACGAGCATCATCCAACTTTCAAAATAGAAATTATTCACTTTGAGCTACCTTAGAGCTTTCATTATCATTTAACTCTTATCTATTCTCTTTATCAAGGAGTAATGGCCAGTAACCCTTCAATTTGGACAGGTATGTCATATATGGCGGGTTGTTAGTTGAGTAGGATCGAGTGGTGTGTCATATCTATTTGGTAGCTACCCGAACTTTACTAGCTTTTTCTTTGTTCTTTTCAGTTCATTTTGTTGTGGTACCTCTCCGTATATTTGACCCTGGAGATACATCAGTTTCGCTAGTATCAAAGCCAGGTTCCGTAAGGGAATGTGTAAAGTTGCAATGAAGTTTTTGTTCACTTTACTATTAGTAGCTATTATGTTCCTTCCGTAGCTATTACAATGTGTTGGTGTGACAGTAAGAGTGGTTTTATTGTTACTTAGCTTTACTTTGTTTTTCATTGGGAAAACAAAGCAAGTTTGTTTCTATCTTATTTGAGTGACTATTAGGTGATGAAGTTGTTAGCTAGTTGTTAATCCATTTGAGAAGTATCGTATTATGTCAGATTCAAGTATTCGGGGAGTTATTGGTGACTAAGGTAAAGGTACTAAACCTAGTTATGGTTTTAATGGTAATAACACCCTAGGGTCTATTGATGACAAGCTTAACAGACGAAGACAAACCCTAGGGTGTTACTACCATTAAAACCTATAGGAAGATGCCCTTGAGAGACACTTTAGCAGATGCAATCAAACTAATCACCCAATTCAACTGCCACAAGCTGGAGGAGTAGCAAATCGAGCTGTTAGATGAAGACTAGAGTTGGAGGAGATTGGTGAAGATGACAAGGAGTTGGGTGTTAAAGGGTTTGGTGAAGAAGAAGAAGTTGATTATGGCCAAGCTGATGTGGAAGAGCTAGAGGCCCATACAGTATCGAGGTTCATTTCTGGACTCGAGTATGATATTCACAATATTGTAGAAGTATAGAGGTTTTAGAATTTGGAAGAGGCTATCAAAACAGCTTAAAGGGTCAAAAAGCAGAGGAGAAATGTTCTAAGTCAACTTGGGACAACATTTTCTTGAGCCCTGGTACTACGCTGACCTATTCAAGCTAAGCTTAAGAGACCATACTGAGCCAAGGAAAAGAATGACCGACCTAAGGATAGCCAAGCAAGTCAATATGGTCAAGTAGGATAGTCAGGCCAAGCCGACGCTAGGCCGCCCCCAAGAATGTATGAGAAGGGATAGACCTCTGGACAAAAGTCTAGCGAGGTGAAATGCTTTAAATGCTTAGGCTTCTGAGACATGGCTACTAAGTGTCCCAATCGATGTGTCATGGTGCTTCGAGGAGATGTAGTAGATAGCACCAATGAGAGTGAACCTGAAGATGAGGACATTCGATAGGCAGAAGCGTAAGAGGAAGAGGAAACCTATGTTTATGCCAACCAGGGAAAAGTGATGACCTTAGTCTTAAGACAACCTGCTTTGCAAAAACCTATTGATTGAAATTGACTTAAATGATTAGCTCCTACTATTTTAGAAATCAAGACTAATAAAAATTTGGTTGATCTCATAGTACATATTTTAAGTAGAAAGTTTAGAAGATCTAAATTTCCAAAGAATTTCTTATGATTTGCCAACATTCCTCAAAAAACTACGCAAGTTAACCATCTTTTTATGGACTTTGACCTATACCTCTATTGTACCAACAAATTACCTTAAGTTCCTTCAAAGATGGGATTATCTAAGGAGCTAAATAATTTTTGAATTTTGAAGCCTTCTAAATATTTATTTACCAAACTCTTAAGATAAAAAAGTTCAAAGATCCAATAATCCACATTTCCATACCTTATATTTTATTTTTATTAATCAACAAGAAAGGATCAAGGCATGAAAACATCTTAAAATTTTATGCCCACTTAGGTTTAACTTTAGATTTCGCTCTCCATAAGAATTCTTTTAGTGAGATTTCATCTAGCTTTTTAGGTATCCATACTTTCCAAGTCTATGAGAAAATTGTTTTGGTTAGTGAGGTTAGAACTTTTTTTCTTCTTTCTTTCTTTCTTTCTTTCTTTCTTCTTCTTCTTCTTCTTCTTTTTTTTTTTTTTGGTTGAATCCTAAATGATAGGGATCAAGAACCAATCACGTACTCCTAAACCTGAGTACTTTCTCAAATGGTTCATCATGCTATCTTAGGAGAATTAAGTACCAAGGAGTAGTGTTTACCCTAATCCAATCTGGCAAGCTGCTCACTCTCCGTACCATCCAAGAGATTGCCAAGGTGATAAGCTAATGTATTAAGTTAACCCTTCCACAACACACCAGTCTAAGTACTAAATCTAGATGCAGCGATCTCCACAATGCCAAAGCTGAGCTAACAACTATTAAGAGGCGATCATCCAAGGCTGATCCTAAGTGTAATTCATCCTTGAGCCACCCCTTATGATGGGTTATTGACTATTGGTCCAATCACTCATACATGCCTTAGAGGCCTCCAGTCCCTTACCTGAAGGATTCTTTCTTGTCAACCCACTGATTATGTGAAACAGTATGTTGAAGGAGGATAGCTGAATTCCTTGAGAGCTCCAAGTGGTTATACAATGCTCTGTTCATTATCGTGTGCCAATGCTGACTTTCCTCTAATCAATAACTTTATGCTAAGTGACTAGACTTTCAACTGCTAAGAGTCTCCAGCTAAATAAATGCAACTAACTCCTAGCCGGGTACTACTCTTTCGACCTCTTTCCAACTCTCATGACATCCTTTCACTTCTCGGCATCCTTGTTGCCACAACACCTTGGTTCCTCTCGCTTGCTGTACTTAAAGAAGCCTTGTACGGATCCAATGTCGCATTGCCATCTGACCTCTTCATCTGATATTGTACTATTTTTTCCTTTTTTTCTTTTTTCCTTTTTATACCTTTTCGTATGTACAAGGAATCCTCTTTCGTATATACCTTCTTATAATTTCTTTATTTGTAATGTTGCCCTAGGGACTTACTATAAATAGTCCATTTCCCTTATAAACTGGGATCATCTATCTTTTACACATAAACATTGAATATACTATTCTTGTGAGACAACCTTCTCCAAGTCTACTTTTATACACTGTTATCTAATCTTGCCGAGTAACTCAAGATTAGTGGCGAGTGAACCTTAGCATTAACTTGTGCATCATATCAAGTGAAGTGTCAAGTTATGTTGTGTTCGTTGGTGTATCATATCCTCCTAATAGCTCTACATTGGCTACTCAACTCAGTTTGTAGACCCTACTCACTCTGTTTTCTTCAATATCTTGAAGGATCCACTATTTCAGATTTGCAATGGTAAGTCCTAGTAATAACTGAGCTCCTAGGCGCATCAAATAATCCTACTATCAAAGCTTGAAGTTGAGACTAAGAGCTATGTAGTATTTATGTATGTGTAAGGATTTCTCATGTAGAGAGTACTTCCAAAACCTCATGTGAGACTGTCGAATCCTAAAGTTCAAGGAGAAATTAACAATGCTAAGAGTGATGCTCATGGTCACGATTGTATGACCCAATAAACACCACATACTACTGATGAGTAGATACAAGACCTTGCTACTATTGTGGTTAATTTAGCTACTTCGATACAAAGAGTTCTAGAGACTAAGTCGCGTGAAAGAGTTATTGAACAAGGCCGAGAGATGAGTGATAGGCTAAGAAGGCAGATGAATGAACAAGCACCAAAAGCCTTTCCTGTGAACTAAGCACTACCCCATCGTGGTGAAAAAGCTATAAGAAGAAGATTAGAGTTGGACGAAGTGGAAGAGTATGAAGAAGAAGAGGAGCAGTATGTTAGAGTTGACGAGCATGAGCTTAGAGCTCCTAGGGGAGCCAAACAACTCAAGGTATAGAGTCTGAGCTTCAACGGGTTTAGTAGTGTTGACAACCACTTAAATTAGGAGGAGAAGATAAAAAAGATATTCGATTTTTACGATCATGAAGATGCTGTTGTATTCAAGTGGTTGCATTAGAATTTTCCAAATATGCTGCAATGTGGTGGAAGAAACTGCAAAATATTTGGATAAGAGCTAAACGAAAAGTCCAAACATGGAATGAAATGAAGAGAGTCCTGAGAAGTAGGTTCATTCCTGAACATTACGAGCAAGAGTCTTAAGTTTCTTGCCGAACTTTGAGGAGGACCAGAGGGGGAATTTGTTCCATGCTAAGTGTACCATCAAAGGCTAATTATGCATAATCATAGTAGATGGAGGAAGTTGTACTAATATGGTTGTGCAATCCTTTGTGCAAAGGTTAGGTCTACTGACCTCAAGGCATCCCCGACCTTACAAGCTACATTGACTTCATGCTAAGGGTGATTTACACGTGACTGAATAGGTGACGGTACCGTTTAGTATGGGAAATGTATACAGGGATGAAGTAGTGTGCGATATCATCCCTATAGGAGCTTTACATCTATTGCTTAGACGACCTTTGTTATTCGACCGATGTGTTATGCATGACCAGTATAAGAACACCTATGCCTTTGTTAAGGATGGAAGGAAGATGGTGTTGTAAACCTTAACCCTGTCCTAAGTAAATGAGACCCATAATTAGCTCACTCGAGCTAATAAGAAGAAAGCCCCAGTGATAAGCCATAGAGAGCTTCGATCTATTAAGAAAGTTGATTAACTAATGTTCCTGTTGGTTAACAAATCGATGGAGATAAGGGAGTTACAGAATGTTCCAGAAGAGATCTGAAGCTTGCTAAATGAGTTTTCTAACCTATTTTCAGAAGAACAACCTAAAGGACTGCCACTAGTCTGCAGCATAGCGCATTGTATTAATCTTTAGCTAAGTGTTGCTTTACTGAACCAACCAGTTTATAGGATGAACCTTGAACAAGTTACTGAGCTGAAAAGATAGGTAGACGAACTCATTGAGCAAGGGTACGTAAAGGAAAGCATGAGCCTATAAGTTGTACCAGCTTTACTCATTTTGAAGAAGGATGGTTCATGGTGCACAAGCATTAATAGCTAAGCAATCAACTAAATTACTATCAAGTACCGGTACCCAATACCGAGGCTCGATGACATGTTAGATGTGCTTCATAGTGTAAAGATATTTTTGAAGATTGATATGTGAAGTGGCTACCACCAAATTCACATAAGGCCAGGAAATAAAGGGAAGACTACCTTTAAGACTAGGCATGGGTTGTATGAATGGTTGGTTATGCCGTTCAGACTTATTAATGCACCAAGCACATTCATGAGGTTAATGAACCATATAATATAGCCCCTAATTAGGAGATGTGTAGTCGTGTACTTTGATGATATATTGGTATACAATGTTGGCCTGAACGACTATGTACAACATCTTCATGAAGTCTTTGACATTTTACGAGCTGAGAAGTTGTATGGGAATGTGAAGAAGTGTATGTTTTGCTAGAAAGAGGTGATTTTCCTAAGGTTTGTAGTGTTAGGGGAACGAATCTAAGCAAATGAGGAGAAAATCCGAGTTATTTTGGGATGGTCGACACCAAAAATAGTCATTGAAGTCTGAAGTTTCCATGGCTTAACTTCTTTTTGTAGGCGATATATAAAGGACTTTAGCACAATAGCTGCCCCATTGACTAAACTGACAAAGAAGAATGAAGGGTTCAGGTAGAGTAATTGAGTTGAGTGAAGCTTCAAGGAAATCAAGTAGAAGCTCACCTCGGCACCTATCCTTTCACTACTAGATTTCGACAAGCCCTTTGAACTGGAGTGCAATGCATTGGGAGTTGGAATTAGTGCTGTCTTGATGCAAGGATGACGGTTCATTGCTTACCATAGTGAGAAACTGAGTAGCCCAACCCTAAACTATTTTGTGTACGAGAAGGAGATGTATTCCTTTTTCCAAGCCTTTATCGCTTGGCAACACTACTTGTTACCTCGAGAGTTTGTTATTTATATTGACTACGAATCATTGAAGCATTTGGTGAGTCAAAACAAGCTTTCAAAGAGGTAAACCAAGTTATTGAAGTTCATGGAGATTTTTTCGTTCGTCAACCTATACAAGAAGGGAAGTGCAAATGTGGTCATTGACAGTTTGTCACAACGGCAAACCTTGCTGACCACTCTGTAGAAAAAATTATTAGGATTCTTACTAATTACCACACAGTATGCTCAAGATTCTCTTTTCAGCCTTATCATAGAACAGTGCAAGGACAGAATTGTTGTCAAGGGATATTATCTCAAGGATGGCTATCTACTCAAAAACCGTAGGCTGTATATTCCAAATTGCTCCATACATGAACTGTTGGTCTGAGAAACTTACAGTGGTAGACTTTCGGGCTACTTTAGGGAGATTAAGACAACCAATCTATTAAAAGAGAATTTTTACTGGCTGGGTCTAGCCAAATGTCTATAAGGTAGTCGATCGTTGTGAAGTGTGTAAGCATGCTAAGGGGAAGCGAGAACCTCATGGAGAGTACATGCCTCTACCAATGCCTACCTTACCATAGGTCAACCTTAGCATGGACTTTGTCCTAGGGTTGCTCCAGACATCTAAAGGGAAAGATTTTATTTTTGTTATAGTGGACCATGTTAGCAAGATGGCGCACTTTATTCCATGCCATCGGACTAATGATGCTTTATATATTGCTAATTTGTTTTTGTAGGAGGTTGTATGACTACATGGAGTACCGAAGACTATTGTCTCAGATCAGGGTACAAAATTTTTGAGTTATTTCTAAAAGACTCTTTAGAAGAGACTTGGGACTAAGCTAATGTTCAGCTCCAGTAGCCACCCTCAAACTGATGGCCAGACTAAAGTGGTGAATAGGATACAAAGCAATCTACTCAAAGCTATTATAGGGAAGAACTTAAGGGATTGAGATCTGTGCCTACCAGTCGTAGAGTTTGCATACAACCGAACTGTCTATAGCACTATAGGGAAGATCGCATTCGAGGTTGGTTATGGCCATAACCCATCCATTCCCTTGGACATGGTTAGCACCCCAGTAGCTATTGAAGAGAGTCAATTTAGAGTTGATTGAGCTCGAGAATTACATGAACTGTACCAGTCCATAAAAAAGAAGATTGCTAAATTCAATTAGAGATAGCAAGAGATTGGTATTCGAGACCGTTGAACTGTTTCTTTCCAACCAGGAGACTTATTATGGATACATCTCAGCCGAGAATGATTCCCACACTTAAGACAGAACAAACTGTCTCCTTGAGCCGATTGTTTGTTCAAAGTCCTAAAGAAAATCAACTGCAACACTTACCAAATTGAGTTGCCTGATGACTATGGAGTTTCTTCCACCTTCAATGTATCCAATTTGATCCCTTACCAATCAATAGAAGATGACCCCACGTATGCCTTAGGAAAGGAGGCAAAAACCACTTTAGATTTGAGGGCAAATCTTTCCAACCCCTAGGCAGATGATAGGAATCAACTCCCTAAACCGATCACCTAAAGCCAAGCTAGGGGACTTTAAGGGCTCGTACGAAAAATACTAGCTCTAAGCCATAGTTGAGACGGGGACTCCTATCCTGACCTAACTTCTAACTGACTTATCAGTTAGATCCTCATGTGTATCCAACATGCTCCTATCTAACAACAAAGTCCTAATCCAGAAGATAGCTTAGAACTAGTCGAGTCAAGCTCCCAACCTGATCTAGATTAGGTTGGCCTTTGATTGTAACACATTCCGACTTTCGCTTACGTTGTACCATATCCCAAATGTTTAGCCACCAAGCGATACGTATCTTTTGACACAATGTTCTAGAATGATTCTTTCTTTTTTGTACTAAATATTCTTTGTCTCTTTTACCCCTTTTAGTATGTTTTATGTAACTTAGTGTAGAATACGCTTTTATTTTTTAATATATGTAAAGTAATCCTAGTAAACGGGTATATAAACCCCTACTTTCTTGTATATGAGCATCATCCAACTTTTAATGCAAAAATTATTCACTTTGAGCAACCTTAGTGCTCTCGTTATCATTCAACTCTTATCTATTTCCTTTAGTAAGGAGTAGTGGTGAGTAACCCTTCAATTCAAACTTGTATGTCATATTTAGTAGGTTGTTGGCCAAGTAGCATTGAGTCGTGTATCATATCCATTCAGTAGCTGCCTGGACTTTGCTAGCTTTTTCTTTGTTCTTTCTGGTTTGCTTCATTATGGTGCCTCTCTGTATGTCTAACCTTGGAGACATATCACTAAATTGTATTGTTTGTTATCCACTCTCACTCGACTTCAATAGTTAAGGGGATAAAATTTTTTATCCTCAAGTTATTAGCATTATGAAGGGCTTAACAATAGGGGAAATGTCCACTGAGAGTATAAGTCGAAGTTAGCAACTTTTGGATGAAACTTGTACTAAGGCAGGAATCCTACTATTTTGAAGATGACAAAAGAAAAGAATTGTTCATATTATGATGTAAATAGTGAATTTTACATATAAGTTCTAATAAAATTTCTAGCTAAACTTTGATGTAGCAACCCTATTATCATATAAATAAAGTTTTCTTTTGATGAATGAGCAAGTTAAGTTAAGTTTTTAACATGTATTCCTTTGTGACGATACATTCTATGCTGAGCTGAGATGTGACATATATGGCTTAATGTTTGCCAAGAACTTTCTTTTCTGTCTTTTGAGATCCCATAAGGCAAAATCCCACTCACCAAGTAATTGATAATGTCCACATACTAAGTTACAATAATGGTTGAGATGGAGAATGATTGCTCATCGGGAAAGAACCCATTAATAGGTAGCTCTTCTTTTCTATTAACAATTCTAGAGAAATGATCAGGTACCAAATTTTTAGTCCCCTTCTTATTTCTTATTTATAAATCAAACTCTTGTAAGAGTAAGATCTATTGAATAAGTCATAGTTTCTCATCACTCTTAGAAAGAAGGTATTTCAATGTAGCATGATTAGTGTATACTGTCATTTTTGATCTAATGAGGTACAAGTGGAATTTATCACAATCAAATATCACCACCAACATTTCTTTTTTGGTTGTTGCATAGTTTTTCAATTAGTTGTTTGTTTTGATAGCATAATAGATTGCTTGAAATAATCGTCCTTTTCGCTAGCCTAATACAGCTCTTACAACCATATCACTTGCATCATTCATCAATTCAAAGGAAGGTTCCAATCTAGTGCTACCATCATTGGTGCTGTAGTCAATCTAGCTTTTAACTTCTCAAAAGCTTCTACACAGGCTTTGCCAAAATGAAATGTTGTATCTTTTTTATGTGTCTTTACGATCGTACATATGGAGAAGTACCACAACTAATGAATCGAAAAGGAAATAGAAAGGAAATTAGCAAAACTTGAGTAGCTAGCAAATGGATATGACTCACCACTCAATCTATCCTACTCGACCTATAATTCACCGGATATGACACACCACTACTTGCCACTACTCTTTGCTAAATGGAATAGATAAGATTTAAGAGTTAAGAGATGACGAGAACACTAAGGTTGCTCAAATGAGTCATTTCTATATTGAAAAAAGACCTAAAAAAATTTGCATACAAGGAAAGTGGGGGTTTATATACGTGCCCACTAGGGTTATTCTACATGTATGAAAAGACAAAATGGTATTTTACACTAGGTTACATAAGATATACTAAAAGGGGTAAAAGAGAAAGAATATATAGCACAAAAAAGAAAGAATCATTCTAAAACACTGTATCAGAAGACACATGTCGTTTAGTGGTTGGACATTTGGGATATGGTACAACGTAGGCGAAAGCTAGAATGCATTATTGTTAGGGGCTGACTTGATCTAGATTAGGTTAAGAGCTAATTAGCATAGCAAATGGTTAGCTGTCTTGAAGATAGACGCGAGTGAGTCAAGTTGGTAGCTCGGCTTGGCTGGTTTTAGGCTGTCTTCTAAAAAGGGATTCGCTGTTGGGTAAGAGCATGTTAGATACACATGAAGATCTGAGAGACAGGTTGGTAGGTAGTCGAATTGGGATAGGAGTCCCTGACTCAGCTATGGCTTAGAGCTAGTATTTTCCGTATGAGCCCTTAAAGTCCTCTAGCTCAAATTCTTGTGATTGATCTAGGGGGTTAATTCTTATCATCTACATGGGGGTTAGAAGGATTTGTCCTCAAATTTGAAGCAATTTTTGCTTGTTCTTCTAGGGCGTTCACAGGGTCTTCTTTGATTAGTTGGTAGGGAATCAAATCGGATACATTGAAGGTTGAGGAGACACCATATTCATCAAGCAACTTGATCTGGTAGGCGTTACAGTTGATCTTTTTCAGGACCTTGAACGAACCATTAGCTCGGGGAGATAGTTTGTTTTGTCTCAAGTACGAGAATTGTTCTCGACTAAGATGTATTGATATTAGGTCTCTTAGCTGGAAAGAAATGGTTCGGCGGCCTCGGTTACCAATCTCTTGTTGTCTCTAATTGAACTTAGTGATCTTCCTCATGATAGACTAGTGTAGCTTATGTAATTCTTAGGTTCAGTCTACTCCGGATTGATTCTCTTTAATAGTTGCTGGGGTACCAATCATATCTAGGGGAATGGTAAGGTTAAGGACATGGACGACCTCAAATAGGGTCTTCTCAATAATGTTACGGTCTGGTATGTAAACTCCACAACTGTAGGCACAGATCCTAAACCCTCAAGTTCTTTCCCACAACAGCTCTAAGTAGATTACCTAGTATCCTATTTACTACTTCAATCTAGCCATCAGTCTGAGGGTTGCTATTAGAGTTGACTACGAGTTTGGTTCTAAGTTTTCTCTAAAAAGTCTTTCAAAAATAGCTCAAGAATTTTGTGTCCCGATCTAAGACTATACTTCTCGATATTCCGTATAGTCAGACAATCTCCTACAAAAACATATTACAATATATAAAGCATCATTAGTTCAATGGCATGGAATGAAGTATGCCATCTTTCTGAAATGGTCCACTATAACAAAAATGGAATCTTTCCCTCAAGATGTTTGGGGCAACCCTAGGACAAAGTCCATGCTAAGGTCGACCCAAGATAAGATTGGTGTTAGTAAAGGCATGTACTCTCCATGGGGTTCTCTCTTCCCCTTGATACGCTTACCACTTTACAACTGCACATGCCTTATGGATATCCTTGGCCAAACTTGGCCAATAGAAGTTCTTCTTCAATAGCTTGGTTGTCTTAACCTCCCCCAAATGTCCTGATAACCCTCTACTATGAGCTTCCCTGACCAATAGCTCACGCGTAGAGCAGTTTAGTAAGCAGAACCTGTAGTCCTTGAATAGGTAGCCGTCCTTAAGAGAATAACCCTTAACAGCAATTCCATCTCTATATTGTTCTATGATGGGGCAAAATGAAGGTCATGAGCATAGTGCTTGGTAATGAGTGAAAATCCCAATAATTTAGTTTGCAAAGTGGTCAACAAGGTCTGTCGTTATGATAGAGCATTGGCGACTACATTTCTACTTCCTCTCTTGTGTTGAATGACATACGAGAAACCCTCTATGAATTTTAACCACTTGGCTTGCCTCTTTGAGAGCTTGATCTAACTCCCTAGATGCTTTAATGATTTATAGTTAGTGTAAATAACAAATGCTCGTAGTAGTAGGTAGTGTTACCAAATGGTAAGAGTTCAATAAAGAGAATACGGCTCTTTCTCATATACAGAATAGTTCAAGGTAGGACCACTAAGCTTCTCACTGTAGTAGGTAATAGGTTGTCGCTCTTGCATCAAGATAACACCAATTCCCACTCCTGATGCATCGTATTCCAATTCAAAGGGCTTGTCAAAATCTAGTAGTAAAAGGACAGGTGCCGAGGTGAGCTTCTCCTTGATCTCCTTGAAGTTTTGCTTAGCTTAGTTGTTCCATTTGAACCCTTCATTTTTCTTTGTCAACTCGATCAATAGGGTGGCTATTGTGCTGAATTCCTTAATAAATCACCTATAAAAAGAAGCTAAGCCATAGAAACTTCGGACTACAATGACATTTTTCAACGTCGACCATTCTAGAATAGCTCAAAGCTTCTCCTCATTTGCTTAGATTCCTTCCCCTGACACTACAAACTCTAAGAAAACCACCTTATTTTAGAGAATGTACACTTCTTCACATTCCCAAACAATTTCTCAGCTTGCAGAATGCCAAATACTTCATGAAGATGTTGAACATGGTTGTTCAAGTTGGCATTGTGTACTAATAGGTCATTGAAGTACATGACCATACATCTTCCAAGAAGAGGGTGTAACATATGGTTCATTAACCTTATAAATGTGCTTAGTGCATTAGTAAGTCCGAATGGCATAACTAACCATTTGTAGAGTCCATGCTTAGTCTTAAAGGTAGTCTTTCATTCATCGCCTAGCCTCATGCAAATTTAGTGGTAGCCACTCTGCAGATCAATCTTTGAAAATATCTTTGCACCATGAAGCTCATCCAACATGTTATTGAGCACCAATATTAGATATCTATACTTGACAATAATTTGGTTGATCATTCAATTATCGATGCACATGCGTTACAAACCATCCTTCTTTGAAACGAGCAAAGCTGGTACAGTATAAGGGCTCATAGTCTCCTTCACATATCCTCGCTCAATGAATTCGTCTACCTATCTTTTCAGCTCGGTAGCCTGCATAAGGTTCATCTTATATGCAGGTTGGTAAGCTAGAGTGGTGCCCGACTGTAAATTAATACAATGCTTTACACCTTAGATTAGTGGTAGTCTTTTAGGAAATTCTTCTAAAAACAGGTCGGAAAACTCATTTACCAAGCATCGGATTTCTTCCAAGACTTCCTGCAATTCCCTCATCTCCATCAATTATCTAACCAATAAGAACATCAATTCATTAGTCTTCTCATCACTAGGGCCTTTTTCTTATTAGCTCGAGGGAGCTGATTATGGGTTTCATTTACTTGAGATGAGGTTAAGGGTTGAAACACTATCCTCCTTCTAGCTTTAATAAAGGCATAAGTGTTCTTATACCCATTGTATATAACATGTCAGTTGAACAACCAAGGTCGTCCTAGTAGTAGGTGTGAAGCTTCTATAGGGACAACATCGCACACCACTTCGTCTCAGTATACATTTCCAACACTGAACAGCATGGTCACTTGTTCAATTAAGTGCAAAGCACCCTCGTCATGAAGCCAATGCAGCTTATAAGGTCGGGAATGTTTTGAGGTTGGCAAATACAACCTTTGCACAAAGGACTATGCAATAACATTAGTACAACTTCTTACATCTATGATGACCGTGCACAATTGGCCTTTGATAGTGCACTTATTATGGAATAGGTTCTTTCTTTGCTTCTCCTCAGAGTTTGGTAAGGAACTCAGGACTTGTCTTAGGACTAAGGTCATGACTTCTCCCTAGTCGGCACAGACATAGGTCTCCTCTTCCTCCTCCACTTTGGGTTCTCTAACATTCTTTTCTTCCTCGAGGTCACTCTCGTCGATACTATCCACCACATCTCTTTGAAGTATCATGACATACCAGTTCGGACATTCAGCAGCCATGTGTTCAAAGCCTAAGCGTATAAAACACTTCACCTTACTGGTCTTCCATCCGGATGGCTAGTCTTACTCATAGGTTCTTAGGGTCAGCTTAGTCTCGAGTTAGCTCGACTTTCCTGTTTGGCCATATTGGTCTACTCGGTGTTTATCAGGTCGGTCATTCCTTTCCTCAACTCAGTATAGTCTCCTCGAGTTAGCTTGAATAAGTTGGCGCAATACGAGAATGTTTGCCTAGGTTAGCTCGTAACATTTCTCCTTTGCTTTCTGACCCTCTGTGTGATTTTGATTGCTTCTTCTAAAGTATAAAACCTCTATACTTCAACGATATTGTGAATCTCATACTTGAGTTCAAAAATGAATCTTGATACTGTATAGGCTTCTAGTTCTTCTACGTCAACTCAAATCACCAACATCTGGAATTCTTTGACATAGTCATCAACAGATCGATTTCCTTAGCGAAGCTCTTGCAATTTTGCAAACGTATTTTACAGGTACGTCTTGAGCACAAATTTACCCCTCAATAACCTCTTCATCTCATCCTAAGTTCTGATACCTTGTCTTCCATCCCTTGTTTGAGCTGCATTCAGATTTTTCCACCACATTATTGTATACCCAGTAAACTCCAATACAGCAAGTTGAACCTTGACATTATCCATATATCTGTAATAGTCAAACACCTTCTCGACCTTCTCTTCCTATTCTAAGTATTTAGCAGTATCTCCACTTCTACTGAAGGGTAGGATTTGAACCTGGACATTATGTAGCCCTCGAGAAACTCAGCGTCCTCGTCCTAGTAATGGGTAATAGTTAGCTTCCTCTCCTTTCTCCCCAAATTCTTTAACATCTAGCTCCCCATCTTCTTCTTCAATCTCCTTAAACTCCAATCTTCATCTAGCAGCTTAGCTCATTACTCCTCCAGCTCATTGTGGTTGAACTAGGCGATTGGTTCGATTGACTTAGCTATGGGGTCTCTTATGGGTTAGGTGGCTGTACACCTTAAGGTTGTTACCTGTTGACTTGCATTGTTGTATCTAGACTTTCAACAAGATTTATAAGCCTATTAAGTCTATCATTAGTGGACCCTAGGGTGTTACTACTATTATGACCACGACCAGGTTGAACACTACTCCTTGAACACTTAAATCTAATATAGTGTAAAACTTTTTTTTTCGAATAGATTAACAAACTACTAATAACCTTAATGTCCGATAGTCACTAAATAGAAGAGAAATGAACTTGCTCTGTTTTCATGATGAAAAACAGAGTAACAATGGAACCATACTTGCTATTACACCAACACATTGCAGTAGCTATAGAAGGAACACAACAGCTACTAATCTATAAAGAGAACAAAAACTTCATTGTAACTTCATATATTCCCTCATGGAACCGTGCTCCGATACCAACCAAGCTAATGCATCTCTAGGATCATATACATGGAGAAGCACCATAATGAATGAATTGAAAAGGAAACAGAAATGAAACTAGCAAAACCGGAATAGCTATTGAATGGATATGGCTCACTACTCGATCCTATTCGGCCTACAATTTGCCGGATATGACATATCAGTCCAAACTAAAGGGTTCCTTGCTAATATTCCTTGCTAAAGGGAATAGATAAGAGTTAAGAGATGATGAGAACACTAAGGTTACTCAAATGAGTAATTTCTATATTGAAAAGAAACTGAAAATTTTACATACAAGGAAACTGGGTGTTTATATACTTGACCAGTAAGGTTATTCTACATATATAAAAAGACAAAAGGGTATTCTACACTAAGTTATATTAGACATACTAAAAGGGGTAAAAGCAATAAAGAATATATAGGACGAAAAAGAAAGAATCATTCTAAAACATTGTGTTAGAAGACACGTGTCGTTTAGTGGCTGGACATTTGGGATATGGTACAACGTAGGCGAAAGCTAGAATGCGTTATAGTTAGGGGCTGACTCGATCTAGATCAAGTCAAGAGCCAACTAGCCTAGCAAATGGTCAGCTGTCTTGAAGTTAGATGCTAGTGGGTCAGGTCAGTAGCTTGGCTCGGTGGACTTCACTGATGGGTAAGAACATATTGGACACATGTGAGGATCTGAGAGACAGGTCAACAAGTGGTTGGATTTAGATAGGAGTCCTCGTCTCGGCTATAGCTTAGGGCTAGTATTTTCCATGTGAGCCTTTGAAGTCCTCTAGCTCGGCTTTTTATGATCGATTTAGGGGGTTGATTTCTATCATTTTTTCTAACAGCTTGCATAATGGTCTTAAAATTTTGGAAAAATCATGTATAAATCATTGATAAAATCCCAAATGTCCTAGGAAACTTCAAACTCCTTTGACATTCACTAGAGATGGTAGCTTTGCTATCCCTTGTACTTTGGTAAGATCTAATTCAATGCCTGGGCTTGAAATATTGTGCCCCAAGACAATCCCTTCCCTAAGCATGAATTGACAATTCTCCTAGTTCAATGCATCTCCTTACATCTCTTGAGAACTTTGGTTAGATTTTCATGACATCGATAAAACGCATCCCCAAAAATAGAGAAACGATCCATATACACTTTAATGCTTTCTTTAATCATATTTGAAAATGATAGGAATCAAGCTATTAGGCCATTAACCCGTAGCCGAGCTCGAAGGCTAGAGGAAATGGCAAGGTGAATCCTCTTACTCTAACTAACTCTTACTAAAGCCGAGTATCTCCTTACTAATCAACTCTGCATCCTAAGCTGTATGACTAACCACTTCTCGAAAGTTATATGCCGAGTAGTTGAATGTTGAAACAATGGCTAACCTTCATGTGCTCATTCATGTCCAAGCTGATCACTGACTCAGCATCACTCTTATTGAGAGGCTGAGAGAGAGAGAAACCCCAAACTAATCCTTGGTCACCCCTACTCGAATAAGCAATCTAATCGTACTCTTTTTTATGCATCCTCCAATGGCATCACTAATATATCTCCGCCACGTATATAGGACCACATATAGAATCTGTTACACTAATTATTGTTTTTCTTGAATATTCATTTTTACCCTTTGTATTTTTTTTACATTACTTATTTAGGAAATACCCTTTTTGTCTTTTCCCTTTTTAGGTAAGTTGCCCTAACTTATCAGGTATAAATATCTTTGTACTTATAGCTAGAATTAGATATTATAATTGATACACTAAATATTCTTCCTTTGAGAAACATTGTTTGTTTACTTTCGTTTCACTCTTATCTTAACCCTTAAGCAAGGTTAGGTGGTGAGTAACCTCATCGAACCATCTTGTGCATTATATCGAGTTATATCGTAAGTCCTCAAATGTTCCACTAGTGTATCATATCTTTTAGAGTTGTTCATGGGTTTTGCTTACTTTTTCATTCACCCTTTCATACTTTTTGCACGTTTCCCCATCATTTTTTTAAGCTTTTGGCAAGTTTGGACCTATCCCTATGACCAGCCTTGTCTGTTTTGGGTCACTGTACACCTCATTTTGGTATTAGAGCAGAGGTTTCATTAAAGTTGTAGTTTGTTTCAAAGTTCTATCTATACTCTGTTTGCGTGTGTGAAATAGAGTAGGGTACAATGTTTTTTTAGTTATTATGTTTGCTACCTATTAAATTTCTGGTTTGTAGAAGTGTTTGCTGAAACACCTAATCGAAGAGTTTGAGAATTGAATCTATTAGAGGAAATGATAGACCTAAGTGTTAACATTGGTGCTGGAGATGACAATAGTGGTGTTGTCTACCATGGCCAACAATCTCATGGTCCTCCAAGAAGTACGAACGAGAGATTAGATGAAGTTGTTAACCTGCTAGTAGATTTAACTCGAGCTATTCATACATTAGCATATCGACTTGTTGAATCCATACATAATACCCTATAAGCTACCTAACCTGCGAGAGGTTAGAATCCAGCTAGATAAGTTCGAGGTGGAAGAGTAAGCGAATGAGTGAGGAGAAGCATTCACTTGGGGGACATGGGAGAAGAGGATGAGGAAGAGTATTACGAAGAAGAAAAGTAAGCTCAAGCACCTAGATCCTCTGACCATGCGAAGCTTCGGATTTCAAGCTTTAATGGATTTGGGAGTATGGATGAATACTTAGAATGGGAATACAAAGTGGAGCATGTGTTTGACTATTACCAATATGATGATTACAAGAAAGTGAGAACCGTTGCTGTTGAGTTCTCTAGATATGCTGCTATGTGGTGGAAAAATTTCCATGCTATAAGGAAATGAGAAAGATATAGAGAGATTAATACTTAGCTTAAGATGAAGAGAATACTCAAAAGCAAATTTGTGCCAGATACTTATATACAAGATACTATTACTTGAGTCTAGGACTTGAGATTAGGTAGCTGATTTGTTGATAAGCATGTCCAAGAGTTCCAAATGCTCATGATTCGCTGTGAAGTGGAGGAACCACTAACACAAACCATCTTTAGGTTCCTTACTAGATTAAGGAGTGACATTTGAGACATTGTGGAACTCCAAAGATTCACTACAATGGATGAAGCTATTTGAATAGCTCAACGAGTGGAAAGGTAGAGAAGGAGTCAAGTGCCAACTCAATCATTGATTAGCCAACCTGTTCAATTAAGCCAATCAATTCAAGGAAGCTAATGAGGTCAGCTGAGCATAGACCCAATCAGACGAAGGGATGTCAAGACTAAACAGAAGGGCCTACCAAAAAGTAAGGTATAGATACGTACTTATGAAAAAGGGCAAGTATCTGGTAGGAAGACTAGCTAAATCAAGTGCTTCAAGTTATAAGGATTTGGACATATGGTTGTTCAGTGCCCAAACCAAAGGACTACGGTCATTAAGGGAGACGTCCTAAAGCTGGAAGTAAAGAGTATTGATGAGGAACCTGAGGGGGAGGAGAACATTGCTGAGAAAGAGGATTCTCAAGAGAATGAATTGATTGAGGAAGATGGGTTTGCTAAGGACTTGGATTAGTTGATCTTGGTTGTCGATGCACAATGAACTTAGAACCCTCATACGAGGAGGAGTAAAGGGAGAACTTGTTTCATATCACTTGTAAGGTGAATGATTAAGTGTATACGCTAATCATAGATAGTGGAAGTTGCACCATTGTAGCATCAGTTGATCTAATTACAATGTTGAAGTTATCGAATATTGCAGATCTAAAGCCATACAAGTTGCATTGGTTGAGTAAGAAGAGAGCACTACATGTCACTTGACAAGTACTACTACCAGTCACTATTGAAAATTACTTCGACGAGATTCTCTACAATGTGTTGCCCATGTATACCTCATCAGTATTGCTTGGCCGACCATGGCTATTTGATAGAAGAGTTCTCTGTGACAGAGATAAGAACACGTATGTGTTCGAGAAGGATGGTAAAAAGATTACATTAAACCCGATGTTGCTAAGTGAAGTTAACAAACTATAGGAAAATCTTGCTCACGGATCTAAGAAGACTCTAATGATGGGTAGAGTTAAGCTTTAAGAGGTCATAAATGTCGACAAGCCAACGCTTATGTTGGTTAAGCATCCATTAAAGTTAAAGGAGCGAGGTGAACTACCCTTATAGATAAAAGAGTTGTTGGATGAATATGTCGACCTGTTTCCTAAGTAGTTGTATAAGGGGTTATTCCTAATCCGAGGCATAGAACACTGTATTGACTTAATACTTAACACCACCTTGCCGAATAAGTCAATCTATCGAATGAGTCCTAAACAGGCCTCTGAGTTCCTACGATAAGTCAATGAATTACTAGAGAGAGGTTATGCTAAGGAAAGCCTCAGCCCTTGTATTGCTCCGATGCTTCTAGTGTTGAAAAAGGACGGTACCTAGCGAATGTGTGTTGATAGCTAAGCAGTGAACAAGATAACAATCAAATACAGGTATCTAATCCCCAGGTTGGAGGACATGCTAGATAAATTGAGTGATGCTAGGATCTTCAATAAGGTTGATCTAATGTTTAGCTACCATCAAATTTGCACAAGGCCGAAAGATGAGTGGAAGCTTGCATTCAAAACTTGGTATGGACTCTACGAGTAAATGGTCATGCCATTTGGCTTATTAAATGCCCTAAGTACTTTCATGAAACTGATGAAGTACGTACTAAGACAGCTAATGGGGAAGTGTGTCATGGTATACTTTGATGACATCTTGGTGTACTTTGTCAATATGCTGAGTCATTATGTACATCTTTGTGCCATATTGAGAATCCTCTATGTCGAGAGATTATTTAGTAATCTAAAGAACTATAGGAAGTGGTATTCTTAGGCTAGTAGTAAGTGGAGGAGGCTTACGAGTAGACGATGAAAAGGTCTGAGCAATCATCGAATGCCCAACTCCAACTACATGCACTAAGGTAAGAAGTTCCCATGGACTGTCTTCTTTCTACAGAAGATTCATTTGGAATTTCAGCACCATTGCCACACCCTTTATTGAGTTAACAAAGAAGAACATTAACTTCCAATGGGGAGAAAAGGAGGAGATAAGTTTTGTCGAGATAAAGGAAAGATTGACTTCTGCCCCTAAATTAATTTTACCTAACTTCAAGAAGTTATTTGAGTAGGAATGTGACGCGTCAAACATTAGGATAGGTGCTCTCCTAATGTAGGAAGATCGACCAATTGCCTACCACAATGAGAAGCTTAGGGGACCTCAACTAAATTACTCTATGTATGACAAAGAACTCTTAGCACTGATTCGAAAACTGCAAGTATGGTAGCATTATCTACTACCGAGAGAATTTGTCATCTATACTGACCATGAATCTCTAAGGTATCTCTAAAGTCAAATGAAGTTATTAAAGTGGCAAACGAGGTGGTTCGAATTCCTTGAAGGATTTAATTTTGTAATAAAATACAAACAAGGAAAGAGCAATATAGTTGCAGATGCTCTTTCAAGAAGACATGCACTCCTTACCAAACTGCAGACGAAATCGTTTAGGTTTGCAAGCATTAAGGAACAGTACATTGGGGATCCATACTTTGGACCCATACTTGTGCGTTGTGTTGATGGAAGGATCATGGTCACGTATCATGTGGAAGATGGATACTTATTTCGAGGAGGGAAATTATGTGTGCTAACTTGTTCACTAAGGGAATTACTAATGAGGGAAGCTTATAATGGAGGACTTTCTAGGCATTTTGAGGAGAGAAGGACCTATGAACTATTGAATAGTCATTTCTTTTGGCTAAGAATGAAGCGAGATGTGCATTGAGTTGTTGAAGGCTGTGTAATGTGCAAGAGGGCTAAATATCAAGTTGAGTAGAGCAAGTGAAAGCAATGCCTTTGCTTGTTCCAACAAAACCATGGATTGAGTTGAACATGGCCTTTGTTATCAGATTATTATGAACCACTTGAGGTAAAGACTCTGTGATGGTTGTCATGGATAGGTTCAGCAAGATGGTACACTTTATGCTCTACTCTAAAACTAATGATGCTTTGGCTATTGCTTTTCTTTTGTTGCAAGAAATTGTTAGGTTGTACGGCGTACTAAGAAGTGTAGTATCTAATAGAGATCCAAGGTTCTTGAGCTATTTTTAGAGGACTCTGTGGTGATGGATGGGGAATAAACTACTATTTAGTACTTCCTATCACCTTTAAATGGATGGCTAAATAGAGGTAGTCAATCGTACTTTGAGATTGTTGCTTCGAGCTATAGTAGGTAAGAACTTAGCTGATTGAAACGTCTGCTTACTAGTAGTTGAATTCGCTTACAACTGAATAGTACATGACACCACCAAGTAGACCCCCTTTGAGGTTGTCTATGGTTTCAATCCCAAGTTTCCCCTTGATCACACCTCTGTACCTAAATTTGAGCAAGAAGACCCTAATATGATAGCTCGATTATAGTCCCTTCAACACATCTATAATAAAATTACACGATAGATAGACCAAGTAGCTAAAAGAATGTGAGAGAAGGCCAAGGGTAGGACAGCTAAGCAACTTTAGCTAAGAGACTTGGTGTAGCTGTATATCAGCAAGGAAAGGTTTCCTAGTAAGAGAAGGAATAAGCTATCTACAAGAGTTGAAGGACCCATTAGAATCCTTCAAAAGATCAATGACAATGCTTACAGGTTAGAGCTACCTGAAGATTATGGGGTTTTTGACACCTTCAACATTGTTAACCTTAGTCCATACCACCTTGATGGAGAGTTGATTGAAGACTACTCGAATTTGATCCTAAATCTAAATCAACCCGAAGGGAATGATAGGAATTAAGCTGTTGGGCCTTTAACCTATAGCCGAGCTTGAAGGCTAGAGGAAATGGTAAGGTAAATCTTCTTGCTCTAGCCAACTCCTACCAAAGTTGAGTATCTCCTTGCCGATCAACTTTGCATGCTGAGCTGTATGACTAACCACTTCTTGGAAGTTATATGCCAAATAGCTAAATGTCGAAACAATGGCCAACCTTCGTGTGCTCATTCATGTCTAAGCCGATCACTAGCTCAACATCACCTTTGCTATGAGGCCGAGAGAGAGAGACCTAGACTAATCCTCGGTTACCCCTACTTAAATAAGCAATCTGATTATACTCTTTTTCTTTTTGCATCCTCCAACGGTATCACCAATACATCTCCACCACATATATAGGACTACGTACAGAATCTGTGACACTAATTATTCTTTTTCTTAAATATCCATTTTTACCCTTTGTATTCTTTGCACATTACTTATTTACGAAATACCCTTTTTATCTTTTCCCCTTTTAGGTAAGTTGCCTTAACTTATCGAGTATAAATATTCTTGTACTTGTAGCCGAAGTCGAAGATTATAATTAATACACTGAATATTCTTCCTTTCATAAACACTGTTTGTTTACTCTCGTTTTACTCTTATCCTAACCCTTAAGCAAGGTTAGGTGACAAGTAACCTCACCAGACCATCTCGTGTGTCATATCAAGCTATGCCAAGAGTCCTTAGAAGTTCCACTGGTGTATTGTATCATTTGGAGCTGCTTGTGGGTTATGCTTACTCTTCATTCACCCTTTCATACTTTTTGTGTGTTTTCCCATCATCTTTTCAAGCTTTTGGCAAGCTTGGACTCATCCCCATGACCAGCCTTGTCTGTTCTTAATCATGGTACACATCATGAAAATATAGCCATCATACATCTCTGGAAGTTTGCTTGAGCATTGCATAATCCAAAAGGCATATGTCAAAATGCAAAATATACCATATGGGCAGGTGAAAGTGGTCTTTTCTTAGACTTTAAGAGCAATATGTATCTAATTATATCCTGAGTAACTGTCCAAGAAACAATAATATTCAAGTCTAGCTAGTTTTTCCAACATTTGATCAATGAATGGCAATGAGAAATGATACTTCTAAGTGGCATCATTTAGTTTATGATAATCTACGTACATTCTCCTTCTAGCAATAGTTCAAGTTGATATGAGTTCATTCTTGTCATTCTTCACCACAGTCATACCTCCTTTCTTTAGCACAACTTGAACTATCTCATCCATTTACTATCTGAAATAGGGTATATAGTTCCTGCATCTAAGAGTTTCAAGACTTCCTTCTTAATTACCTCTTTTAATGTTGGATTAAGCCATCTTTAGGGTTGAACTGTTGGCTTATAATTGTCCTCCATGAGAATTCTTCACAGACATACCAAAGGGTGAATACCATAGATATTTGAAATTGTCTATCCTATGGCTTCTTTATTATCTAAGAGAATTCATGTTAATTTCTCTTCTTTATTTGATGGTAATTTTGCCGCCATAATCATTAGTAAAGTGTCATTTTCTCCTAGGAACATACATGTCAAATGTAAAGACAATTGCTTGAGCTCAAGAGTTGGGGATTTTTGGATTGAAGGGAGAGGTTTTCCTTTACTAACTCCTAGCTCTTCAAAATAGCGTTTTCATGATCGGATCTCTTTTACTTGATTGAATTTCTATTCTTCATTTGACTATAACATCAAACCTTATTGCCATTGCTACTCTTCTTTCCACTTTTCTAATACTAAGGCATCGATCAAGTCCATAGTGAAGCAAGTATTTTCTCCCTCTAGGTATTTTATCCCCTTGTGAATATTAAAAGTGACCTATTCATTCAAGGTTTGAAGTGTTAATCTTCCATCTTTCACATTAATGATTGATATGAGATAAGTGCACCTATTAGTTTTAATATAGCGGATGTGAGTCCGAATCGATCTCGTAGAGACTTCGAGTATTAATATTAACCTTAGCTTTATTATCTAACCGGAAAATTATGAAAGTTTGAATTAATTAAAACTACTAAAATTAACAAACTACTTTAATTAAAAGACTTAATTAAGCAATTGAAAAAGCAATAAAACTAAGAACGACTTCAAGAAAGTAATAACGTATTTAGGAATTATTTCCCCTAGAGTTAATCATGTGATCACTTAAAATATATTCAATTTGGTTAGTATTTTTCTTGACCGGAGGGATTCACAACTAAAGTTAATACCTTTCTCAAGCATATTAACCCTAATCCTAAATTATTTACCGGAATCTCTTCACTTAATAATATAATTTAGAATTGCATTAATGTATAATGAATTCCCACACAATTAATTAACTTTCCGGAAGAAACATGTATCTTATCTCTAAGTATACATGTAATTCTCTCCAATTATGTAAAGATCTAATTACACATGCAATTTCTCAATCAACATGCATAATATCATATATTGATATTCTAGAAATATCAAACAATAATTAACGACATAATTGAATCAAGTAAAGATAGAAACTTTATTGAAATTTCTAAATCAATCTAAGAATCACATTAAACCCTAGGTTCCATAATCCTAAATACTCGAATTCTAAGCTATCATAATGAATCTAAGAACGAGTTTCATCAATAATATAAAATAAAACATGGAAACCCCTTTTATTGATGAACAATCTCTCTAATCTTGAAGTTGATGTTGTTTCCCTCTTTCTTGATGTTGTTCCGCCTCTTTTTTGATGTTGTTTCTTAAGTCTCTTTTTCTTCTCTTGTGTCTCTCCGTTTCTGTAATGTCTCTCATGTCTTTTTAAACCCTAATATGTCCTTTTATAATATATCAAAAGGATTCTGTTTTCGTCACTAAATACGACCTGAGACATGACCGTGTCCCCAGGTCATGTAACTTTCTGTACTAAGGCAAAATTTTCTACAAAACTTTAAAATTTCATAACTTCTTCATTTGAACTCCGATTTGAGTGAAATTTGATTCCCTTTCTTCGTTTTCGATCCTAGAATGCGTTCAAACCTTGAAATCAAAATTTTACTCAATTAAGTATCAATTTCTTTAAAGAAAACCAAAAATGTGAGGAAAATACTATAAAATCACCATATGAAATATGTTTAAAATCAGAGTTATCAATGATCATATTTTCCATGGCTAAGAAAGGTCTTCCCAATATCAAAGGAATCTCTTTGCATCCATATCCAAGATGATGAAGTCTACCAGAAATGTAAATTTATCTACTTTCACCAATACATCTTTTGCTACTCCTTTTGGTTGCTTGATCTTCAGTTAGCTAGTTACAATGATATTGAAGTAAGTTTACATCCCCCCAATCTTAATATTTTGAAGATTGTAGAAGGCATAAGATTAATACTATCTTCCAAATCACATAAGGCCTTACCAACATATGAATCCCCAATCATACACAAAATTGAGAAGCTTCTGGGATCCTTAAGTTTAGGCAGAATGTTGTTTAAGAGTATGGCTAAACATTCTTCTATGAGCATCATTGTCTTTGAACTAGCTACCTTCCTTCTCTTTGAAAGGATATCCTTCATGAATTTGGCATAAGAAGGCATTTGGTCCAATGCATCAAAAAGAGGAATATTTATATCTAATTGCTTGAAAATCTTTAGGATTTTTGAAAAATGATGATCTAACTACTGCTATTTGAGTCTTGTTAGATAAGGCACAGGTGGCGTATATGATTTCACATTAGAGTTTAGCCTCTCATCTGCATTTGTTTTACCCTTTTTTGATTTCTCTAATGACTTTAAATCTTCAGTAAGTGCTTAATTTGTTTGTTTTCATTCAAGCAACCTCTTCTTACTTCTTAATTGCACCACTTCTAATGGCTTCGACAAAATGTTTTTTTCAGGGATCATAAACTCCTACACTCTTCCTAAATATTGTTGGAATATATGATCTAACAAATTCTATACATCAATTATAGCTGCCTCTTGAGCATTTAACCTTTTATTGGTATCATTACTATCCATTTCCTTAGAATTCTAAGGAGATAATGGCAAGTCTTGAATAGTTGCATTACGTCCATCACTTCAGGAAGTTAAACTAGAGGGTTCATTGATTGATTGACTCTTCTCACTAGAAAATTAATTCTTAGGTGACTTTACTTTCTTGTATTCATGCACTTTAGCCATTTGATTAAACTTGTGGGGATCCCATAGAATTTGTAATTACAATTTTAGGCTCACTTTCTCGTCGTAGTTACGCATCCCCTCTACAAGTGTACCAATTATTAGATCATTCCTCTTTAGCATCTTGGCTTAGTCCTAAGACTTTGTCTATCTTTTAAGTAAGTGTTTCCAACTGAGTGGCAATAAATTGCAATTTATCCTTTACTTGTAATTGGTATATCCTCAGTTTATCATTCTTTTCACTATGCCACCCAAATGAGCTTACTGCCATATTTTTAATCAATTAGACTACTTCTCTAAGGCCCTTATTCATGAAATTACCTCCTGTAGCAGCATTAATCATTGACTTTAGGTATTCAAATAGACCATTGTAGAAAATCTAGACCTACAACTAGATTGGTAATCCATGATGTAGACATCTCCCCAATATCTCCTTGTACCACTCCTATGCTTCGTATAAAGCCTCTACATCAAATTGGCAAAACATGGTGATGTCATTCTTCATCTTCATTGTTTTATATGGAGGGAAAAATCTTGACAAAAATTTCTGTGCTAATTGCTCCCAAGTAGTGATAGAATGAGGTGGTAGAGAATACAACTAGCTTTAGGCTTTATCTCTCAAAGAGAATGGGGATAGTTTCCTCAAAAATACCATTTCTTTTTAAGGTTGCATACAATTGAAGAAAGCTTTGTAGTTGTTCATTTGGGTCTTCTAAAGCACTTCCATTAAATTGGTTCATTTGCACCATTTGTATTAATGCGAGTTTAAGCTCAAAATTGTTGGCCTGGATAGCAAGCTATGCTACTGCTGGTGCAAAACCATCCATGGTTGCTGTCGTATATTCTTATAAAGCACTGTTGTAAACCCTACTTTTAGTAGGCCTAAGACTTGATTAGGAGTACTTCCCGAACGTTCCTAAAGATCAACTAAACCAAAAACTAAAGTTTATATTTAGGAACAAATTAAATTTTTACAATTCAAAAGCCAATTGTCAATTCAAAAGCCAATTGTCGATAAAACCCGAGCTTGAAGAACTACGAGCTCTAAAGCTACTTAAAACCCTAAACCTTAAGACCATTAAGGAATTTTAACCCTAAATAATTAATCGATAATTTAGTTTGAATAATTTTATTCAACTTTAGAAAATTTCACAATTCTACAAAAATCAAATCATAAATCACAAAACAATGTAAGATGAAAATCCTAAAACCATTTTCTATAAGGCTATGCCCTTATCTTCATGCATAAGCCTTACACCATAAATAAGTAGACCAACCAATCACCTTAGATAACTTATCAATTGAGAGTTGGAATCATTTATCAATTGATAACTTATCAAAATCTAGTGATAAGACAATTTCCTTATCACCTCTTCACTTATACTACATATGGACAAATTTTCACAAGAAATCATGAGCTTAACTTTAATAAAGGTGACAAGACCACTCCATGCCATTAAAAGACTTCCCATGGCAGATCTAAAAAGGGGAGAAAGGGGGGGGCCATGCATTTGTCATTCACCCATCAATCACTTCCTCTTACACATCACTATTCACCCCTTAATGCTTACATCATCAAGAGTTGCAATTGTTGACTTTTTGTAAGCTTTAAGACAATACTTTCAAGGCATTTAAACACTCCTTCTCTCTTCATTCCAACCGGCTGCACTCCTCCTCATTTCTCTCACTTTTAATTTCACTTTCACTTCATCTTTCTCTCTTTTAAAACAAACATGAAAAGGGGAAACAACTTTACCCCACAAAATCCATTTTCTTCCATTTTGAAGCTTCAACTCACGGCATTTTTTTTCTTTGTTCATGTGCCATTTTCTTTCATCATTTAAGATCATCTAAGACCATTAGGATCTTTCATAAACCCCTTTCCAAAAGACCAAAGAATTCGGGTTTCAAAAGGTAAGCAAAAAGGAGGAAGCATAGTTAAAGTCTTAAGAGGAACCTTAGTGCACAACCACCAAACTTTGCGTTAAGGACGAGTAAGTGATTCTTGTGATGTGTGGATTAATATTTATGTTAGAAGACTTGGATTTCTTGAAGATATGAGTAAGGTTTGAGTTGTTATAGCACAAAAATTCGTTTTAAGAAACAAACCCTAAAACCATTACATGAAGTTGAAATATGAGCATGTAAAGTTGGTGTTTTGTATGGACATTTGCTTAATGCTTTGAATGGAAGATTTTAAGCTAAGGAAACCTTGAAATGAGAATTTTAATGGAGGATATACATGCTGGACGTGAGGGTTCCATGGCCATTTGAATGTTGATTTTGTTTCCATTTAGTTAAACATGCTCAAATCTAGATTTAAGTTAAGGAAAAATCCATCACATGAAGTTTTATGAAGAAACCAACTTTGTATGACATGAGCCATGATATGGGAGTTGTATTAAGTAAGAGATCTTTTATTTTTTTATTTGGAACATTAGTTAAAGGATCATTTGATGGAAGGAAACTTCAGTTGAGATTTGTACACAAGTAGTTAAGTGCATAATCTACCCCTAAACTTAAGGAAATGATGAGACAAGTTGAAAAACCAAGTGAGGACCTCTTAAGACCAACATGAACAGATCTGGAACGTGGGAAAATAAGGCCTAAAAATATGATAAAAGTAAAAGAACAAAGTGAAAAGAATAACTAAAGCAAGTATAGTAGACATATAAAGCCTAAAACTCAAAACCGAGCTTAAAACTCTCAAAACAAGCCTAAAACTCTAGGATGGGCCTTCAATAAAAATCTGATCAGCACCTTAAGGTACCAAGAAAGGTTGCTTTGAAGCCCATAAGAAATCTACCTAAGGCCCCATAAGCCCACCAAAGTCATGAACCTTAGTTTGAACTAAAAACAAGCCCATTTGATAACTTAAGCTCACTAAAGGGCCCAAGAAGTGGTTGTTAGCCTTAAGAATATAAATCAAAGTTGTAAATCTGATCTCAAGGAGTATTTTAAGCTTAAGATAAAATTTAAGGGTCAAGCCCAAAGGATTCCTCAAGTTATCAAAGGCCCATTTACCAAACAAGGCCTAAAAACACTCCAACACATGAGGAACGCTACTGTTCTGACCTATGGACAGAATTGCATACCTCATTTCGAAAATCTAACCTTACCACGTTAAAGTACACTCGAAAACGATGAAGATTGACTATAAGATCATAAAAATCGGATTTAAAACGAAAAAGTTATACGCGATTGAACTTTAGGTAAAAACCGGAAAAATTCCGAGAACTAGCTAAGAATATAACTTAAGGAAAATTTACATAGTTTCTTAAGTTTGCTTCAATTCCTTATAAAAATTATTTCAATGACCAGGGGACACTGTTTTCGGAGACGACTTGCCTCCGGACTACTTTGATTGAACCACATGGCAGAGTGAGTAAATTCCCGATGACTCTTTACTTGATTGTGCTTGTAAAGTAGATGCACCTAATCTTATATTTGTAAATTTGGATGCTTTTGGGATATGGGAGATGCATGTGTATGAAATTATGGATGAGTGTGATGACTTGTTAATTATATATAATAATTGGGAATTGTTTGCTTGAATATATACTTGTGAATTGTATGGAATGAAATTGGTTGATCACCCTGAAAATCAAGTTAATCACTTATATGATTAAGAACTCAAAATGAATCATGCATTCCCCATATTGCATACGGATAACACCGACTGCCGCTTCACGCAGAAGATGGGAAGGGACTCACAGGAATACGGGTTTCCTGCAAGGTTGGGCACTAGCTATGCCATCATATATATTGAGTCTCTGTCTTAAGCTGATGGGCTTACTAGGCGCTAGGAGACGCCAACCGTCAGCGAGGGGTCGAGTCTTGTGGCTTCTACTTAGGGCGTGTGTTTGTGGACTGCGGGGGCCACCACACCGCTAGACTTGGGATTTTTAAAGGATATGATTTGATTTTGATAAAGGAAGTATATATATATGTATATATGTAGAGTTTTGTTTTGGTATGAGCACGATAGTGAAAATGAAATAAAACCCAAGGTCTAGAACCCGAATTTTGGTTTGGGTCGGTTAATTATCTCCAAACCCCGACTTCAGGGGGCGAAATCCTGAGTCGTATGCAGTTCCTAGGTCACTGCATGCGTTGTATGGCATACTGTTTGTTCATGCATTCATATGATTGTGCATCTAATAAATTTCTGCCTTGTAGTACTGATGAGGGCATTTATCTCACTAAGCGTAAGCTTACTCCCCTATAGATTTCTGTTGATGCAGGAGAACCTCTTCGTCAATCCGAGCCGAGGCATGCCCGTGGTAAGTCTCGGGTAGAGACAGGTTGGAGCGATCAGAGAGCGAAGAGGATATTTTGTAATAGATATTTAGATACTTTCATGTATTTATGCATTACTTAGATTTTATACAGTTCCGTTATGAACTGCATTCGTTTGTAATATTGTTTTGGTGTGGGTCTTACGAGCCCACACAATTAGTTAGTTTATAACATAGAAGTAATTTTAGTTAAATTGCTCTGTATTACTTGTCTATGGGCCTAGTTGTAACGTAGAGTGGAAGGAGCCTTGTGTGTCGTATGAAAGGCCTATGATTAGCAAGGGGGTTGATAATAGACCTCTATACGGTACACGGCGACCTATCACGACAACGATTACTGTTGGGTCGTTATAACTGTGGTTTCCATTCCCATTACCATTAACATTCATAACATTCAACCTATTACCATTCACACCATTCAACCTATTACCATTCACATTACCATTTTTCCTATTGAATCCATTATGATATTCTTCTCCATTCATATCATTCATATTTACACCAATTCCAACACCAACACCATGTCTATTTCCTTCATTCAAATTCTCCATCTCAACAAATATTCTTCTTTCTCGTAGTTGTCTATGAAATGTTCTATCAACTTTAGGGTTGAATAACAATTCAAAATTAGCAACTCCTCTTCTTTGCACAAAACAAATTCAAAATTTCAACAAAAAGGTAATCCTAAGAGGCTAATTACAAAGGGTTTCAACAATCCCAATCCAATACAATCTTGTGGCAAGAGGTTTATCTCTTCTCCGAACAATTGATCAAATTATCAATAGCCTCTTCACAAGTCTTGCAAAGCAACAAAGACAACATCGTGAAAAGTTCTTAACAAAATAAAGATGTAAATCTAATCTAAGCATGCAAAACTAACTCTAACTATAACTAAATTTATTCTACTCTAAACTTAGTCTCAAAGAGAAACACTAATCTAATATTAGCTAGCTTTCACTTTCCTTACCTTCCCTAATAAGGGTATCGAAAACTTGGTGTCACAATCTCACTTCTACTTATATCACGCACAAATAAGAATTTGCCTTTTTTAAAACAATAGAATGCTATACTATCAATGGACTCACTTGCGGATAGAAATGAATAAATTTTAGCAGAAACCATGAACAAAAATAAAATGTACCAATCTATTGATAGTATAAAGAGAGTAACTAAGGTCACATTTTGCAGTGAAGAAAAGAATAGAGTTTAGAAAGATAACTAAGTACTAAATTCTATTATTTCTACTCTAATCTAAGCAATCGATTAAGTAATTTTAAAGGAAAGAACATGTAAGTTATCTAAATAGAAGTAAAAACTATAATGTAATTGAGCATGGATTTTAGCAATTTCTCGCTATTGGGATGTGAATTTCTAAATAAAAGATGTATGAATAATGAGTGAACAATCGTCTAAGATTCTTGTGGCCATGCTATTAGAGTATTTATGATAGTTTAAACGTGAATTTTTCTTACACTCTTAGAATTTATCCAACTCTCATTTTGTAAATTCTATCATGTAGTAGGAGTATTGAATTATCAATATCTCATCTACACTATCAACTGGCTATTCAAGTCCCATCACTGCTCAAATAACTATGTTAGAATTGATTTCTCATTCTAACGAATTTTTAGCTCTAAGTGACTACAAGAATTTAAGTCCTAATTCTCAAGAATTACTCATTCAAATTATGAATCCTGGGTTCTATTCAAGGTTTTTGAATCCTATTGCCATATCTAGACCTTATTAAGATAACAAAGGGGAAGACCCAATGTGTGGGAAACGTTATTTAGCTCAACATTAACCCAAAACTCAAGTTATGCCTAATTACACTATAGAACTAAGTAAAGTTCTAAATTTACACTATTATAGTACAAAAACATCAATAGCCACAACTACTTCATCATGTTCACATACTACCCATAAGCATAATAAGCTTTATTTATCACATTCATGGAGAATAAACATTTAACATATAATACACATCACTATGAAAATAAACATTGCATTAAACATGGAAAAAGTATGAGAAACATTACAAAACTAAGCTCCTCAACCTCAACAATGGAGTTCCTTAAGATTTTCCCAACAGTCTCCATGGATGCGATGGAAATCTATAAACCCAAACCTTGAAAAGAGATAAAATCCACTAAAATGTTATGCTATGAATATGAAAATAAAAGAAAACTCCATGGAAATCATAAAACTATGCTAAAAGTTACCTAAGATAGCCTAAAGAAGAGAGAACAGTAGAAAAAAGAACCCAAAACCGCAGAAATTACCAAGAAAAATCTATAGAAATAGAAGAAGAAGAAGAAGAAGAAGAAGAAGTTTTTTTATCAGCTTATTACTAGCATGACTATAAGCAAAGGTACCATCATGACGATGGATACATGTCAGGTACTTCTCCTCTTTCCTTTTAATGAAATAGCATATTTTTGCTTCAAAAGTCAAGTATACTGTCATAACGATAGCTAGGTACCATCATGCCAGTATACCTTTCTACTTTTGCAACTTATTTCAATTTTATTTAAGGTATTGTCATGACGATATATAGGCTTATTGTCAACCCGATAGTTCCAACTCTAAGCCTCCTTCTTTTTCCTTTTTCTTCATTTTTGACTTCTTGAATTGAGGCTACCATTAGATGGTAATCTTACGACCTACAAGATTAAAGACAAAGAGCTTAAATTATTTAAATATATGCTACTTTCATGCGTCAAAACACAAAAAAATGAATTACACTTGTGTTGAGAAATTATATGTGATTTTAATGAAAATTCATACACTTTTGCTAAAAAATCTATTGAATCACATATAATTGCTAGAGAAATCCTTTAGATAGGTATGTGGTTTCACATACTTATCAACTACTTTCCTCTCTTTCTTACACTCTCTCTTCATTTTCTTTAGGTCTTATGAAGAATGGTGGAGCTACCATGGAGGTTTGAAGTGAGGACACTATGGCAGGATAAGCATAAAGGGAGTTTATGCCCAACCCTACTCCCCCTTGATGAATACCACTTTCCTCTCTTTCTTACACTATCTCTTCATTTTCTTTAGGTCTTATGAAGAATGGTAGCGCAACCATGGAGGTTTGAAGTGAGGACACTATGGCAGGACAAGCGTAAAGGGAGGTTATGCCCAACCCTACTCCTTCTTGATGGATAGTAGTAGAAGGTAAACTTCCTATGGTTAAGTAAGTTCCTTTTGTCGAGGAGGGGCAACTGGTGACCTAACTAGTATACAAGCATGACGATGAGTGTTGGTTTCAAGTGTACCAAGAGGTTCGAGAGAAGACAAACTGGTGGGAGTAAGAGATGCTTAGACCTAGTTATAAGGTGAGAAAACTTGAGAGTTCAGGGACTTTCTACCTTTACTAGAAGGCTATTGATGTGGGACTTCGACTAACCTTCTTACTATTCTAGTAAGAAGTGTTCAATTACTTCTAAGTAAGGTCAGAGTCTCTTCACTTGAACATATGGTAAGTGCTACTAACCTTCGAGGCCGTATTTATCTTCCATGTGAAAAGACTAACAGCTCAGCTTTTTTGCCATTTCTTCTAAATCAAGTAGAACCAGGAGGGGTGGGTGTACTATACTAGTTAAAGTAGGAACATAAGTATCTTTCGTGGAATGAAGTCGAAGATTAACTACTAGAAGGAATGGTTTTACTAGGTCAGGTCAATCCATGGCTTAGACTTCTCAATGAGGTGGAATAGAACCATTTATATGAGCTCGATAAAGTACTTTGTTAAGGAGGATGACAAGGTAAAGGATTGGGTGCTCAACATGGTGTACTAGTTTGGTCAAGGGTTTCACCTGGGAACACCGTTAGCACTTATTTTAACGATAGGCATCTCTATGGTTAAGAGATAGGTATTGGGTGTATGCATGTGGTCGAAGAGGGTGGTCAAGAGTTTGCCATTACTAGTCACTAGTAGAGGGGGAAGCTCGAGGCTGCTTATCCTTAATAGGTTTACTACTGTTTGTCACTATTTATTATGTGCTAATTGTTGTTTTGTGCTTACAGCTTTCAAGTTGTACGAGAACTCCTTTAAGATGAGGCTTTCGTAGCTGAGGGAGGAGAGGCTCTAAAGCAAGGGGAAGAGAAGAATTAATGGCCCATTTATAGCCTATTTAATGAAAAAGAGCAAGAGAAAGGATGGGCTAAGACGTCTATGAAGGGAAAATCAATGATTGTGGAAAAAGTGCAAGATGTTCCTACAGGGGTATTGCTGGTCACTATAATGACGAAGCTTGTAGAAGGGGGCTCGATGAGACATGTCTCCAAACAATAGGTTCCTGTAAAGGGGGGCTTGGTTAGGCCAATGTCCAATAGTGAAGCTCCTATGAGGGAGGGGCTCAAAGAGGCTAGAGGAGGACTATGAGTGTCTGGTTAAGGATAAGGGTAAGGCCAAGTAAAGGATAGCTAAGGCATGGGTTGAGGAAGCATGCTAAGGTGATAGTGACTGCAACCAATGCTCATACTCAAGAGTTAGAGGCTACTAAGAGGGAAGCTAATGCGGCAAAGAAAGAGGTAGAGGTGGTAAGGAAGGAGCCTAAGGAAGCTTGACTAGCTTTTAAACTTGAGAGGTTGAGATCAGGAATTGCCAGGACCTAATAGAGGCAGCCTTAAAAAAAGTTATTTGATAAGTCCATCAGTAATCAAAACTACAAGAAGGCCATTGATGAAGTTGGCTTGGATGGAGGGAGGGTAGTGAAGAGGAGGTTTAGGGAAGTTTTCTAACCTAAACTATAGCTTCCTCTCCTATTTGGATAACAAGGTTGAGGTCAGTAGTAAAGGGGTTGATGAAGAAGCTAGTCTTGCTAGTGATGATGATGATGATGCAGAGGGGGAAGAGGAGGAGGGTATAGATGACAAACCTATTGGTGGCAAAGGTGACTAAGCTAAGGACACTATAGGAATTCTACACTTGTTGTTGTTCATTTTTTGTATTGGACTTGTTGTTTTTTATTTTTGTTTTTATATGTAGGCTTAGGATGCTAGGCCCTTGATTTTGTAATGCAAATATTAATAGGAATTTTACAAGTCCAACTACTTGCTCATTCCCATTTTCATTTTTTAATTTTGTTTGATAATTGACATGTAGCATCCCCTGTAAATGCTTGTACCACTTACATGCTTAGATAGTACTGTTTTGTTTCTAAGTATTTGGATGTTATTGCTTAGGTCATCTTGCCAAGGTGTGCTACTAGTAGGCTTATGATCCTATGATTAAGTTTTGGTTAGTTGGGGGCATCGATAAGTTTAACCTTATTCATTAACCAAAGACCAAGCATATTAATCGAATTGATGTGCTTGGTTCGGTGCAATGGCCCTTTGAGCGTAGGGACCCACAAGGCACTCAAGGTAAGGCTCGAGACTTAAGATCTCTTGAGCGTAATGGTCGACGAGAGTGCTCGAACTTCAAGGATGTGGATCAACTTAATTGAGCTTAGGGTAAGGGATGGGGCCTGATGGCTATCGAACCATGCTAACGTATTGTTGCTTAAAAGAGAGGGATAGATAAGCATAGGACTCATCTTTTATTACATTCTTGAAAAATTTAGAAGTAAGTATAGCCCCTCATAATTTTTTACAAAAAATAAGGTCTCAGGTTGTCAACATTCCATGTTCTCATAATAGGCTACCCATCTAAGATCTCTAATCTATAAGCTTTGTTGCCTATAAACTAAGTCTTTTATTTGGAAAACCTTGTGCTTAACCATCTTGTTATAGTACCTAGCCACTCGCTGTTGGTAGGTAGCTACTCGAGCTCAAGTAAGATCTCTCACTTCATTGATAGTGTTGAGGCTAACTAGTAGGGACACTAAATTGGCATGGGCATTGAAGTTTTAAAACTTATTCATTAGAAGCTCTAATTCAATGGGTAGCATAGCCTCTAAACCAAAGGTAAAGTGGAATGAAGTTTCTCTAGTTATCATTCTATGCATAGTCTGATACCTACAAAGGATGGTAGGGAACTCATTAGCTTACTAACCCCTTGCTCGTTCCACTCTCTTCTTTAACCTGCCAAGGACTATCTTGTTGATAGCTTCAACTTGGTCATTTTTTTTAGGTTAGGCAACTAAGGTATAGTGGAGCTTGATATGGTACTTATTGCAAAACTCTCTAAATCAGGTATTATCAAATGACTTGTTGTTATTGGTGATCAGGGCATAGGGAACTCTAAATCTAGTGAGGACGTTAGTCAAATTGAACCCTTCCGCTACTCTTGCAGTTATGCTTGCAATTTCCTGATTTTCAACCCATTTCGTGAAGTAATCCACAACTATCAAGATGAAGTAATGCCTTCCAGAAACTTTGTGGAACGGTCTCATTATGGGGTATAGATCGGTGCTCAAAGCATTATCAACGAGCATGTACTTTTCGTAGTTGTGGCATTGTTATACTAAGGTCTTTATGTCTTCTCTAATTTTTGGCTAATAGTATATGAGATGAAGAGCTCAAATGTATAAGGCCTAAGCCTAGATGTGATTGCTACAAATCCCTACATGCAAATTCTTAAGGGTATAGAGACTTTCTTTAGTCCTTAGGCAACGAAGGAAGGGGACACTATGCTCGCATCAATAAAGGACATCGTCAATGATCGTGTAATTGGCTATGCAATAGGCGACCCTCTTCACCTTGCCTCTATCGTCAGGCAATACACTAGTCTCGAAGTACTCAAGTATCAAATCAATCCAAGAGGGTTCACTAAAAAAGGGGCGAATCACAAAGACTTTGTGTGGTTGTCCATCAATGGTGCATTTGGGGATGTATTATAAGTAGATCTATTTGTCCCTTGTGGATGCGAGCTTAGAAAGCCTATCTGCCCTTGAGTTTTCTACCTATAGAATTTTGGTGATGCTCCACAAGGTGAGGCCAGAGGTAAGATCTTGTACTACTTAGAGGTACTTTGCCATGACTTCCCCTTTTATCTCATTCTCCCCTTTGACTTGCTACACCACAAGCAGAGAATCTAAGTAAATGTCCAAATTTTCAACCCAACATCTTTTGCAATCTTGAGACGACAATGAGTACCTCATATTTGGCCCCATTGTTACTCACAGGAAATCCAAACTTGATTACACAAAGAACCATGGTACCATGAGGTCCTTACAAGATTATCCCTGCTCCACTATCCTTCCCTCCCCCTCCCCCCTCTTTTCCCAGAGTAGAGGATCCATCAACATAGAGAGTCTAAATCGATATGTCAATCTCTGTTGGTGTTTCTTCTTCTCTAGTGTACTCAGCCAGAAAGTTTGCAAGGATTTGTGCCTTGATAACTTACATAGGGGGGAATTAGATATCGTAGGTATTAAGCTCTAATAAGTACATAATCATGCATCCTATTGCATTTGGCTTTTGTAGAATGATTTGTAGTGGTTGGTTAGTGAAGACAATAATGAGGTGTGCTTAGAAGTACGGCTTACACTTCTATGGCCGATCACTACGACTAGGGCAAATTTCTCCACCCATGTGTACCATATCTCTAGCCCTTGTGAGATGTAATTGACATAGTAAACCAATTTGTGCTTGCTTTCGTCTGCTTGAATAAGCACCAAGGGAAATGATTAGTTACTCATAGCTACATATAGGTAGAGTTCTTCATTGAAGATCGGTTTAGAGAGTACGAGTGGGCTATCCAAAAACTTCTTGAGCTTGTCAAATGCAATTTGGCACTCTTTGGTTTAGTTAAACTGATGGGTTCTTTAATATCTTAAAGAACTCAGAATATTTGTCAACTCTCTTAGATACAAGGTGGTTAAGCATGGTAACCCTACTAATAAGCTATTAGACATCCTTGATTTTTTTAGGGGCCTTCATGTCTCAAATAGCTTGTATTTTATTTGGCCTGGCTTTGTAGATACGCTCTATGACCATAAACTCAAGGAACTTACTCGAGCCAACCCTTAAGACACACTTCTAACGGTGAAGCTTCATTTGATACTTACACAAAGTGTTGAAGGTTTCACACAAGTCTTTGATATGATTAGTCTTCTACTTGCTCTTGACAATCATGTCATCAACGGAGACCTTGACATTTCACTTGATCTATGGTTTAAAGATTATTGTCACCAATCGTTGCTAAGTTACTTAGCATTTTTGAGACCAAATGGCATGACTTTGTAATAGTACATGTTAAAGTCGGTCATGAATGAGGTTTACACTTTATCCTTTAAGGCCATATGAGTCTAATTATAGCCTAAATAGGCATCCATGAAACTAAGCCATGCATGGCTCGAGGTTAAGTCAACGAGCTAGTCCATCCTCAGGAAGGAAAACAGTCCTTAAGGTAGGCTTTGTTTAGAACGATGTAGTCTATGAACATTTGCCATTTGTCTTTTCACTTCTTCATTAACACAGTGTTTGCTAGCCAAGAAGGGTAGTGCTCCTCCCTTGTAAACCCAGCTCAAAGCAGCTTATGTACCCCCTTCTCAATAGTGGCTAGTCTCTCCAATGCGAAGTACTTTATCTCCTATTTGACAGGACATATGTTGGGTCTTCTCAAAGGTGATGTGTAGCTTTTGATGGTGTACCAACCATTAGACGCCTCACCTGAGTTAGGCTTTGAAGCTTATAGAGCTTGGCTAGGAGAATTCTTATTTCTCAACTCAACCCTAACAACCTCATCTATTAGAGAGGCTAAATAGTGAACATTGTAAGCGCTTTACTCGGACACATATTAGTTTGCTCAGTTTCTCACTTAGGTATCAAGTGTTCAAATGCTAACTTATTAGGTGCCCAGAACCCCATCATTGACCAATCCTATGTCAATGACCTGAAGGATGACATCCATACCCTTTCTTCCTATTGAGCTGCTGAGCATCAATCTATCGAGCAATCTCAACTTTAGCTCAGCTCAACCACATTGCCTTGAGATTCCAAAATACGAACCAAACGACAGGCCACAACTTGTCCTTTACTTGTTTGACATTCATACTATATTCCTTTTTTCCCTTTTTCATATTTACGCTTTTTTATTTGTACTAGGAATCCTCTTCATATATTATCCTTTATGTAATTTCCATTATGGTATTATTGCCCTAAGGCGCATACTATAAATAGTCCCTCAATTGCAACCAAGCACCTTCATGCGATTAATGAACCATGTTCTAAGACCTCTTATTGTTAAATGTGTTCTTGTTTACTTTGATGATATTTTGGTATATAATGCCGACCTTATTCCTCATATTGCACACTTGAGGTTTGTAATTGATATCCTCCATACTAAGCAATTGTATGGTAACTTGAAGAAATGTACCTTTTGTTAGAACAAGGTAGTATTCCTCAGATGTGTTGTTTTGGAAGTAGGTATCAGAGTTGATAATGAGAAAGTCAAAGCTATTTTCAAATGGCCGACGCCAACCATACTACTGAAGTTAGGAGTTTTCATGGTCTAGCATCATTTCATTGAAGATTCATTCAAAACTTTAGTTCTATAGTTGCCTCATTGATGAAGCTAACTAGGAAGAACTTTAATTCAAATGTTCTAAGAAGGCTCAATGCAATTTTGAGGTGAGAAGCTTAGAGGTGCTGCTCTGAGTTATTCAACATATGATAAAGAGTGTTATGCCCTTATTCGAGTACTTCAAAACTAGCTGCATTACTTATTGCTGATAGAGTTCATTATCTATACTGACCATTAATCTCTTAAGCATCTCAAAGGCCAGCAAAAACTCTCTCGACATCATGCCAAGCATTCAAGGTAAGTATTGGTTCTATTCTTTTGCAGGAGCATCAACTAGTTGCACACTTCAATAAGAAGCTCAGAGGTGTTGCTCTGAATTATTTGGCATATGACAAAGAGTTTTATGCCCTTATTTGAGCACTTTAAAACTAGCAGCACTACTTACTGCTGAGAGAGTTCATTATCTGTACTTACTATGAATCTCTTAAACATCTCAACGGCTAGCAAAAACTCTCCCAACATCATGCTAAGCATTCAGGGTAAGTATTGGTTCTATTCTTTTGCAGGAGCATTGACCAGTTGCACACTTCAATGAGCAGCTCAGAGGTGTTGCTCTGAATTACTCGGCATATGACAAAGAGTTTTATGCCTTTATTTAAGAACTTCAAAACTAGCAACACCACTTACTGTTGAGAGAGTTCATTCTCTATACTTACCATGAATCTCTTAAGCATCTCAAAAGCTAGCAAAAACTCTCCTAACATCATGCCAAGCATTCAAGGTAAGTATTGGTGCTATTCTTATGCAAGAGTGCTAACCAGTTGTAGACTTCAACAAAAAGCTCAGAGGTACCACTTTGAATTATTTGACATATGACAGAGTTTTATTCCCTTATCCAAGCACTTCAGAATTGGTAGCAATACTTACTACCAAGGGAGTTCATTATCTATACTAGCTATAAATCTCTCAAGCATCTTATAGGCCAGCAAAAACTCTCCTGACGTCATCTTAAGTGGATAAAGTTCCTAGAAACCTTTTTTTGTGTCATCAAATATAAGAAGGGAAGTACAAATACTGTAGTTGATACCCTTTCTAGTCAACATGTTCTCATTACATCATTACAAGCTAGAATACTTAGGTTTAGTACCCTACCTAATCAGTATGAGCATGAACCATACTTTAGACCGTTAGTAGCTAAGTGAATATTAGAGGAATAGTGGACGTGTTCTACTTGAGTCAAGGATTTCTAATGAAGGGGAAGCAAATTTATGTGCTAGACAGTTCTACCAGGGAATTACTTGTATGGAAAGCCCATGCTGGCGGCTTAGTTAGCCATTTTGGTGAAAAGAGAATTGCTAAGCTGTTAAAGGAACACTTCTATTGGCTTAGGATGATGAAGGATGTACGCAAATTTTTTGAACTTTGCAAGGTATGTAAGTAAGCTAAGGGAATAAATGAGCCATATAGAGAATACATTCATTTACCTATACTTAAGTGACTATGGAACAACCTAAGCATGGATTTCATGCTTAGCCTACCTAGAACGCCTCAAAAACACGATTCTGTTATTATTGTAGTCAATTGGTTTAGCAAGATGAGCCACTTCATCCCTTGCAGCAAAACTAATGATACTTTATTCATTACTATGCTCTTTGTTGCAGGAGATTGTACAGCTACATGGCATCCTAAGGAATATTATCTTAGATCGTGTTTCAAAGCTCATAATATTCTTTTAGTGAACATTATGGAAGAAGCTTAGCACTAAACTTTTGTTCAATACTTCTTGCTATCCGCAAACAAACGGCCGGATAGAGGTTGTAAATAGGACAATAGGCACCCTACTTGGAGCTCCTTTGGTCGGAATCTATATGATTAGGGTCCCTCTTTGCCTATCATAGAATTTACTTACAACCACTCTACCTACACCTCAACAAGAGAGTCACATTTCGAAGTTATCTATGGTCTTTATGTGAATTTGCCACTAAATATGGTCACTAGTCTACCCTCTTTGAGAGAAAGCTAGTTAGGTCTGTAGCATGCCATGAAATTCCAAAGACTGCATCAAAAGGTTGCCAAGTAACTAGCTAAGATGATTGCTCAACAATAAGAGCAAGGGATTAGAGGACGAAAGCATGTCATTTATAACCCCAAATACCTTATTTGGGTTCACCTCAATAAGGAGCAGTTCCCAAGAAGGAGGATAAACAAGTTATCCCCTAAGTATATTAGTTCCTTCAATGTCTTATGGAAAATAAATGACATCGCTTACAAGCTAGAGTTACCTGAAGGCTATGGAGTATCCCCTACATTCAATGTTTCTGATCTAATGCCTTACGTACTAGAGGGAGAAGCCAACTAACATTTGAGGGAAAATCTTCAACAACCCTGAGGAGTTGATAATGTGCTAACCACTGGACCCTTCCCCTAAGCCATCCTTAGATGCTTGCAAAGCCTGGCTGAGAAAATTCTTATTGCTTAACTTAACCTTAACGATCTCATCTATGAGGGAGGTTAGATGGCAAACACTCTAAGTGCACTACTCAAACACACGTTGGTCTACTTAGTTTCTTACTCAAGTACCAAATGATCAAATGCTAACCTATCAAGTGTCAAGAACCCCATCACTGACTAATCCTAAGCCGAAGACTCAAAGGATGACATCCTTACCCTTTCTTCTTGCTGAACTATTGAGCATCAATCTAATAAGCAACCTTAACTTTAGCCCAACTCAACCACAATGCCCCAAGATTCAATAACATGAACCAAACAATAAGTCACCACCTATCCTTTACTTTTCTAAAATCCATACTATATTCCTTTTTTTCCTTTGTCATATTTACCCTTTTTTGTTTGTACAAGGAATCCTCTTCATACATTATCCTTTATGTAAGTTTCATTATGATTGTTGCCTTAAGGGAATTACTATAAATAGTCCCTTAATTATAGTTGCATACAGCCAATTTTAGAAAATGGACTTTACATATTATTCCTTATTTTTGTGAGAGAACCTCTCTGAGCGATAACCTACACTTTTCTTTGATCTTGTTAAGTAGCTCGAGATTGAAGGCGAGTAGACCTTAGTATTAGCTTGTGCATCACATCAAGTGAGGTACTAAGTCAAGTCATGTTCGTTGAAGCATCATGTTTGATAAGTAGCTTTACAGAAGCTACTATGTTTTTCGGCCCATCTCCTCTTCCTTTGATATCTCAAAGGACCAATTGGTAAAGTTCCCTATGGTAAGGCTTAGTGATTAACTTAGCTCCTAGGTACATTACCCTTTAGGATGTCCACAATTCCTAGAATTTCCTCGCAAAAGGATGTAAAAACATCAAAATTAGAATAGAAGAAGTTGATGATGTCTTCCCTTTCTTCGATGGATAAGGTGGCTCCTATATGCGTAGTATGGTTAAGGTTGTCACCTAACTATACCACTTTGGTCTTCTCCACAGGCTTTCCTCTTGAGCCTTATGGCTCTTCTGGTGTAAGCTCAATGTGCATGACATGGTCATACGAGATGTCCTTCAAGTAAAGGGATTTTGATAACTTCTAATTGCTTCGGGCTACACCAACCCTTGTAGGTGTTGGGAACTTTACCTTTAGGCATCTCTAGTTGATGAAGACATTGAACTTGTTGAGGCTTGGCCTTCCTAAGATGGCGCTATATGGCAACTAATAGTCAATAACGAAGCTGATTAGTTGTAAGGAGATGTGCTCATCATCGCCTAGCCGAATGGAAGTGTAACTAAACCCTTCATCAGAATGGACTTCCCTCTAAATCTAGCTAAGCTCTCATTGTATGGTCGAAGGGGTTCCTCTAGCTAGTCCTTCATCTATTCATAGGCAGAGTATAATAGGATGGTTTTCAAACTCCTATTATCAATGAAGGTTTAGGGACATTGAAATATCTTATTTCAATGTTGATCACCAAGGGGTCGATATAGGGATATTCCATACCTTTCTTATCCTTGTTTAAGAAGGAGATGGTAGTACCTATCTTTGGCCTCTTAGCTCGAACGAATTGTATTTCACGTTAGGGTAACAAGGTACAGGTAACATCCAATAATCTTCGTCTATTTTAGTATTATACATCATCAGAAGCATTTTGTTGCTGTAGTTGTAGCTATTACTACTCTTCTCCAAATCGATGGTGTTTGGTAGGATAAACTTGATTTCCCTCATCGGTGATGAGGTGATTCATACGGCCTTTATGAAAAAGGCCTTTGATGGCATTCTTGAGGTGATGTGATGCCATTCATTTATATTGTAGCTAAGTACATCGTTGTAATCACAAAATTTACCTAAGATAACTACTTCAGGAGTTTCTTTGACATGTAGAGGGCAAGAAAGTTATCTATGGACCTCATAAAGGATTTCACCAAGAGGGTGACTTTGTGGGGTATAGTTGTTGTAGTTCGTGAATTTTTGCTTTTACCTTTCATAACGCTCTCTTGAAGAAGAAGGGCAATCTTCTATAGAACCAAGTCGGTCCTTTGTTGAAGCACCTCAATTGTGGATATTTCTCTCTAAATTCACCCAAATGGTATCTTATTTGGTAATAGATGGCTTAACTTTCCTCATAAATTCTTTAAAGGTGTTTGAGCATCAAAGTATATTGGCTTCAAAGACCTTACTATTAGGGTCTAGGTCTTATAGCCTAAAGGGCGACATTAGTGTTAACCTTTGGAACTTAGAGCTTTATGTAGTTGAAGTGCTTAAGGTAAGCCCAAAGGGTTTCATTGGGCCTTTTTCAAAAGATTATATAAGGTTGATGAGTCCTTAGGCAGCACTTTGCCACTAAGAAAGTGCTATTGGAACCTAAACGCCAGGTCATCAAAGGAGCTAACAAAGCGCTCTCGGAGTTGGTTGCACCATACTAACACCATCTTAGTTAGTGTGCTAAGGAAAGCCTTGGACATTATTGCATCAAAGAAATTATGCAAGCTCATCATGGTACGAAAATGCATCAGATAGTCGTCTAGGTCATCAAAGCCATCATAGGTGTTGAGGTATAGGACTCAAACATCCTGCAGTAGGGTTTCTTCCAAGATCAATAACATAGATGGGCTCTTTCTTATAGCTATTCCTGATATTGAGCTGAGAATTCAAGATGCTTTTAGTTGCGCATGCTTAAAGTATGACAAATGTGCTTGTTAAGCTCCTCTACGTTCATTTCTTCCAATGGTTTTTGTGATCGTTTTAGGGAGATTTTTTGTATACTCTACTAATACTAGATAACAGTAGTATCAGATAGCTTGCCCGCATTTGCACCTTGTCACAATTACTGTTCAATCTATCATATAAGTCTTCAATAGGATATGCTCTGATTGCACATGATTGCATGGGTACATGGCATTTGCTAAAGGTGTTGGTGAATACTTGGGGCGACTACTCAATCTATTAGAGGAGCTAACAGAAAGGTCCACATGGTTGGTTTTGTCTTGAGTTTAACTTTGCCTTTCAGTTTATGTGCAGCTACTAGCTCTTGTTGTAATTTGGCATTCTCCTAGAAGGTTTTTTTGTTAGCCTCCATCAACTAGTGAAACGTTACCTTTATTTGGTCAAGCCCTGAAGGTAGTTGATTTGTTCGTAGTGGTAGTAATGGTGTTGTTTCCCTTTTACAGCCATCTTGGAGTGATAGATTTGGGCTTGTATTCTTGCTCTCTTCCATGTTAATAGGTTTGTATAAATGGTGGACACCAAATGGTGATAACATAGATCAGTAGGGTAGTCCTTACAAGCACTCTTGGTGGTCTGATGGCCATAAGCGGTAGTAGACTTGCAAAAAGCCCCCTATGGCATAGCTAAAGAGGGCCCTCTAATGTTTATGCTAGCCAAGAGAGTATGCATGAATTGAATAAAAAAGGATTAGGAGTACTTAAGAGGAGAGAATGAGAGAGAGAGAGATCCATAATCCTTTCACTTATGCTCTAAATCTTATTTATATGGAATAAGGATGACCTGTCAAGGCTACATATCAACTAAGAATTGGCCTGTACATACTCCGTAATGAGCATGTAGCTAGTAAGAGAAAGGACAGTTCCTTCCTATTGATTGCTAAGCCTTAAGGAAGGAGCCTATCACATCGAAGTGGGTAGTCGCCATAGCCTGGATAGCTGGATCCCTAAGTTATACAATAGGTTATAACATAGCATTTAACGAGGATAGAAAGATATATATATATATATATATATGAGAGAGAGAGAGAGAGAGAGAGTAGAGAGCTAGATCTCATTTAATGAAATGCTTTCTAAGCCAAGCTCTAGGTACTGTACTTGGTTCAACCCATTGCTTAAGGAAGGTTGTCGAGTCATGGATTTGGTTGCCATAAGCTCCTTGAGTGCTCAGAGCTTGAGATTGAGGAGTTTAATGGCACCTGGATCCCATGAAGAACTCTTGGTTTCCTTCACGATTCGATACTAGAACATACGTAGAGCTCGTTCAAGCCCTTATATGGACATTCAATTCGATGAGGTCCTATTCATGCCCAGCCTTGGACTAGCCTATCTGCTTTATAGAGAGCAAAAGCTTTAAGAGGAGGAAGGTGCTTGGGGTTATCGAATAGGCCTAGTGACTTGGGTTTGGGCCTCTAGAGCATTAAGGCAAAAAGGGACTATCAATAGAGGATATTCTCCTAAGAAATGCTAGTATCTTAAATATTGATATTGCAAATTGTAAGGGAGTTAAGAGACTGATTATTCTTAGAATCCCTAACCCCAAATGGTCAAATTTTGGGCTTACTACTATAGATGATAATTGTAAACTACTAAGGAAGCTTTACATTCATGGGAGGAGGAAAGAGACGATTAGGGATGGGGATTTGGCATTAGGTTGCAAGAACTTTTTTTAGTAAGGGTCAATGCCATATACTCAAGCTTCACATCGATTGCATTGAAGTGCAAGAGTTTGGAGAGATTAATGTTTTGTAAGAGTGAAACCATTGGTGTGATGTAGAGATTTCATGTATCTCTATGAAATATAAGGCTCTGAGGATGGTTTTTATTAAGAAATGTCTTATCTCAAATATAGGGACAAAATTTCTTATATTAGGTTATGATAAGAATTAACTCCTTAAACCAGTTACATGTAGTCAAGCTAACGAACTCTAAGGACTCACATGGAAGATATTAGCTCAAAGCCTTATACAAGATGAGGCTTCTTATTTTGATCTCCATCTTTCAATTTATTGCTGACCCAAGCATCAAACTTTCATATGTGCCAACATACTTTACGAAGCTACTGAGCATACTAGCTAACCTATGGCAACACCTATCGTCGAGCTCTTACCAAGACCTAGATAGTGTCTGAGTAAACTAAGCTCAAACTTTTATCCAAGCCAAGCCCCCGAGCCAACGAGCATCCAACCCCAGTTCGAGCCGAATTGTAGGTTACTCGACCTGAAGGGGATTTGGACATCCTTGAGTAATCGAATTCCAACATGAATCAGATCAAGTCGACTCTGACTACAAACTCTTTCCTTCACCTTCATCTAAATTGTATTATAATCTAGGCACAATATTCTAAAAGGATTCTTTACTTTTCTATATAGAATATTATTTGTTGCTTTTATCTTTTTTAGTATGTTTCATGTAATCTACTTGTAAATTACCCTTTCTTGCGTTTTCATGTATGTATTGTAACCCAAGTAAGAAGAGTATACAAACCCCCATTTTATTATAAGTAGACATCACCACCTCATTATTGAGTATTATTAGTTTCCTTATTGAGTAACCTTAGTGTTCTCACTCTATCTTAACTCTTATCTACTCTCTGTAGCAAGGAGTAATGGCGGGTGACCTTATAATTGGAATTGGTGAGTCATATCTTGCGAATTGTAGGTTGAGCAGGATCAATCAATGTATTATATCCAATTGGTAGTTGCTCGAATTTGCTAATCCCCTTTTATTTTCTCTTGGTTCCTTCCCATTGTGGTGCTCCTCCATATGTTTGACCCCAAATATACATCAACTTAGCTAGTATTAGAGCACGATTCTAAGAGGGAGTGTGTAAAGTTACAATGAAGTTTTGGTTCGTGTTTACTGTTAGTGGCTACTGTATTCTTTCCGTAGCTGTTTTAGCGTATTCATGTGAAGTAATTTTTGAGTTGTGAGCTATGAAGTGGAGGTTTGTGTATTGGTAAGTACGATTCCTATTGTTACTTTGTTATACTCTATTTTTCATTCAGAAAACAGAGCAAGTGCGTTTTGTTGAGTTTAAGTGAGTGTTAGGTGTTGAATTTGTTAAGAGTGTATTAGAAGCTTTAAGTAATAAAGTGGAAGTGTTTTTCATGTATCGTGTTGTTAATCTATTGTAGAAGTATCACACAATGTCGGATTTAAGTGTTTAAGGTATTATTGGTGACTAAATTAGTGGTGTTCATACTAGTTGTAGTCATAATGGTAGTAACACTCTAAGGTCAGTTGATGATAAGCTCAATAGACTCACTAATCTTGTTGAGAGTTTGGTCACCGCAATACAAGTTAATAAACAACAACCCTAGGGTATACTACATCATAAGCCACTTGAGAATGCCCTAGAGAGATGTTATGGCTAAGGCGATTGAGCTAATTGTCTAGTTCAATCACATCGAGCTAAGGGGGTTACAGATCAAGTTGCTAAACGAAGGTTGGAGTTAAAAGAGATAGTCGAGGATGATGAGGGGATAAGTGTAGAGACTAATGGGGAAGAAGAAGAAGAGGATAATGAGGAGGTAGGCGTAGAGAATAACAAGGGAGAAGAAGAAGAGGCTAGGTACTACCAAGCACAACAGCAAGGACGCCGAGCTCCTTGAGGACTTGACAATGTCAAGGTCTAGATCCTACCCTTCAGTAGAAGTGGAGATGCATATGAATATTTGGAGTGGAAGAGAAGCTAGAGAAAGTGTTTGATTGTTATGGTTACCGATACCGTCAAAGTGTAACTTAATGTACTTGAGTTCCCTAGATACGTTACTATGTGGTGGAAGAATCTAAATTTAGCTAGAGTAAGTGATGAAAGATGAGGTGTATGAACTTAGGAAGAGATGAAGAGATTGGTAAGAAGGAGATTTGTGCTTGAGACATATTAGTAGGAAAAGTTTGGAAAGTTGTAAAAACTTCACCTAGGAGGCCAATTTGTTGATGACTATGTAAGAGAATTTCAAATGCTAATGATTTGAGCAGGCGTGGATGAACTCGAAGCTTGTATAGTATTGAGGTTCATTTCTGAACTCAAATATGAGGTTCGTGATATTGTAGAATTATAGAGATTCTATACATTTCAAGAGGCCATTAAAATAGCATAGAGAGTCGAAAAGAAGAAGAGAAATTCTCCAAGCCAACCTAGGTCGACATTCTCCAAGGACAGGAAGAAGACTATGTTGTAACCCATGACACCAACCCAAGTGAATAAGACCCATAACTAATTCACCCGAGCTAGTAAGAAGAAAGCCCTAGTGATGAGCCGAAGAGAGCTTTAAGTTGCTAGGAAAGCCAATGAGCCTATATTTTTGTTAGATGAGTTTCATGGCACCAAACTATTTTTGAAGATTGATTTACGAAGTAGCTACCACCAAATTTACATGAGACTAGGTGATGAGTGGAGCACTACCTTTAAGATGAGGCATAGTCTTTACAAATGGTTAATTATGCAGTTTGGACTTACAAATGCGTTAAGTACATTTATGTAATTGATGAACCATGTGATGCACCTTCTAATCAAAAGATATTTGGTTGTATATTTTGATGATATATTGGTGTATAGTGCTTACCTAAACAACCATATTCAACATCTCCGGGCTATTTTTGACATTTTACAAGTTAAGGAGTTATATAGGAACCTGAAGAAGTGTACATTCTATTAAGGTGAAGTAGTTTTCTTGGGTATGTAATATCAGGAGAAGGAATCCAAGAAGATGAGGAAAAAGTTTGAGTCGTCTTAGAGTAGCTGACATTGGAGAATGTCACTAAAGTTTGAAGTTTTCATAACCTTGCTTCTTTGTAGATGCAATTCACTAAAAACTTTAGTACCAGCTGATGGAAAAGAGTGATGGATTCCAATGGAATGATCGAGCCGAATGAAGCTTTAAGGAGATCAAAGAGAAGCTTAATACTTCCCCTATTTTGTCCTTCCCAAATTTTGATAAGCCATTTGAACTGAAATGTGATACATCGAGCATTGGAATTGGTGCTGTCCTGATGCAAGAACAACAACCGATTACCTACCATAGTGAGAAGCTTAGTGGTGCTGCATTGAACTATTTTATGTATGAAAAAGAGTTATACTCTCTTTTTTGAGCTCTTACTATGAGGCAACACTATTTACTACCCTAAGAATTTGTTATTTATACTGACCATGAGTCATTGAAGCATCATAGGAGTAAAAACAAACTTTCGAAGAGGTAAGCTAAGTGGCTAAAGTTCATGGAAATTTTTTCCTATGTGATCCGATACAAGAAAGGAAGCGCTAATGTGGCTACTGATGCTATGTCACGTTAGTAAACCTTGCTAACCACCTTATAGACAAAATTATTAGGATTTTCACTTATCATTGAGCAATATCTTCGTGACCCCCATTTTAGCTCCATTGTAGAGCAATGCAGAAAAGGAATTGCTATTGAAGGATATTACCTCAAAGATGGCTATTTATTTAAGGAGAAAAGGCTATTAATATCAAATTGTTCCACATGTGAGTTGTGGGTTAAGGAAGCTCATAGTGGTGGATTATTTAGTCATTTTGAAGAGACCAAAACAACCAATTTATTGAAAGAAAACTTTTACTAGACTAGTTTGGTTAAAGATATCCATAAGGTAGTTGGTAGTTGTAAAGTATGCAAGAAGGCCAAAGGAAAGAGAGAGCCACATGGAGAGTATATGCCCTTACCTACATTGACCTTACCTTGGGCCAACCTCATATGGACTTTGTCCTAGGTTTGCCTCAGATATCTAAGGGAAAAGATTTAATCTTTGTTATAGTAAACCACTTCAGCAAAATGGCACACTTGTGTGCCACTAAACTAACAATCTTTATATGTCGTTGATTTGTTTTTGCAAGAAGTTGTCTAGCTAATGGAGTGCTGAAAACTATTGTTTCAAATTGCGATACCAAATTCTTAAGCTATTTTTTAAAGACTCTTTAGAGAAGACTAAGGACTAAACTTGTGTTCAACTCTAGTAGCTACCCTCAAATTAATGACCAGGCTAAAGTAGTGAATAAGACAGTAGGCAATTTACTTAGAGCTATCGTGCGACAGAACTTAAAGAATTGGGATCTATGTCTACCAGTTGTAGAATTTACATACAACTAAACTGTCTACAGAACCATTAGGAAGATGCCATTTAAGGTCATCTATGGTCTCAACCCTACTTTTCCACTCGATCTATTTAGTACTCCCATAATTGTTGAAGAGTGTCAATTTGGAGCCAATCAAGCTTAAGAATTACAACAACTACATCAGTCTATGGTAAAGAAGATCTCCGAGTTCAACTAGAGGCAACAAAAGATTGGTAATCGAGGTCACTGAACTATTTCTTCTAGACTAAGAGACTTAGTATGGATTCACCTCGATTGAGAGTGATTTTTGCATCTAAGACAGAGCAAGCTATCTCTACGAGCCAATGGTCCATTCAAAGTCTTAAAGAAGATCAACCACAACTCTTACCAGATCAAACTACTTGAGAACTATGGTGTTTCTTCTTCCTTCAATGTGTCTAACATGATTCTTCACCAACCAAAAGAATAAGACCCAACAGATGCTATGATAGAGCAAGAGCTAAAAACTTCTTTGGCTTTGAGGACAAATCTTTCTGACCTCCAGGCAAATGATAAGAATCAACTCCCTAGACTAGTTACATATAGCTAAGCTAATGGACTATAAGGACTTATACAGAAGATATTAGCTCGAAGCCTTATCCAAGACAAGGATTCCTATTTTGATCTCCATCTTTTACTTTATTGCCAACCCAAGCATCAAACTCTCATGTGTGCCAATAGTTTTCGAAGCTGCTTAGCAAACATACCAACCTATCGAGCAACTATACCTATCATCGAGCTCTTCCTAAGACCCAAACAATCAAACTAACCTCAAACTTCTATCTAAGCTAAGCCCTCAAGCCAACCAACATCTGACCCCAGTCCGAGTCAAACTGTAGGGTAGCCAACTTAAAGGGGATTTAAACATCCTTAAGTGATTAAACTCTAACTTGAACCAAATCACGTCAGCTCTAACTGTAGACCCTTTCCTTTACCTTTACCCAAATTGTATGATAATTCAAGCCATCAACCACCATGTGACAAGTTTCTTTTTGCACAACATGATAAAAGGATTCCCTAATTTTCCGTACAGAATATTCTTTGTTTCTTTGACCTTTTTATAGTACATTTCATGTACTCTATTTGTAAATTACCCTTTTGTCTTTTCATGTATGTATTGTAAGCTTAGTGAGGCAAGTATATAAGCCCTCATTTATTGTTTGCAAGCATCACTACCTTATTGTTGAGTATTATCAGTTTCCTTATTGAGTAATCTTAATGTTCCCACTCTCTCTTAACTCTTATCTATTCCCTTTTGATAAAGAGTAGTGGTGAGTAACCCTATAATTCAAACTAGTAAGTTATATCCAGTTAATTGTAAGCTAGGTAAGATCAGTCAGCGCATCATATCCGATTGGTAGTTACCAAGGTTTGCTAATCCCCTTTTGTTTTCTTTTAGTTCCTTCCCATTGTGGTGCTCCCTGTGTGTTCGACCCCAAAGACACCTTAGGTTATCCCAATCTAATGAAGATCAAGGTGAGGAAATGTAAAGGGGTTACTGATCAAATCATAGAATGGTTAATGGAAGGAAGAGGAGGGCCTTCAGTGTTAAATGTACATGCTAGTTTGGAAGAGGGTAGAGTTCAATAAAGTGTACTAAAATTATTTCGTTAAAGGTTTCACGCAAGTACACATATCACTAGAGCAACCTTCATCCTGGAATTTAGGAGCTCGGGCCGACTTATCCTAATGCACAAAGTGAAAGAGCAAGTCTTGCTCCATTTCATTTTAATTGCATGTTGAGTTGAGTCCTAGAGTATTCCAGCATACTGATTCCACTTTTTTATTTTATTTTCCTTTTATTCTTATGATCAAGAAGGGATAATAGTGGAATTAGCTGCAATTTATTTATTCAAATGGGTGAAAGACATGTCTACTAACATTTAAAAAAATTACATTAATATGAATTGGATTAAAAAAAATTACAAAAATATAACGGTAATATTGTATCTAAAACATGTAAGATAAATTATTGCAGGCATCTCACATCTCAAAGGTGCGATATCACTAAACATATACCCCCTATCTCGCATTTCTGAATTGTAACCTATGATTTATAACTTTATCGCATCTTAAAAATGCGATATAGGTACTTACCTTAGCTAAATTACAATCGCATCTTAAATAACACTATATATTGCATTTCAAAATTATGACATCAAATTATATTATTATCACATTTACAAAATGCAATATAGATGTAAGATAGCTTAAGAGTAGGTACTTACTAAATCACAATTAAAAAGTGGAAGATGCAAACCTATATTGCATTTTTAAATTGTAAGATATGAATTATACTTGTATTGCATCTTAAACAAGCAATATAGGCCAATTCTACATACAACCCTATATCACCTTTTAAAATTGCAACATAACAGTTACAATGTAACATACGGTATCAACTAAATCACAATTATTTTATCACACTTCTTAAATGTGATATCTTTAATTATAGAAATAGTGCACACAATTATATCATATTTGAGAAATGTGATATGCGTGCCAATTTCACAAAAACAAAACTATTAGCTCAAACGATCACATATTCACTTCACTTCCATAAAACAACAACATGACTCTCTCTTTAAGCTCTTAGACAAACCAAATCCCATATTGACAAAATCTACAATTTTTTTTTTCTTTTGCAATTCAAACAAAAAGCATTAAAATCATAACAAGGAAAGTCATTAATTTAGTTTTAGACGAATTTAGGAGTAATTTAGTTCAATTTTATATATGATTACAAGGTGTTCAATTAAATTCCTTATTCGTTATTTTGAATGCTTTAATAGGTAACTCACATCCTATCCTTCAAATACGTATTCCAATATTATTGTAAGCACTGTAACCATATTTTCAAGTATAAAGAGGTAATGAGCAATTGAGTGCTTCTTTAAATCTTAGGTTAGAATGAATGAGATAGCTTGAGAAGAAGACATAATTTGATAAAATCTATGTTTGAATCTCTGCAAACTAAACTTTCTCTTTTTCTGTATTCCAAGTTTGGACTTATTCTATCTAAAAATAATGTGTTATTACATGTTATCCTATCCAAGGGATAGTTCGAAGATGCTAACCTACAAAATCTATACTAACTAAGACTATGTTTTATTACACTGGGCTCTATTGTAGGGAAATATGGTGAATCAACATTTTCTTCTCATCTTAGTTATTGTATAATGGTCAAATTATGCATCGGTCAATTGGTCTTGTCTAATGTTTTATTGTACTAATAAAGACTTTGCTCGACACTATTGGTGAATTGGTCTATTGCCGCCATATTTAGTGACCAATACTTACTACTATTACTACTACAACTTCTTCTTCTTCCTTTTTAAGTTCTCTTCAAATAAATAATGCTAGTTTTGATCACTTAGTAGTCCATATATCTATTATGGTGATCATATACCCACTTTCTAACATACATACATAGAAAACATTGTTGTGATTTGACCAGCTAATTATCAGCAGCCTTAAGAAGTTTTCTTGGTAGGGTTTGAATTGAACACATGACCTCATATGCATGGCCTCATCATTGTGCAAAACATTCTTTAAATTAGCTTGAATTATTCTCTGGAAAAATTTCTTCACATTGTTTATAATACTTATTATAATTGAGCCAAGTAGTATAACTACTCTAAAAGATAAGGTAACTACTAACCAATTTGTTACTTTAAGTAACTTTTAACCACATTGAAGGCTTCTCTTGTATTTACAACACCCTAAAGAAATTTTTCAAATGTAAGAATGCTCTTTTATTCATGTTTGATGCTATAATCAATTTCTTCTACTACATAATGTATGCATATATGTGTAGGTGCAATTTCTGACTAACTTATTGCCATTTAAACAATGAGTCCTTATCCCTCTCGGATACTATTTTAGCAGTTGCAATATTGTCTTGTCTCATTGCTTAAAGCCATATTTCTAAGATTGTAGCTATACAGCTATATCATTTGGAAAGTTAAACAATTAACATGGAGAGTAGATGGAGGCTATGTTTTGCTAGTTATCATATTATTTGTGATTTTGCCAAATTCATATTTTAGGTAGATTAGTTTTTAATGTTGTCACTCAGTGATAGTGGAATTAGATTTTTCATTTTTTAGATTTAATTAATTACAAGAAGTCCAATTAGTAGTGAACCCAATTCAAAATAAATAAAATTTTCAATACACTATCATTTTGAAAATCTATTTGCCATTTTCCTCTTTTGAAATGACTTACGTTTCTATCATTTTATCTATATCCTCTACTTAGAGATGTTAAAATTTAATGTCATAAGATCCTATCATATTTCCCATCAGTAGTATAAACTACTTTTCCTATCTATATATGTATTAATATTAGTTTACTAGATATACGTACCATCTAATCATGCTCTTTCACTGCTCGATTTTGAATCAAGTAGCAAATTACATATTACATAATGTTGGTATTTTAACTAATTATATTTTCCTTTTTAGTCCTTAGTAGTTATTTTACACGTCAATATAATAAGAGTTCCCATGTTTTACTTATTTTATATTCTAAATTTCCATACTTGACCTTTCATTAAGTTGTAACTTGCATGTCTACTAGTTTGGCAATTGTTGTTGCTAGCATACTAAGAGTTTCACTTATGAAATTAAGCAATAAATAATTTGAGCTTTGTAGTCATCAATGTTATCATAGCGATATTTCACCATCTTTGTTCTAGAGAGAATATTACTTGTTTTGGTAGATGATTTGTTGATTGCTAGAATCAGCTTTTGATACTGATGTATCATTGAGAAAATGAAATCTTAACCACAAATATAAAAATTACCTCACTTACAACTATCAATGAAAGCTTAACAAGAGAATTGGACTCCTTTCCACCAAAGAAATCCTTACTAGCTAGGACTAAAAAAGTCCCCCAAAACAATGTCAAAAGCAAAATTAAGGTTCGAACCAACAAGCTAGCTCCAATAACCATATATTCTTAGGCTATCTCTTTAGTATTTAGCAATCCAAAGGCTAGAATAAAAGCATATAACTGTATCATCTCATATTCTAGTTGTAGAGATAATAGAATAATAGATTGGAATGATAGTATAGACACCCAATTTTTGCGCTCCATTTATTTTATTTATTTTAAAAAGAGTCTTATTTCAAAAATACAAAAAAAAAATTAGAAAAAAATGAAAAATAAAAAATTTGTGGAAAATATATATATATTTTTTAGATTGTTTTTAGTGTCGTTACGTGACATGGACCGAGTGATTTCATTTTCATGGTCAAATAACGTCTAAGTGTAGACAATCATTAGAATAGGGTTTCATTTTAAAAGAAATCTTAATTTATTTGTTTATTTATTTTGGAAAGTGTATATGTGACTTGGTCAATTAGGATTAATTTTGGCTAGGTAAAAGGTTTAGTGCTTTTTTTATTTATTTACCTATTATTTATTTAATTATTTAAAAACATAAAGTGGATATGGGTAGGGGTAAAAGTAAGGGTAGGGGAAGAAGGTCACTAAGCTCAGTGCAATTTGTATTTCACAAAAGAGCCCAACTCACATTTGGATCCAAGTGAGAGGCTATAGGTGATTGCAACGCCTTGTAATTTCCTAATGCGCGTATTTCACATGCACTTGCTAGGAACATGGCACATGCTTGCTACGTAACCTAGCACCTCCTTCTTTAAAAACTCCAACTTTTGTAAAAAATTATAGAAAAATAACCTGGCATGATACCCACTTCTTTTTTCTTTTTTTTTCTACCTTCTCGAAACAATTTTTTGGAAAAAAATTATCAAAATAAATACAAAAACCAAAAGAAGACTTAGGATGTTATGGATTGAACCTAATAACACGTCCATATTTAATCTTTTAAGGGATTAAAATGAAGATTGAAAATGGGAAAAAAACATAGATGTGCAAATTTTGCTCAAGTCCAAATTTTCTTGATTCATCTCATTTAATGAAAATCAAAGCTTCCATTGAGTTTCTTTGGCAAGGATGAATCTCCAGGATCTTAATTTAAATAATTTTTTCCATGCTTTCAGGCTAAAATCAAATCAAGTAGTCAAAACCTATTAACTCTTGATTTCAAATTCAATTATGAATTGAGGACCTTCTAAGCTTGTTTATGAACTGATTAATATAAGTAGAGACATATGGATTTGTTTTTAACTAGAAGCTTGATAAAAAATACTCTATATAAGCTCAAATCTAAACTTTTTCTCTTTAGGAAGCTAACTTGTGTACTACCTACTTTCTCTCTCTAAAACAACCTCATTATGGTGGTTTTCAAGTGAAACCCACTACACCACTAGCTTCCCCATTGTCAAAAACCCTTGACACCACCAATTACTCTCATCAATGACCAGTGCACTAGCTCCTTAATCGCTTTTCTCTCTACCCTATGCAGCTACCTTACAAAGTACCATTGGTTGTCACTCTTAAGCTTCAACTAACCACACTATTGACCTCACTACACTCTAAAGTCCAAGAGCCAACACTCTCCTAAATTGCAACAGCCACTACATACAACGTGTAGCAACCACCGTCGACCACCAACTTCAACCACCATAACGACCATCTCCAAACGTCGAGGCATCGTCCTTATACCCCGCTAATCCCTATAAAATTCACACAAAATAGCTTTCTCTCACTTGAAACGCTGCTTAAATCATGCTAGAACTACCTTCTCATCAAATGTATGCTTCTTCTTCGTTGGCCTAACCTGCAACCCACAAACAAACTTGGATACTCGCTCCAAATCTACACCTTGCTCCAAGTTCATGCTTGACCTATATCCATAATTTGGTTTAATCATTATTTTGGTTTATTTTTACTTTCTTCGTTGTTATTTATTTAGCCTTATTTTTTAAAAAATAAAAAATATATATAAATAAATAAATAATAATAATAAAAGTTTTATCCCTTCTTCTTAAATACCTTATTTATTTATTTATTTTAACTCTCATTTTGCAAATTTTTCAAAACTCTTTATTTTAGAAAAAAGACAATAAGCAAATGTTTCCAAAAAAAAAAAGAAATAATAATAAATAAAAAAATTTTGTCACTTAGAAATAGTTATTTTCAAAAGTAAATAAAAATAAATGAACCATTTTCAAAATTAGTCTCTTTTGTTGAATTTTGCAAAAATAAAAGCCCCAACTTAAGATCCTTTTACAATTTTTCTTAAAATGATATAAATTGATAGAAACTTAAACCTAATAGTCTTCCAAAATAAAAGAGACTAACAAATAAAGTTTTATAAAAAACTGAACTATAGAGAGTCTGATTCCTACTTAAGGGTACGCATGCACCTAAAGGACAACTTAAAATGGGGAAACCTTTTTATTTTTCTTTTTGTAAAATAAATTCTATTTATTATTATTTTTTATTTTTTGTGTAAATAGAATTAATTTTATCTATTTGTAAATTTAGAATTATTCTTTTGTGCTAAAAGCGATATTTTAGAAAAATGAATTTAAATTTAAAAGGTTAAATTGGTACCTATTTAGAGTTTAATAGGTTAGCTTCCAAACACATTTTCCAAAAGAAAAATTTTAATGATTTTCTCATAGATCAGTAGTTAAGTTAGAATCAATTCACCCAATTAGTTCTAACTTAACTTTTTTCCCGACTTCGATCGAGTGGCGACTCTAAATGTTTTTCAAAATCTATAAGAATCCAAAATTTCCTTAATTCTTAGTCAAATAATTAATATTAAATGAGTAAGGTTTAATATTAATCAAATTAAGAGAAGAAAAAAACTAAAATATTCAAACTCGACAAATAGTAAGCATATGAATAAGAAATGAACCAAACTCTATCTACTAAATTTTTGTATGTATAATGTGTCCAGTCAATCCATGTAGCTTGAGCCTTCTGTTAAATCTTAAATTTTATACGTGTATCTTCGTACAATGCATTTTTCCAAAATCTTAAAGTAATTAGATGGTAGAATTTGCAACGTTATGGTATAACAGATTAAGGTATAACATGTTAAGATATAATATGTTATACCTTTAATTAACTCAACAACTACAACATAACTTTATAATGTTGGTTATGATAGTTGCTATGCTAACAAACATGTTAACATACATGTAACATAACCAATGAAAGTACTATATCAAACACTACAATGTGCCTTCTATTATCAATATAAGACCTTCTGTTATGCCACATTATTTAAAAAAGGGCCTTCAACGTTGGTAAATAGTTTACTTTTTCCCTTACTTGAAAACCTCTCCTTGCTTAAGTGTAGCCATCCTAACTCGCTAAGCTGAAACTATACCGTCTTCCTTCCCTTACTCTTCTCTCTCAAATTCTTAATAGCTTAGTCAATCTACTGAGCACCTTCTGACAAATAGATTACACTCGGACTCTTGCTTTAGGGTCTTCTTACACATATATAGGTACTGAAATGTGATCAAGGGGTAGCTTTGGATTAAAGCCATATTCAAATTCAAAGGGTGTTTATTTGGTGGTGCTATGTATTGTGTGATTGTAAGAAAATTCCACCATAGGCAAATAGGCATCCTAATCAATTAAATTCGTCCTTACTGTAGCTTAGTGTAGTGATTCCAAAGTATGATTTACTACCTCCATTTGGCTATCAATTTGAGGATGATAGGAGGTTCTAAAGAGCACTTTAGTCCCCATATGATGCTAAAGAGTTCTCCAAAAATGGTTTAGAAACTTTGGATCCTTATCTAATACGACACTTCTCGGTATGCCGTGTAAATAGATAATCTCCTGCAAAAAGAGAGAGGCAATGGCTAAAGCATCGTTAATTTTTTAGTAGGGCACAAAGTGTGCCATTTTGCTAAACCTATCTATGACTACCATTTCTGCATCTTTTCCTTAGGTAATTCATGAAAATCCAAGGACAAAGTCTATGCTGAACTCAGACTAAGTTTGGTTAGAATAAGTAAAGGCATTACTTTCCCTTGTTCGGCTTAGTATTTAGCCCTCTTATAGGTAGCGTAATTCTCAACAACCCGATGAACATCTTGTCTCATCTTAAGCCAAAAGAATCTCCCATTTAATAATTCATATATCCTTTTCTTGCCAAAATGTCTACAGAGTCCTCTACCATGAGCTTCTCTTACTAATGATTCTCTTATGGAATAGGTCAGCACATATAATTTGCCACATCAAAATAAGTATCCATCCTCTACATGATAGTCATCTACTGCTCTTCCCTCTACACATCATCTAAATATAGGACAAAAAATCTCAAGGGCTTTGTATATAGCTTAGTAAGGAGAACATGTCGCCTTCATAAGGTATCGATAACTACCTTGGTCTTTCCTTGTTTGCACTTGATCATAAAGTTGAATCTTTCTAAGAATTTAACCCATCATGCTTGCTTCTTCGATAACTTAACCTAATTTCTAAGGTACCTTAAGGACTCATGATTTGTGTAAATGACAAACTCCCTTTGCAATAGATAATGTTGCCATACTTGGAGTGCTCAGATGAGAGTTAAAAGTTATTTGTTGTATATAGAGCAATTCAGCTAAGGTCTTCTTAGCTTCTCACTATGATAGGCAATAGGTCAACCTTCTTGCATCAAGACGACACCTATGCCAACACCAGATGCATCACACTCAATCTTAAAAATCTTCTTGAAGCCAGGTAAAGCTAATATAGGTATAGAGGTCAATCTTTCCTTAATCTCAATAAAGCTTCTCTCTTCTTTCTCTCCCTACCTAAAATATATTTTCTTCTTCGTTAGCTTAGTAAAGGGTGCAACAATTTTATTGAAACCCTTAGTGAATCATCGATAAAAAGGATGTCAATCCGTGGAAACTTCTTACCTCAATACAGGTGCTTAAGGTTAGCCACTCGACAATTGTTTGGTTCTTCTCATCATTGACTCACAATCCTCCTCTACTAACTACATATCCTAGAAAAGCCACTTCATCCTAGCAAAAACAACACTTCTTCATACTGCTAAACAATCTTTATGCTCAAAGAACATTAAACACTACTCAAAGATCTTCAATATGGTTAGGCAGGTAGGCTCTATATATGAGGATGTTGTCAAAGTGGACAACAATAAACTTCTTAATCAAATTTCTCATAACATGATTCATCAACCTCATAAAAGTACTTAGGGTGTTTGATAGTCCAAAGGGCATGACCATCCACTCTTACAGGGTCTTAAAAGTAATTCTCCATTAACCCTCTTGTTTCGCTCTAATTTAGTGGTATCCTGACTTTAGGTCGATCTTACTAAACACTCTCATACCACTCAATTCATCCAACATGGAGTCTAGCTTCAGTATGAGGTACCTATACTTAATTGTGATCTTATTGATAGCACTACTATCTATACATATTCACCAAGTACCATCCTTCTTCAGCACAAGTAATGTGGGCACAACTAATGGGCTATGACTCTCTCTTACATACCCTTTTTCTAATAACTCATTTACTTGTCTTTAGAGCTTAGCAGCTTGTTTAGGATTAATTCGATAAGCTAGCTTGCTCAGTAGAGTAGCACCAAGTATTAAGTCAATGCAATATTCAATGCCTCGAAAAAGAGGTAAACCTTAAGGCACTTGCTTGAGAAATGGGTTTCCATACTCATCTAATAGTTTTCTGACCTCTAGGGGTAGCAAAACTTGCTCCTTCTGTTCTAATAGTTGTCTGATCAAATAGTACATAATATTATGAGTAACAATATATCTACTCCAAGCACGGGTTAGATCCACTTACCCAAGCTAAGTAATAGCATAAAATCCTAAACTTAATGACTAATCCTTCCTTACTTATTACACTTAAGAAAATATAAACACAGTCTTTAAGTCAAGTGTAAGTCAAATCCGAACTCTTATAAGCTTTCAATATTATGTTTTTAAACTTCATTTAACTATATCTTATTCATTCCTTATTCGATTTTAGTAAAGTTAATATCCTAGTGATCATCATTTCAAGTATTATTAAGATATCTTAAGAATCAAAATTGATCAATAGGGTTACAAGCCCAAAAATACCCCTTTCCTACTACTAAATTGATCATTCGTTATTGTAACTTTGTAGTTAACCCGAATAAACTTTAATTTTAGACTGAAAACCCTGAAAATCACATTTTTTAAACTTATCCAATAACCCTTAATATACCCTACTGTGTTCATTTTATGTGACTTTGACAAATGTATTACTAGTACTAATTGCTTTATTACATATTAAGTCAATATATAAGCTTATATGAGGAAAATACGTGATAAATAGTATATTAGCATAATTAATTTGATGAAAAATCCTATAAACTCACAAAAATATTTTAATTATTAACCACAAATTACACATAATTGGATATTGTCTATTTTTACAAAAATAGCGGTTTTAGCTCAAAATAACAGAAAATTAGGAAAAATAAACAAATTTATGTGTGAGATAGAAATTAAGTGCTGCAAACATTATTATAAACTTCTAGAAGTTAAAACATGTAGGACTCATTCATTAATTTCATCAAAAACTGATTATTTCAACAATTTAATAAAATTGAAAGTTTTATTGAAAATAATTATAAAAAATAGTAAACATGCTTAATTTCAAAAATTCCTATTACTATGATTAAATATATATATTAGATGTATTATATACAAAAATTGAGCTTGAAACAACATAATCTAATATTTATGAAAATTAGTTTAATTTTTTGCCCAAATAGGGTATTTTCTTAAGAACCCTATATCTACACTAATTATTTAATTAAAATAAAATTACTACATTAATCTACACCTAAAATAACCCCAGAAAACCAAATTTCATAATTAATTAATGACATTTTCCATTTTTAGAAAATTAATAAACATTCAGTTGGAAATTTGGTTCACTTAGATCGACCGCCCAACCTTGTCGGAATGCCTCCCTCGGTAGTCCTTTCTTTAACCCCAAATGGCCACCACCATAGAATTCCTACAACCCTTTAAACCAATTTAATCATATTTCACCCCTAATTTTCCCCTGTTTTTGTTTTATTTTTCTAATTTTTTCCTAATTTTCTTATATGATATTTCTAGTATTTCTAAATTTCTAAAATAATTAAATGAAGTATAGAAAGCCTATTTATAGCTGTAGATATGATGACATGTCAAAAAGTAGGTACCATGTGTCAAAAATCTAATAATCCTTAGTGTCCAACTTTGCTAGGTATCATTTCCTTATTTTTTTTAGCTTTTGACTCATCATCCCAACTGATCCTAAGCTGCCACATAGGTTAAATGACTCATCTATTCATTTTTTTCATTAATTTTTCATTATTTTATATTAATTTCCCATACTTTTATAATTTATTTTTATTATATATATTTAATACATATAATGCATATCACATATAAATACATGTATATTACGTATAATTCAACTTTATTTATTATTTTTTGAAGTGAATTAACATATCTCTAATATCTCTCTCTATTTAAAAGCTAGAGTTTCATGTTTTTGATATTTATTGGTTTTACCAATAAATTAATGTTTTTCTTAAATTAATATTTTTATATAGCTTATTTTGAAAAATTGACTTGAATTATTTCATCTAATTTTTCTAACTTACTGTAAAGTTTGAAATAAAATGGATAATATTGGCCGATGCCCTAAATTTAGGAGCTTAAAACCTAAGGTTATTATATTAGTTGGAAAACCTAGGGTATTATAATATATAAATACTATATCACACTATATAATTAATTTTACATGTCTAATTTAATTTTCTAACAATGTTATGTATGTTTACTATTTTTCTTATATAGATGGATCTATGACTAATAGATAGGTTAGTATTGACATAGAAAGATACTCATAGGTCTAAGGTTGTATGGAGATGAGAGGTATATAACATGAATCCATAATTTGTTCACATTATTTATTCAATTATGTAATATCTAATATAATTGAAGTTTCTTAGAATCATAATCTAGTTACATGTCATCAGTAGGAGGCATCATTGAAAAATCATCAGTAGATGTGCAATGCATATGATCATAGGATATACGTACATTTAGACCAAGTAGATTTCAGGGTACGACACATTTACCCTTTATATAGGTGGATAGGGGATTGATCACTGCATTGATAGAGAGGTAAAGACTAGAGACCCATCCTTCCACATGATATACGGGGAGGTTGGGTTGACATCACAGGATATTGCAATACAGTTTAGCTTACCCATTGGTAGGCAACTAATAGTGGGGCATACTACATATGACATGTTTGGGTTATGTAAACGACTATTAGGAGCTAGGTTAGATGAGGACTAGATTATTAAATAGCAAATAAGGACTTCTTAACTTAACAATCTTCTTACGATACCTCTACCAGTGAATGTAAACAAGACTTCTATTAAGCATCGTGTAAGGATGTATATTTGACAATTGCTAAGTAGTCTCTTCTTCTCTAACACATCGCCTAGCTACGTCTACTTCATGTTCCTACCATTGCTAGACAACCTCCAAATTACATGTGGCTACAATTGGGAATCAGGTTGCTTAGCATGTTTATACAAATATTTATGCTGAGCTGCATAGGATGGGTATTAGAGATGCAGGCACCATAGTCATGATACAGGTATAAGCATGGGATAGATTTGCTCATTTAGCATCGTAGAAGACACAACCTTGTCTAGTACGTCCCAACCCACTAGCATACAGGTGAGATGTTATTTTTGATATCAGAAGGACTCCTACATACGTATTAGCCTAATAACGAGAGATTTTATACCCCTAAACTCCTGCATAAGTACAATACAGTTACAAATTACATCACTTAAGCTGTTTTAATGAAAATTTAATACTAATGTCGTTATATCTTTTACAAATATGTTGGATGCCATACACCTAAGACATATTAGACTCACTACCAAAGATGTGCCAAGAGGAGACAGATTTATGGCTAGCTTATGTACTAATGATTTGTTTCCTTATAGTAGAGATGCACCAACCAAGCAAAGTCATCAGACAATTTGGTGGGATATGACATATCCCACAAAACCATATTATAGATCCTGACCATATTCATAAGATGGATCTCCAAAGGAAATAAAAAGAAGATAGGGCAAGAGAAGACAATTGATATATAGCTCATTAGTAGGATAAGAGAGATGTGCCTAAGAGTGATGTTATCATTAGGGCTTACCGTAGGAGGTGAGAAACTAATAGATCCTTTGAAATATTAAAGAAAATAGAGTAAGTCGACAAATGGAATATAGTAGCTCAAGTGAAGCTACTTAGAGGATATGATTCACCAACAAACATAATACAACTTGACGCTTCGCTTGATATGACATATAAGTTAACGTTAAGGTCCACCTACCACTAATCTTAAGCTACTTAGCAAGATTAGATAAGAGTATAAGAAAATAGACTTAGAGAAGGTTGTCTCGCAAGAACAAGTATATTCAATGTATGTAATGAATGTAAGATGATTTCAGCTACAAGGAGAAGAGATTATTTATGGCAAGTCCCTAGGGCAACATTATAAATAAAGAAAATTACAAAAAGGCATACATAAAAAGAGGATTCTTTATACATATGAAAAACGGTAAATAAGACAAATGACAAAAAGGGAAAATAGTTAAGTAGCAAGTGAAAAGGATAGGTGGCAACTTGTTAATAGTCCCGTATTAAGGAATCTCTAGGCACAGCAGCTAAGTTGGATCGTGATGTAGTGGCACCAAGGTACCGAGACGACTAAGGAATACTGTAAATATTAGTGGTAGGCCGAAGGAGAAGTACTCGGCCAGCAAGAGCTTATGCCTCAACACTCAGCAGGAAAGGTAATTGAAGGTCTAAGTAAGACTTAGCATACAAGGCTCGAGTCCTCATCACTCGGCAAAAAGTTCTTGGTAAGGGAGAAGTCAGTGTCAGCACAAGGATTAAAGTAAAGTAAGGTATACCCACTCAGAGCTCTCAAGGAGTTCAGCCACCATTCTATTGTATACTGTTTCTCATCCTTAACAGGTTAACAAGAGCAAATTCTTTGAGCAAGTGACTGAAGGCCTTAGAGGCACGCGCGAGTGAGAGAACAAGTGGTCAACAATCCATCAAGGAAGCAGAAACTAGCTCAAATCATTCATGATGATATGTTAGCTAGCATGGTCTCTGTTGACTACTACAATTGGTAGTATAGAGTTACAAGACGATAAATTAGTCAACTAGGAGCACTTTTAGCGATATTGGTATGTTTTCCATCCATAATCACTACATATATGTTAATACTTATATATTTATAATGAAAACAAACTCAATTTGCTTAAATTATGAAGTTAGATGCATTTACACATATAGTGGTACAAATCGCTAAGGAAGAAGTGATACACTGCTACTAATATCACGTGAGCAAGGGTCCTTGTGCACCAAAGGTAGATATGACTTACCAAAGCCTTATACGAGTTTAGATTGCACTTGATAAGTCTAATTGAAGGGTATTCGCCACTAATCCACACTCATAATGAATTATGTAATACTAAAACGAGAGCAAGTAAAGGATAATTAGCTTATGAAGGAAAGTATGTTTGAAAGTTTTCCGATTCGTTGATTGTTGTGACCATTACATTCTACAAGTATTTATATGGTCTAATTAGGGAAATTCCTAGGTATATATAATTTACAAAAAGGATTCCTATTAAAAAAAGGAAAGATACATAGTCTACAAAAGCAAAGTTGTAAATAGGAAAAAGGATATTCGGTTGCAAAAAGGCAATATGGATGTCAAGAAATAGGGCACAAATGTCAACTATCCATTCTACAGTCCCCAAATGTTGTTTGCCAAGCATAACAAGTTTTGAGTAAATCAGGTCGAAGTTGGATGCTCGATAGCCCTGATGTTCCAAACTGAGGAAGGATTGGTCTGGAGGGGGTGGTCTATTGTCTGGTCGACCTTGGATGGTTAGTTCAGGATCGAGTCAACTTGACCTCAGGAATAATGTGTTTAGAAGGGATCAGCTCGGCAATAGGTCAAGTACCTCTAGAGTCTCTTTAATGAGATGGAGAGCAAAGTAATTCAATAGGTCAGACTAGAGAATACATCGTTCTTCAGGGCTCAACTCTCCTTAGATAGCTTAATGAAGCATATGGGTGATTCCTCAAGCTGAGAAATGAGTGATTGGTCTGTGATCCCTAGCATTCCCTCCAAGCTGTTTGAGATTGGGGATCAAATTTGGTTCAGTTGATTGTTGCTTATTTTCGAAGACATACGAATGGAGGTTAGCAACATTAAAGGAGTTCGAGATCCCCTAGTTTTTGAGTAATTCAATCTCATAGGCATTAAGATTAATCCTTTTAAGCACTCTAAATAGTCCATCGACTCTAGTAGATAACTTACTCTTCCTCAAACTTAGAAATTGATCTTTATTGAGGTGGATCCAAACAAAATCACCGGGCTAAAATTCTTTTTTCTTAAGACATTTCCATTGCCTTTCGAGCCTAGTGGCAGCTCGACTTAATTGTTTAATGACCTTTTGATACATTGTCTTGATGGCCTCGAATCTTTCGATGGCTAGTTGATGATCATTCTGGCTTAAAAGGGGTACCTAATCTAATGGAAGCTCAATATTTAATCCATAGGCAATTTCAAATGGTGACATGCTCATGGAATTGTAAGTTATCTTATTCTAGGTAAACTCAACTATGAGCAAGCATTGATCCCAATCAATCATTTTCTAACCAACAACAACCCAAAGTAATGTTCACACTATCTTATTAATAACCTCAGTTTGTTTATCCATTTGTAGATAACATGAGCATAGTTGTTAAAATTGCGAGTCAAAAATACGATTCTATGAGTTTATAATTTCATAAGGTTTTTCTTAGTTAAAATAGATGTGAAATTGTTTTTATGTAGACTTTTGGTAAAATTATGAACTTCAATGTACGATTCTATAATTACGATTTTACCAATTTTGTACGATTTTATACAAGTCTATCAATTTTACCCATTAAAATGAACAGTAAAATTATGATTTTGATAATTATGACAGGAGATATTGAACAATAGTTTGGTTCCCATTCGCCTCCATAATGTTCTCCAAAAGTGGCCATGAACTTTTGATCCCAGTCTAAAACAATGGTCCTGGGCATTCCATGGAGCTTAACAACCTCCTATAAGAAAAGAAAAGAGATAGCCAAAGTATTGTTAGTTTTAGAATAAGACACAAAGTGTGCCATCTTGTTAAATCAGTCTACAACCACCATGATAGAATCTTTCATTTGAGACATCCTCAGCAATCCTAACATAAAGTTCATAGTCAACTTGGATCATGTTTAGGATCAATAGAGGTAAATATTGCCCTTACTCGATTCATTTCTTTACCCTTCTATAGGTGGTACACCTTTCTAGTACAGCTTAGATATCTCTCATCATCCTTAGCCAAAAGAATCTAAAGGATAATACCTCATGAGTTTAGTACTTACCAAAATGTCTAGATAATCCTCCACTATGTACCTTGTGCACTAGCAATTTTTGCATAAAATAGGTCAAGATACACTATCTCCTCTTTCTAAACAAGCATCTGTCTTCCCTGTGATAGTCATCAAGCATTCGGTCTTCTTTAACTAGCATAGATCAAACCAAAATGTAGATCCTCAACATACAAATCCTTTATCATAAAGAAACCAAGTAACCTAGTTCATAGCTTGGTCAAGAGGGAATGTCGTCTCGATCGGGAATTAGCTACTATATTGTTCTTGCTGTTCTTATACTTCAAGACATAAGAAAATCCCTCTATGAATTCTACCCACTTAGCTTATATTCGAGACAACTTAAGTTGGCTCTTCAGATATCTCAAAGATTCATGATTAGTACAGATTGCAAATTCTTTAAGTAATAGGTAATGTTGCTAGACAATCAAAGCTTGAATCAAAGAGTAAAAATCCTTGTCATACATAAAGTAGTTAAGTGTAAATCCTCTAAGCTTCTCACTAAAGTAGGCAATAAGTTGGCTCTCCTGCATCAACAAAACACCTATGCCTAGTCCAAATGCATTACACTACATTTCAAATACTTTATTAAAGCTTGATAGAGCTAAGACAAGAGGGTAGTTAACTTCATCTTCACCTCCTCAAAACTCCTCTACTCCTTATCTTCGCACCTGAACTCAATATTTTTCTTCAATAGCTCGATGAGCGAGGCTACAATAATATTAAAATTCCTTATAAATTTGTGATAAAATGATGCCAAGCTATAGAAACTTTGCATATTAGCTAAGCAGGTCGGTATAAGCCATTCGTTAATTGCTTTTACCTTCTCATCATCAACTTGTATGCTATCATCACTCATAAAAAATCCTAGAAAGATTACTTAAAGCCGGCATAAGTCACATTTCTTTAGATTGGCATAAAGCTTCTCAACTTGGAGTTTTGAGAAAATTGCTCAGAGGTGCTCACAATGAATCTCTAAATCAAAGTTATAAACAAGAATATCATCGAAATATATAATAACAAACTTTCTAGTGAATTCTCAAAGCACATGGTTCATCAATCTTATGAATGTGCTTGGGACATTTGATAAACTAAAAGGCATCACAAGCCACTCATATAATCCATTATAGGTCTTGAATGTGATCTTCCATTCATCTCCCTCTCGCATTCAAATTTGTTGGTATCAAGATTTGAGATCAATCTTGGAGAATATTCTTGCTCTATTCAATTCATCAAGCATGTCATCAAGGATTTGTATAGGGTACCTATACTTGATGGTAATGCAATTGATTACTTAACTATCCATACATATCCTTCATGTCCCATCCTTCTTTGGCACCAATAAAGCTAGTATGGTACATGGGCTTAGGGACTCTCGTATATACCCTTTCTTAGTTAACTCATCTACTTACCTCTATAGCTTGGCAACTTGTTCAGAGTTCAGCCTATAAGTAGGCTTGTTTAGTAGAGCGGCTCTTAACTACAAGTCTATCGCATGTTTAATGCCTCATATGGGAGGTAAACCTTTTGGCAATTCACTTAGGAACAAGTCGGCAAACTCATTTGGTAAAGACTTCACTTTGGCATGTTACAATTCCTCCTTTGATCCTCTCATCTCAAGTAACCTTTTGACTAGTAGATAGGTCAGCTCTTCAAGCTTCATCTCTCTTTTTAACTCAATTCAGGTCATTACCAAAGCCTCTTTCTTCAAAACTTAACTCAATTGAGTCTGCATATTTTTAACTTGTTTGGCAATCATTAGGCTTAACATTACCTTCTTACCCCTATGCTCTAAGGAACATGTGTTCTTCATTCCATCATATACCACATTCCAATCAAACATACATGGTTGTCAAAGAAGAATATAGGATATATGCATGGCTAACACATCATAGAGCACTTCATCTCGATAATTTCCAATATTGATTGGCATAATCACTTATTTATTCACTTGTAAGGTTCCTTTGTTACTGAGCCAATGCAGTTTATAAGATTTGGAGTAGGGCTAGGTAGGCAACTTTAGCTGTTAGACCATGAATGCAGATGTTGCATTAATACAACTGCCACTATCAACAATCAAGGCACACAATGATACATTCACCTTGCAACCAATGTGGAACAAATTCTCTTACTACTCGTTCTTTAGCACATGACTCATACTTATAGCTCTCCTCAATACCATGGTTGTAGGCATAAAATTACCTTTCTCACTATAAATGATCTCCTCCTCCTCTACAAATAACTTTGTTTATCTAATCCCTTTCAACTCTTCCACTTCCTCATCGGTACTATCTACCTCAATGGTAGACATTTCTCCTTAGATCGCTATGGTTCTTTTGTTCGAACATTGAGTGGCCATATGTCTAAACTCTTATCACTTGAAGCACTTAATTTCACTCATCTTTCTTCTTAAGCTTTAGCCTTTCTCAATCTTCATTGGGATCTCTTTCTCCTCTACTAGGATAGTTTGAGCAAGTTGGAGTTCAGCAACTTTGCTTAATTCCAATCGCATAGGTCTGCTCGAAATAAGTCGACTAATAGTAGTTTGACTAATAGGATCTTAAAATCTTCCTACTCGATGTCTCTTGATTCTCCAGGCAGTTTAGATAGCTTCATCAAGAGAACTAATATCCATTGTTTCTAGGATATCCCCAATCTCATACTTCAACCCACTAATGAATTGGGCCACAATTAAGTCTTTAGGTTCAACAACTTCACATCGGATCATTAACTTCTAGAACTCCTTCACATACGCATCAAAACTTGATCCTCCTTGCCTCAACTCCTATAACTTTTTGAATGTATCTTATAAATAATAGCTTGGAACAAATCTTTGTCTCATGACTCTTTTAATTTCATCTTAATGCCTAACTCCACATTCTCCTTCTCTTCTACGAGTAGCTTGTAGGTTTCCGCATCATAGGGTGACATATCCAATAAAATCCAACACAGCAAGCTGAACTTAGCATTATCAAGCACTTCATGACACTCAAACTACTTCTCAATTTTATCTACCCAGTCCAAGTAATCCTCAGTATCACTACTCCTAGAAAAACTTAGGATATGCATCCCCAACCTATCCATTCTAGGAGCTTGGACATTCCTCTCCTCCAATTCATAATACCCTTCCACTTCATCACCTACTTCATCATCCTCTTCTTCGATCTCATCTAACACCAATCTACATCCAGCTTAATGTAGTCGAACCAAGGCATTAACTAGGTCGTAACAACCATTGCCTCTCTAGGGTTGTTCACTAGCTTGTCCTCTACAAGTATCATTTTCGCTTCATTGTCTATCTTGGTTTAGGATAGTCACCAGACTAACCACTAGGTCAGTAAGTCTATCTAATGGGTCATCTGCAAACTAAGGTGTGAAATTTCCGTATTGACCTTAACCACTTCAAGTACCACTTTCTTGGTTACTTAAGGTTTCTTAAACACTAGAATTGGACATTGTTGTCTATTATAAGAGATTAACAACTGAAACACAACTAAAATAGGAAGGTAGAGCGCTAAATTTCTTTAGTACTAAACACTTATAACAATACTAAGCAGCTTTCACAATATGCTATAACAAGTTACTCGGAATATAAAATAGTAGACTTGCTCAAACGTAGCTAAGCTTTAGTATTAGGATGGTACGGATCGCTAAAGAAAGGACGACGCACAGTTATCGATATCATATGAACCAGGAGTAGGACCGAATTGCAAGATGGTTCGAATGATGACTGGAAGTCAAGGTTTGAGCAAGGGTCTTCATGCATCGATGGTGGATATGACTTACCAATAGCTCACACAAGTTTAAGTCCACTTGATATGATATACAAATGTGGCTGGAGGGTACTCGCTACTAATCTACGCTCACAATAGACTAAATAAAAGTAAAATGAGAGCAAGCAAAGGATACTTAGCTCACGAAGGAATGTATGTCTGAAAGTTCATTATTTTGATTCATTGATTGTAGTAGCCATTACATTTTATAAGTGTTTATATGGCCCAATTAGGGCAAGTCCTAGGTATATGTAATTTACAAAAAGGATTCTTATTGGAAAAGAAAAAGATACATAGTCTACAAGGGTAAAGTTGTAAAAAAGCAAAAAGATATTTACTTGCAAAAGGAAAGTATAGATATTAGAAAATGGGGTACACATGTCAATTGTCCATTCTATGGTCCCCAAGATACTGTTTACCGAGTAAAACAGGTTTTGAGTAGCACCAGTCAAAGATAGATGCTCGGTAGCTTGGATGTTTCAGACTAAGGAAAGATTGGTCAAAGGGGGTCATCCATTGTCTAGTCGGCTCAGGATCAAGTTAGCTTAGCTTCGGTACTATATTAAGTCAACAAGAGGCAGGCTCAATGCTTAATCTTAGATTGATGTGTTGAAAAGGGTTCGACTCAATAATAGGTCAAGTACCTTAGAGTCTCTTTAATGATATGGAAAGTAGAGTAATTCAACATGTCAGATTGGTGAAAGAATCAATCTTCATGGCTTAACTCTCCTTTGATGGCTCAGTAAACCATATGGCAAGTCCTTGAGCTTAAGAGTGAGTGATTGGTCTGTGATCCCTATCATATAGAGGAGAGTATAGACATAGATTAGATTCATGCTCTAGCAATTACGGAGAGATAAACACTACAAATATATGGAGGCATCAAAATAGAAGATCCAAATCAACAGGAGCAATAGCTCAAAGGCCAGCTAACTAAAGAGAGAAGATGAAGAAGTAGCTAAGGATGAAGACTAGGTCAAAGTTGAGCTCGAGCTCGATATCAACTGCTACGGACACATGATAGATTCTTAGTCCTCCAACGGATGTGGATATAGTTGCTTCAACTGATGATGTTGTGGATCCACCTGCTATTAATGCTCTTACTATTGATACAACTACAATTGATCCTCCTGTAGCAAATTTACCAACTATTAATGCTACTATTGCTTATCCTCCTATAGCTGCTCCACCTACTACCAATACTCTTGTTGTTGATTCTTCTATAATTGATACTCCTGTAGCTAATCCAATGATACAAGCTCCAATAGATTATACTATACACAACACACCATTGTTTGAGCTGTTGACACTAGATATGCCTATATCATCATCATTTGTTCTCACTCTGCTTACTCCCATGAGATCGACATGTCTAACATCATCAAATATCGGAGAGGTGGTCACATGACACAAGTAACTCTTAAGTCATAAAATGATTCCTTACAAAAATAATAGTATTTTGTATAATATTTTGATTACTAATTCAATTCATTAATATATTGCATATTGAATCTTAGCAAATTTCAATGGATGTCTAAGGAACAACAAATAGCTCACAAGCCGAAGAAACCAAAAGAAAATAGAAGAGAAGACTTTAATAGATATAAGATAGATGATATTATATATAATTAACCTAAAAAACATTTGTAAAATGAACACTTAGTTTCTCATTACTACTAATGATATATATATATATATATATATTTCCTTCATACCTTGTATATCGTTTAATGATTGATGAGAGTGACAAATTTAGTAACAAGTAAAAATAAAAAGTTGAAATTGATATTTTAATAAATAAATAAGGATAAAGAAATCCAATATCGGTTCTTCTAGTTATAAAATGAGTTTCATATAATATTTTTCCCTAGTGATATACGAATAAAGTTAAAAAAAAAATCTAGGTAGGATAGTATAATAAACAAATAAGTAAGATAATACTAAAGTCACATGTAAAAAATGCCATACCAGTGTAATTGTATCAATGTCACATCTTAAACATGCGATACATGCATAACTATATGTACACCACATGTCTAACATGCTACACTAGTAAATTATACTAGCATCACATGTTAGGGATGCAACATAAGTTTGATATTATGATAACATTTTTGTATAATTTATTTTTTTTAATTTTTTTAAAATTTTGATTATAAATAAGTAATTTCCTCCAAATATTGTTTTTGCTTTAAGTTTTTCTATATTCAAAGTGTATAAAAGTAATTATGAATTTTTTTCTAAGTAATTTTGTTATTAAGAGCCAAGTGTGGCCTTTCATACTTAAATCCAGCCCATTTGTCTGCAAAAGATTTACCTTTTTTATCAAGTAAAGCGTTAAAGCATGGTTGGGCACATGATACCTCATAACAAGTAAGCCAACTATCTATTACTTATTATCCTATTTCAATAAAATATAAAGAAATGAAATGTTTGCTTTCACCAATTTAAATTTATTGGGAGTCAAATTCAAAATAATATAGGAAGCTCATTTTTTCTATATGTATTTATTATTTGCTTTTGACTTCTTCCAGGTAGCTTATGGAAATATTAATAAAGGAAAAATTCTCACATCTATATTCATAAAGCGTCTGCATCGAAGATATCCATTTAGCCGGATTTAGTCGCGAGCTTTAAATTTAGAAATTGTGTAAGTTTTTAGCAACATGTCTTACTATGAAATAAAACTAATCCTTGAAATAGAATCTTCTATTTTTTTTCCCTTTAACATGCATTGTAACCTTTAAAATCCTTTTTTTTTTTTCTCGGCTTTACATTGTTCCACTTATTATTCATTCAAGATATTCTTCATGATAAAAAAAAAAAAAAGAAAGAAAGAAAGAAAGTAAGTAGAAAGAACACTTGAAAATGATATTATTTCAATTTTAGATTCGCATGTTGCCCACCTAAGATTAACATGTTGCCTACCCATAACAAGCCATTGAAAATTGCATCATATATATCTATATTATTTAAGGGGAAGAGTTGCTACTTTACTATGGATTCAACTTTTTCATAATTTAACTTTTTAAAATAAATTAAGAAAGTTTCTTTTTTACATTTTTATCTAATTTTATATAGGCACTGAATATTTAAGTTTTAATGTTACAGCTATTTGGTATCTTTTTCAAACATTTATCATATAGGTGTACCATCATATCATTTTTCTTAATCACTCATATAATCATTTTTATACTTGCAGCGAAAGTGCACCATCGGCTAATCTACAATATTAAACAAACTTCGTGTGCGTATCGATTTTTCTTTTCTTATATACATAATGCGATCATGCGGTTTCTCAATATTATTAAATTCATAGCTATTTGGTATTTTTTAAAACATTTATCATAAACCATCATATCATTTTTCTTAATCACTCGTATAATTATTTTCACACTTGCGGTGAAGGTGTGTTGCCGGCTAATCTATAATATTATACAAAATTTGTATGCATATTGATTTTTATTTTTTCTTATATACACAATGTGATTATGTGTTTTCTCAATATTGTTTAAGGGAGATGTATCTCTTCTTTTAATTTAGGCACACGCATTGCGGGACACCCCTGCTAGTGTCTATACAACATTACTTCTCTCATATGCTAGCATTCAAGCTCCATTTTTTAATAGGTATTCAATTTCTTATTTTGTTTATGTTATTCATTATTTCATCAGTGATTCTACCATCTATTATTTTGTTTTGATGTAGTCTCTCATCGAGTAGATGTACATACATATAAATAATTATATATATACTAGATAACACTGCAGCATTACCGCGTTGTAAAAGAACAAAAAGAAATAAGATAAAATAAATAACCTAAAGATAAACAAATTTAATGAAAATAATGTTGATTATAAAAGAAAATTAAAGGAAAATGACAAATCAACAATTAAAATGGAGACATAGTAAAAATATATATAAAAAAATAAAATCATATAATAAAATATTGACGGTGGGATATTGTCGGAGATAGAAAGTAAGAGTTATCTATAACACAGGACGATTACTTTATAATAGTGCAAGTTTTTTTTTAATTAAAATACTAAAGAGATCAAAATACAAAAAACACTAAAAATGGATCATTTGCTTTAACTTTCATGTCATCTGCGTTATATTCACTCGGCTTCTCCTATTTTACACGAAAAGACTTGAGGTTATAATTAATAATATATATCCCTTTATTTTTCTTATTTCCTCCTACCCATCCCAATACATAGTTGTCTAGCATGGTGTGATCCAAAATTGAAAACACACATGCTTCACTTAATTGAATAAAATTTTGATTTTAAAATTTGAACGCATTCTTGAATTAAAAATAAGAAAAAGAAATCAAGTTTCACTTAATTCAAAACTTGAATGAAGAAGTTATGAAATTTTAAAGTATAACATAACCAATAGACATGATCATGAGGCTCATTTTCAAAGGAAACAAAGTTGATGATAAAAAAGTTACACAACTTAAAGATACAATAATAGCAATTTTTGGCTACTAAGTTACATAACCTAAAGATACAACCATGTCTCTAGGCCATGTCCCACTTCAGAACAATTCTAGTGCCTAAGGACAGTGAGTTACATAATCACTAGGACACAACTATGTCTCAGGTCATATCTGGTGATGAACAAGGAAATTTCCTAATATATTATATAAGGACTTGTGAGGGTTTTGGCTCACTTTTCGCATTCAAAGTAGAAGAGAGTCAAAGAGAAGAGACTTGAAGAGAAGAGAGAGGAAAAGGTGAAAGCATCACCTAACTTTAAGATTGGAGAGATTTCTCGTTAACAAAAGGAGTTTTTCATGATTTATTTCTTATTTTTGCTGCAATTTTCTTCCCAATTCATCATAATAGCTTAAGATTCTTGTATTTATGATTATGGAACCTAGGGTTTACATGTGATTATTAAATTGATTGTTGATTTTCAATAAAGTTTCTATTTTCCTTGTTTCAATTATGTGTTTGCATTGTTAATTAATATATCTAAGATATCTATTCATGATATTATACATGATGATTGAGAAATCGCATGTATAGTGAGATCTTGATATAATTGAAGAGCATTACGTGTATACTTAAAGATAAAGTAAATGATTCTTTCGGAAAGTTGTTATCTTTGTATGAGAATTCATCATATATTAATGCAATCTTAGATTATTTTACCAAGTAAAGAGATTTTGATAAGAAATTTAGGGTTAAGGTTAATGTTCTTAAGAAAGATGTTCACTTTAATTGCAAATTCCTTTGATTAAGAACAATAGAGATGAAATTGGATAGACATTTAGGTAGTAGCATGTTAACTCTAGGGGAAACAAATCCTAAATATGTTATTAGTCCTCTTGACATAGTTCTTAAATTTAACACCTCCCATTTGTTTAGTTAAGTCTCACAATCAATTTAGTTCTTTAAATTCATTCAAAATCATTATAATTTTCTAATTAAATAATAGAGTTAAGGTAAGTATTAGTAATTGAGGTCTCTAAAGGATTGACTCAAACTCACACCCACTATATTAGAATTTGATTGGTGTGCTTACCTCATATCAACTTCCTTTTTCAACTCTGAATCCTTTGATAAGCACAATCTTGTCCCATGTCTTAATATCCCATCAATATCTAACCCAAACTCAAGTGCAAAACCATGCTCCACTTTACTCTTTAAGTCTTTGATCCATGATTCTCTACCTATATTGCCTTAATTCGGTCCACTAAGGTCAGATGAATGTGTAAACTTATTAATCTCACTCCAACTTCACTAGTCACAACTTCTAAGTCCATCTTACAAATGTCCTCAAGCAAATGTTTCTAAGTAGTGATTATGGTGGCAATATTACCTTATATTTTCTTGCTAAGTGCATTAACCACCACATTTTCCTTTCTTGGGTGATATTGAAAATCCACATCATAGGCTTTGATCAGCTCTAACCATCTATACTATCTCATATTCAATTCTTTTTTAGTGAAGATGTACTTCAAACTTTTATAATCTGTGAATATCTTACATTTCTCCTCATGCAGTAGTATCTCCACACTTTAAGGCCAATACAATTGCTACTAACTCTAAATCGTAACTCGAGTAATTCTTTTCATAAGGCTTAAGCTATCTAGAGGCATAAGTAATTACCTTCCTATCTTGCATCAACACATAGCCTAAACCTTAACTCAAGGCATTGTTGAAAATAATGAATTCTTCCCCACTCTTAGGCAAAGTCTACACTAGGGTCATACTCAACTTTTCAAAACTAGATTCACAACAATCATCCCATTCAAACTTCACACCCTTCTTGCTTAGTCTTGTGAGTGGTGCTACTAAATTGAGGAAACCATCAACAAATCTTCAGTAATACCCTGCTAGTCCTAAGAAGCTTTTGATTTCAGTCACTAACTTTGATCCTTGCCTTTACCTTTGTTAGATTCACATATCGCATCCTTATCTACTATGTAACCTAAAAACACCATATGCTCAAGCCAAAACTCACACTTGGAGAAATTTGCAAACAATGACTCTTCCTTTAACTGACCCAAAACTAACCTTAAGTGTTCTTCATGCTCTTCCTTACTCTTAGAATAAATCAAGATATCATCTATAAACATGGTAACAAACCTATCCAAAAAGTATTTGAACACCAATTCATTAGATCCATGAAGGCTACTAGGGCAATAGTTAACCCAAAAGGCATAACTAGAAGCTTGAAGTATTCGTCATATCTTGTCTTGAAAGCTATCTTTTATATGTCCTCTTCTTTAATCCTCAATTGATGGTAGCCAAATCTTAAGTCAATCTTAGAAAACTCTTAGACCCCTTACAATTGATCAAACAAGTCATCAATTCTAGGAAGTAGATACTTATCCTTAACTGTGACCCAATTTAACTCTCGATAATCTATATAAAGTCTCGTAGTACCATCCTTCTTAACAAATAAAACTAGAGCTCCCCAAGGTGATGTACTCTATCTGATAAACGTTTTCTCTTATAATTCCTACAATTGCTTCTTCAATTCTACTAGCTTGGTTGGAGCTATCCTATACACTTTCTTTGAAGTAGGAGTGATTTCAGGTACTAAGTCAATACAGAACTTGATCTCCCTCTTAGGTGGTAGCCCTAGCAACTCTTTAGGAAACATTTCAATAAATTCATTCACTACAAGGGTCTATTCTAACTTCACAAGTTCCTTACTCTTTAACCACATAGTTGTTAATCTTCCTTTCTCCCATAACTTATAAGCAAGCAATTTAATTAACCTCTGAGCATCTAACTTAAAACTAAAATCACTCCCATCATCTAAAGTACAATGTACTATAATACCATAATAGTCAATAACAGCTCAATACTTCACTAACCAATCTATACCCAAAATAACATCAAACTTAAACATATTTAACACTAAAAATCTATTGGCAACATTTTACCTTCTACTTTTATTCTAACCCCTCAACATATCCTCTCCAAAGCTTTCCTAACTCCTAGAGGTGTACAAATGTTCAAATATCCAATCAAAAGCTTAGGAATCAAGTCACAAGTACATATAAACAACTAAAAGATATAAGAATTCGCAACACTAATATCAAACAAAGCATATGCACTAAAAGAATGTATACGGAGCATACCTACAGTAATGTCCTCATTTGGGAAGTCTTAATTCTACTAATAAAGTGCAAACACTCTAGCTATGGCTTTCTACTTCGGACCATCAATTTGCTATCGTTTGATCTATATTCTAGTTGTAAGCTTAATAGCTTACTGGCTTGCCCTGGCCTATCCCCTTACGAGTCTCTTAGTACAAGCTGTAGTGACATGGGCCTTCTGAATACAAATATGGCAAAAAGATAGTGGCATGGATATGTTAGTGAAACCTATGCTGAAATTACTAGTTGTACTATAGGAAAAATGAGCACCTACTAACCACCTGTAAGCCCCTATCTCATGAGGTCCATAGCACTTAAGGCACTTGATAGCTAAAGCTACTAATGTAGGAGGAGCTACGGGTAGGGCTCTAATATGAACAAGAGGAAGTACCTTACTCATCGCTCTAGTCATCATCTAAGGCTTATTCCCATTACCTTAAACTACATCACCAAAAGTAGACCTTTTTCCCTATAACAAAACTAGATCAACTTGCTAAGGGGTCCCTCTTCTTCTTTAGATTCTTTTCCTTGTGCTTTGCCTTCATGATATTCTCTACATACAACTCCAATTGAATTACATCAACCGTACCCTACAATTCTGGCTTTAAACTACCCAGAAACCTATGGGCTCTAACCCCCATCATTTGCCTTCATAACTAATGGTAAAAATCTGAACAAGTAGCTCATCTCAACCCTATACTCCCCTATTGACCTGCATCCTTACTAACAACTAAAGCAAGCATCTTGCAAATGGTTCCTCACACTAGTAAGGAAAAACATAGCATAAAACATATTCTTGAACTCTTGCCAAGTGAGCAACCCTTTTGTCCTCTTAAGCTCATTGGCCCACTAAGCAATAGCAACCCCTTTTAACTTATAAGCAACATAATCAACTTTCCTCTCATTAAGCATATGGAAAGTAGTGAAGGTACTCTCCAAATCATCCATCTACTTGTTAATAAAAAAAAAGTCCTTCTCCCCTTAGATCAAAGTCACTAATCTGTTGAGCAAACTTATCTAAACTGATAACCCTCTCTCTAGATGCAATCTATTGAGCCAACACTCCAATCAAATAGTTCATAGTCTCAAGCAACATAGTAGGGATGTCAAGAGCCTGATTCTATCTAGGTTAATCTCCCTAGGCTCTAGTCCCCCACACCCCCCTCTAAACCCTAGTATCTCCTTAAAGACCTGAACTAATTTATACCACAATGCTCCTTGAACGAAGTGGTCTAGTAGGAAAGGCATCTCGTTGGGTATCCTTCCCCCCTAAAAGCAAAAGAACCTAGCTTAGAAATATGTCTAGGTAACATACTATAAGAAAAGAGCAGGAAACAACAAATAGTACAAATGGAATTAGTTAAAGGATTAGAGTTAAGAAAGATAAGTTACTTAGAAATCCAATAACATTAAGCAACAACACAATGAATCCTTCAATAGTAGTAAATCTAGCTTTAACATGCAACTCTTGCATTTTCCAACTTGATAAATCACTTCTCAATCAATCTATGATCAATACTTATTTAACTATAAGATTCATCCCTAAGGTCTCCATAATCAAATACCTAAGGTTTCTTAGATCAGTTTGCTTAAACCATTAGGTTAATAGCTTAGGTATCTACTAGATCTTCCATCCTAAGCCCTTCTATGATCATCAAACCTTTAGCTCTGATACCACTTGAGCTGTAACGCCTGAGACCTTAAATGGGCATTACAACCCACCACATAACAATGCTATTTGAAATTATGTTAAGGCTTCTAAGTCCACTAAGCTTCATACATATCAAAATCATCCAACGAATACATCAAAGAATCTATAAAAGGAGTAGGTATAGACATCTACTGAAATCCAAAGATTTAAACTAGTATGATAGTTTCATAAGTTTACAAACTCATCACCGTAAGTAACATAAGGTAGAACAAAAGTAACTAATCTCTTCAAAGTATCATGAGCCCATAAAACATAGTAAGGAGGATTCTATCTCCTCAACAAAACATATCTCTACTAACATAAGATAACATAATTCCAATAAATACATAAATCATCCCACATCCTAGTCATCATAAAACAAAAGATACTCAATACCTTCCTCCTCCTGGATGTCATCTATATACGGTTCCTAATAAATAAGATACTCATCCGTCCCTGTACCTGAAAAAGAATAAAGAATAAGTTGAAGCCCAATGCAAGTGCACAAACACATACAAACGTCAAGCTTAAATGTGTACATGCATACAATGTAAGCTATATCAAGAATAAGCAAGCAATATATTAGTTATCTTTAATTTAAGTTTGTAAACATCAAAGGAGTACTTAAGACTCCACCATACTATTATCTTTTTCCACATGCATAGGTAGACATGAATATAAGTTTTCCTTTTAAGTCCTTTATGTTTGAGTCTAGAGTCTAAAGACTATAAAACCTAAAATTCTAGCTATATTATCCCATATGAAAGTCTACTAGTGAAACATTACATATAATCAACAGTTGCTCCTATAAGGAACTGCCAGTATGGGCCCCTAGAGTAAGTGAGTCAAGTACAATCAACAACGTATTCATTTAAGCCAAACATAAATGAATCCAATTGAGTCATTATAACCTAATAAGCATAAGCAAACAATCAAGCATCGCGTACCTAAATATTAAGACAAAACCAGTATTAAAGTCTGAGTAAACTAAAGGAAGTTGCTTGAACAATTAACCTAATCAAAAGCATAAATCCTTCTTAACTTTCTTTAATCATCTAAAAGCAATAGGATTTTAAGTTGAGAATCCCCATCAACCCTTTAGGTGCTTTACTATGCTAGGTTTCTAAGGATTGATAATGTGCAAAGATTGGATCTTTTCAAGGCAAAAAGGCTAAATAAGGATTTAGTTAGGTGGTTAAAGGTTGGAAGAAGGCTTAAGAAACAAAGGAACTTAAAATGAGGTGAAACATCATATAGCATTCAAATGCTATAGTAGATAGCATTCAAATGCTAAGTTCATCCACAAAATAGTGGCTTAACATTCGTATTCTATCCAAAATGGCATCCAAATGCCATGCTACTGTTCTACGATTCTACAAAATAGTTTAACCTGAATTTTGCACACTTTCATCCATCCTCTATCCTAAAACTCTAAACAACCCCGGACATTAACTAAGCACATTCTCCTAATGATTCTCAACCCCAAACTCCAAACAAACATCGTTACAATTCTTTGATTTTCACATCCAAACTTAAGAATCTTCAAAAACTCAAAGTTAAGAAGGGTTAATCATGTAGAACTTACATGAAATTAGACCAAACACATGGTGAACTTAGAATTAGAGCTGTACACTACCTACAAATGATTTGTGTAACTCATTTCAAAATCAAAATATGATGAAACCAACTAAAACTCCTCCAAAACCATGTATTTAACTTAGAAGTTGATTTAGCTAAACAAAACTTCAAAAAGCTTACCTTAACACTTGAATGAGCTTCCCTTTGAGGAACACTATGAATACCCACTTGAGAAACCATAAGAGCAAGCTAAAATTGATAAGAAACAAGGGTTTTAGGCTACTAGGAGCCTTATTACGAATTTTGTTATGTTAATCTTGCAAGACCTTACCTTAATCTCCACTTAGACTTCCTCTTTAGGTTAGATTTTGGGGAAAACTCTATTATTTCTACACAAAGGAGTAAAGATTAGTTCTCTCTTAATAAGGTTTAGGGTTTAAGAGAGAATGGCTACTTAAGGAAGGTAGGGTTTTTAGTAACCCCATAGAAAGACAAAAGTGCCTTTGGAAATGATTCTCTTAGCATATTACAACTTATATATAGTGTTATAGTAAAATTCAATACATAAAATAATTATTAAATTAATCTATATGCACAATTATTAAGAGTAAAAAAATTATATATATTGTGTTTCTAAAATGCATGTAAATAAGAAGTAATGAGTGACTAATACATTGCAAATATATTTGTTAAAATAATCTAACAATATGTTGATCATATCAATTTGTTTTATCAAAAAGGCAATGGTATCTATAAAAATAATAAAGGAGAAGATATTAATTTCGAAATTTGGTATATAATTGTATTGACACTCAAGTATAACTAAAATCAAGTTATAAGAGTGCTTTAAGAAAGAATTTATAAGATAAAAGATATATTTTTTTTAGTGATTGAATTAATAAATCAAATGTACAAATAAAACTAAGTTAATGCCCTCGTAAAAAGATTGAAGAGATAAAGAGAGAGAGGGGGTGGTTGGGGTTTATAGATGTAAAAGTTTAGCTAAGGAAACTAAGGCCCGAAGGCCTTAGCCCACCAAGGATGGTGGCTTAGGCATTCGTGAAGCGTCTCTAGCCCTCAAGGAGAGAAACCGCGTGTCAATCTAATTGTCATCCCCTGCTCGAGACAAAGGGTGAGCACTAAGGCCGAGCACTCCAAGAGTGCATGGCTGTCCTACTTGGTGTGATCCAAAATTGAGAACACACACGGTTGACTTCGGTTTGTGGCAGGAAGGTATATAAGCATCTATTATGTTTTATCGTCTCTCTCTCTCACACATATATATATATATATATATATATATATATATATTCTATCTAAAGTGTCATAGCATCATTTCCATATGAGAATATTCCAATAGATCACATTACAAAGAGATTACATATCCTTATATGCCGTTCTGAGCAAAACCTAGTTAAAATAGAATACAAAATTGCTACTCTCATATGCTAGCATTTGAACTCGATTTTTGAATTCAGAATTCAATTCCTTATTTTGTTTATATTAAATTCATTATTTCATCGGTGATTGTAGCATCTATTATTTTGTTTTATAGTATTCTTTTATCGATTAGACGTACACATATATAAATAATTATGTGTATATATATTTACATATATATTAGATGACACCACATTGATATTACAATATAAAAGAACAAAAGGAAATTAAAAAAATAATGAACCAAAAAGATCAACAAATTTAATGAAAAATAATGTTGATTATAAAAGAAAATTACAGAAAAATGACAAATCAACAATTAAAATGGAGACAAAGTAAGAAAATATAAAAAAATAAAATAAAATCATATAACAAAATATTGATAATGGGTCATTATTAGAGATATGAAGTAGGGTTATCTATAATTCTAGACGGTTAATTTATAATAGTGAGATTTTTTTTTAAAATTAAAATATTAAAATGATCAAAATACTAAAGACATTAAAAGTGGTTCATTTGCTTTAACATTCATGTAAACTGCGTTATATTTGCTCCACTTCTCCTGTTTTACTAAAAAAGATTTAAGGTTATAATTAGTAATATATATCCTTCCCTATACATGGTCGTCCTACGCATATATTATTCCCTCTCTCTCTCTCTCTCTCTATATATATATATATATATATATTATTTTATTTATATAGTATTTTCTCTCTAAAGTATCATAATATCATTTGCATATGAGAATATTCCAATAGATTGCATTATGGGGAGATATTACATATCATTATATACCTTTCTAAGCAAAAACATAAGTCATACTTTAAAAAAAAAATTAAGAAATTATAATAAATTGTAAGTAAATGAATACTTATCTAATCCCTCTACTTAAAACATAAAATGGAACAAGGATCCATGAATTTCCATGCCAGCATAGAAAATTATTTTTCATAATTATTGTTTTCTAGGATTTATGATTTATATGTAGATGCTCTTTAATCTCTAAGAAGACCAAGTTTGGCCTTTCATAATATGGAAAAGGTAAAACCAAACATCTTATAGAATCTGATGATTTATATGCTGGATTCACATATAAATTTAACTAGATGATACGTGGACAAATAAAATCTTGGTGCTCTCTTACATTTTACATATAAATTTCACATATAGACATGAACACCTTTTTTCCTTCTCCGACTTTTCAGAACACTTTGCATTGTAATCAAATCATCCACCTCATCTCTCTCTTTCCCCACTTTGGTGCTCTCCACAGTGACAAAAATAATAGAGGAGCCTAAAAAGATAACATCTCGAGAGTCCGATGAAAGCTCACTTATGCTGGCATTTTACAACGCAATCTTTTATTTGTTTTGCAAAAGCGAGGATTTGCTTTGCTGTCTCATGCTAGAATACGTTCTGAATATAGCCAACATAAAAAGGCATCATGTATGCGCGAACGTGAAGTGCCAAATCGGTTGAAGAGGGAAAATCTCTTAGTGAGGATGCTTATAAATAGATGATTACAAGCTCAATGTGTTTGCTCTCAACAAGTTCTACAGGATCGGTGTGGGGGCCTCATTGTTGGGCTTTTATATGTGGTTTGAGCAGAAGTTAGTTCAAAATTTTTGTTAATATGTTAGGCTCATTAGAACCGCCCGGTCTGCTTGGGTAGTAGCAGTTGGATTGTCAGGGTAGGCCGGTTCTTCACAATTCAACGAAAGTCCGGTTTAAAGTGCTGGACCAGCCTGTATCTATTGCTGATTCTGGTTGAATCGAGTTAAACCGACGAAATTAGAAAAGAGAATACAACATTGCTTCTCTCATATGCTAGCATTCAAGCTCGATTTTCAAATTTAGAATTCAACCTCTTATTTTGTTTATGTTAAATTCATTATTTCATCTGTGATTGTAGCTTCCATTATTTTGTTTTACAGTATTCTTTTATCGATTAGATATACACTATATCTATATATATATATATATATATATTAAATGACACTACTTCAATATTATGTTGTAAAATAACAAAAAGAGATAAAATAAAACTAATAACCAAAAGATTAGCAAATTTAATGAAAATAATGTTGATTATAAAAGAAAATTAGAGGAAAATGACAAATCAACAACTAAGATGGAGATAAAGTAAAAAAAAAATATATATAAAATCATATAAAAAAATTGATAGTGGGTTGTTAAAGTAGGGGTTATCTATAATATTGGATGGTTAATTTATAATAGTGGAAGTCTTTTTTAAATTAAAATATTAAAAAGATCAAATATTAAAGCCAAAGATACTAGTGTCTTTAGTGTTTTAATATTTTATTTTATTTAGGTTTTACCAAACAATCCCTATAATTTAATGTTAAAAATAGTATCTAACCTATAAATTCTCAATAAAAAATGATATCTAAACTAAAAATTTTTCATCTATAGTCAACAAAAAATGCAAAAAAAAATTCATCAAAATAATAGCTTCTAGTTATAACTCTATTATTTATAATCATAATAATTCTTTAATAAAATTTCCAATTATTTCGATATCCATAGGCCTTAATACTTCATGAGTAAAATTTTTTTTTTCAAACTTTGGTATAAGAAAAAACTTTTACTTATTTCATAAATGATTTATTTGTTTTTCGAAAACTTTCGTAGAAAAAAAAACGTATTTATTTCACAAATGGTCACCATAAAAAGTAATTGGTAATTAAATTGCCCTATTATTTATTTAGTAATATGTTCAATTGTATACATTCCACATATAGTTTATATGATTTTAAAATTTTAGCAGAGGAAAAACTATTGATAATTAAAGTATTTTTCTATTTATTCAGTGATATATTTAATTTTGTTTATTCCACAAATAATTTATTTACTTATTAAATTTTAGTAGAATGTGATGTTTATTTCACAAATAATCAATATAAAAAATAATTAATAACAAACATTCTTTATTTATTAGTAATATGTTTAATTATAAATGTGAAACTAGTGACAAAATTGGATTAGGCAATGGAAACTATTAAAAATATTGATATAAGAGTTTAAAGATGTAATTTTATTTCTTTTTTCAAGTTGATAATCAATAAATTAGTTTATTTTATAAAGTTGTAGCTTCAGCCATTCTATTTTTTCTTAAAATTATAATTTTATTTTATTTTCTATCAATATAACATCTATTTAAAATGAGTATTCTTTTGTCTCCTTACAGTTATGTCTCTTTATTTATAGTCAATTTATCTTATATAGATGAGTATTCTTTAATCTTCTTATAGTTATGTCTCTTTATTGATAATCAATTTATTTTATTTATATCTATATTATTAAAGTGAAACCAATCATCTTTTGGTGTGTTTTTTCAATATAATTACCCTCTTATTTGATTTTTTGTTTTACCTAAAACCCCTTAAATGCTTAATAATTTTTAATAAATCTTTAATAAATCAAAGTTATTGTGTTAAAGAATTATACATAATAAAATGATATTTTTCCATAATTAACTGCCAAAACCTCTACCAAAAACTTAATATTTCCTTTCTTAATAATCTTCTTGTACTTTTATATGATAAATGATCATTACAAAAAATAATTGAAAATAAAGTTATTTATTTTTATTTAAAATTTTTTTTGATATATTTAAAAATTTTTAAATAAAAAAAGAGTTAATTAATTTATAGAGTCATTATAAAAGTAATTGAAAATGAAATTGTTTTTTCATTCATTTCTAAATTTTGCTTGATATATTTTTTATTGCTTAAATTAAAAAAAAAAAACGAAAGTTGATTGATTTATAGTTCTCCTATATAAAAGCGAAACCAACTATCTTTTCGCATTTTTTTCAATATGGCTGAATCTCCCTCTTATTTAATTTTTAGTTTTACAAAAAAAAAAGCCTAAATGTTTAATAACTTTTAATAAATCTTCAATATGCTAAGATTATTATGATAAAGAACTATACATACTAAAATGATATGTTTCCACCATTAAGTTTCAAAACCTCTAGTGAAAATTGATTTCCTTTTATTATTCCAACTTCCAAAATTCACCATCTTCTTATTATAAAATGATTTGCATCCTTTTTTACTCTCTCTCTCTTATATTTTGGTAATCTATCTTTTCCTTTTTCTACGCTCTTTATTATTAAAGTGAACCTAAGAAGCCTTAAAAGCTTAATAGTTTTTAATATATCTTCAATATATCAAGATTATTACAATATGCTAATACATAATACATATCAAGTGAATCATAGCTAAATTAATAATAACTTTTTTTTTATGATATTGCTACCATATAAATTCTAACTTCTTAAAGGGAGGTAGTTAATATTTCATGGGGAAAAAATAGCATATATATATATGTCATATTCAATGTAAGGAATTTATTTTTTCTTATTCAAAATTTTATATAATTAAGAAATCAAGCACCACCTATGACTATAAATTAAATGATTGATCATATATAAATTGAATATTGTATAGTAATAATGGAAAATATGTTAATAATGGTCATCAATAAAAAAAAGGACATTTTATACCTTGATGAAATGATATTAATGACTCACAATATAAGTAATAAATTTTAATATTAGAAAATAAAATAATTTAAAAAATATTAATAAATTTATCACATCATTTTTTTTAATTATTTTTATTGGCACGCACATATAATGATACACCATGTGAATTGAGGAAGCTATATAAGTATATATTATTTTCTGCTCCATGTGAACCCAAATTAAAAAAAAAAAAAAACACACAGGTTGGTTTAGGTTTGTGTCAGGAAGCTATATAAGCATATATTATTTGCTGCCGCTTCTCTCACGTTGCCACTCAGTGCTTCTCTGTTATTCACTTCCATCCCACAATTCTCTCCCTCTTTCTCACGCATTTTACTGGTAACTTAAACCACCACTCCCCCACACACACACTATACATAATCATGGATTTTTAATTTCCCACATACTCATATATTCATAAATGTATAATCGGCGTTACTCAAGATTGTGTATTTCAGTTTTTGATATACTAACTGCTTTATAGTAATGTATGTTTCTTGTAACGGGTTCACGTATACGATTGCCTTTTCATTTGTCTGGAATTGATGTTCGATGTAAATTTACGGAGTAATCATAACACAGCATAAATTCTGCTCTCCTATTTTCACCGTTCTTGAAATTTTAATATGCATCGATCCGTTACCCGACTCAGTTTATAGATTTCAGAACTATTGAATCATTACAGCGGTGAAAAGGAAGGAAATGTGCAATATGTTTATATCCAAAGTCTAAATTTAACAACGAGGTGTATGTTTGTGTTTGCATGATTTGTCTCTTAAGCAAAGGCTTAATTCCAGCGTGATTCAGCATAAACAATTCACAGGTGTAGTTACGCTATGAGATTCTGATCGAAAGAGTAGTTTCCGTATACAAATAGTTGTCTGTTTAGTATAAAGTACGATTGCAAAAACAGCCTATTGATCTAGAGTCAAATTAATCCTTGTATTGATGGGAAGTTTGTTAATGTGTCTCCATGATTACAACGTTTTTGTTTTGCAGAGTTCTATTTTCATTTGAAACTAATGGAGTCAAAACCAGTAGAGGAAAATGCTGCACCGAAAAAGGTATGTTTGGTTCTTCCATTTTCATGGTTCTCACAATATGCCAATGCATTCTGCTTTGTTATTCTGATGTACTTCTTGAAATGTTATAGGTGAGATTTATACCAAAAGCACCACAACCTAGAAAACCAAAACCCAAGATAGTTAAAAGGTATGCATTTCTTCATGAAGGGTTGGATAGCTAGACTATTGACCAATTTGCTGTTGAATGTTTGACTTAATATGATTACTTATGGTTTTCAGCGAAGTAAAAAATGAGCCTGATGCTGATGATGATTCTAAGGCAAAGGAATTGCTTAAACATTTCAATGTACGTCTATACATTCTATTTGACTGGCTTTTTATTTGATTTAATTGAATGCCTCAGTTCAGTTTGTTTTGATGCTATTCTCTCATGTTTGATGTCTATTTAGGAGAGTATGTTAAAGGGAAGACCTAAGATCGAGAGGAAAGGTGAGTTTCATTTTCATTAAGTTGCCTCTTCAGTTTTTATAGTTGCATGTAAAAGTTAATGTATTGTTTTATTCACCTACTCGGAAGATGGATAGGTTGAAGGCCCACCTCATGGTTGTCTGCATCATGATTTTATTCATTTTTTGCCAGCATAGATGTTTAATTATCTGTACTTACTAGTTCTGTGCCTTCTTATATTATATTGTGTATAAACCTTGACATTTATCTATAGTACTACAAAATTCTATTGCTTTTGGTGTAGTTGCACCATCACAGATTGCGTTTGGTTATGGGGGTGCATCAAATACAGTTAAATCTTATCCCTCTCAAAGAGCGAGTGACGGTCATGCAGGTTCGAGTTACAACAGAACTTCATTTTATTTTTTAATCGCTCCATTAGTATCTTTATATTCTAATAGATGAAAGCCTATCGTCATAACAGGAAATGGTTCAAGTTCCAGAGAGTTGAAGGAATATAGAGAACCTTGGGTTGGTAACTATAAGTTTTCATGTTGCAAAACTATTGTTTTGAGCTTAATTTATTTCTTTCCACATCAGTAATTTTTCTCTTTGGCTTGATTGTAGGACTATTATAGTTATTATCCTGTAACTCTTCCTTTGAGGAGGCCATATTCAGGAAACCCTGGTAAGTATTCAGTGAGGTCTAGGAAAGTGCAAAACTGTTCTATGGTCAATTTAATTTCTTGGCTTTGATCCTGAGGGCAATTACAATACCCAATGGAATTGCTTTGTCGTTGTTGCTTTATGGAGTCTCATTTACTATTTCATAATACAAACTGTATTCTCATTATAATGCATTAAACATTTTCTTGCAGAACTTCTTGATAAAGGGGAATTTGGAGAGGCTTCAGATTACCTGGCCTATGATGAAGATTTCGTGAATAAAGCAGAAGCACTTGGTCTTGGGGTTAGTTACTATAGCTAGTAGAGATCATCCAGTCTATTGTGTGGATAATAGCACTAATTTGTGGCTATATATTGTACAGGAAGAGACATCAGAGCCTAATCTTTTCTTTGTGCAATTACCGCCTTCTGTCCCTATGATGAAGCGTTCTGCTATTGCAGAGAGCAATGAGAAAACTGAAAGTTCAACATCCTCTGCAGTCTCATCTATCTCAAAGAAAGGCTGTAGCCTGGATGAGTTGCCAGGAGGCTTCATGGGTAAAATGCTTGTGTACCAGAGTGGTGCGGTTAAGCTAAAGCTCGGTGATACTGTTTATGATGTAAGTACGCAAGAAAAAGCAATCCTAAAATTATATCGTTTGGACATCTCGAACGCTTATCTTTCACATGAAAATTAACCACATAATAAGTGTATTGTACTACTTTTGTGCTATAGGTTTCCTCAGGCATGGATTGTGTATTTGCTCAAGATGTTGTTGCTGTCAATACTGCAGAGAAAAAGTGTTGCACAGTGGGGGAACTCAGTAAGCGTGTTATTCTAACCCCAGATGTTGATTCTATCTTAGAAAGCATGGAGGAGTTGTAGTATTTTACTGTGGAATTTTTTCTGTTTTCTTTTTCTAATTACATGTATCCTCTAAACCCCTGAAGACAAAACAACTTTGATATGATATTTAGCTCCATAAATTTTTCAAGACAATGGAGCTAGATATAACTGAATTTTCTGTAAAAGAAGAATGTTGTTAGTGTGGAGTTGGAAATTTTTCAGAGCAACAGCCGAGGATGTTTTTATTACTAGTACTCTTTCTGATTCTAGTGTTTTTGGCCATTCTCTGCAAATTCCGTCATATGTAAGATGGTTTCCTTCTGGTTTCCGGCAAAGCAAATGTTGCAAAGAACATATAGTAGGATCTATGTGGTTGAGAAAAATCCTATCTTGAACTTTTGCCAAAGCTACTGGTTGTTGAAACTTAATTTTGATATACAAGAAACTGATACATCATTTCATCTTGTCACATCCAACAAAAACGAGCATTAAGATTTTCAAGAACTGGTTGAACATTCTCCATGAAATTACCAGAATCCAGACCGTGTAAAAGTAGTTGATTTGATGATGAAAGATTATACTAAAGAGCAAACCAAATGCAAGAACAACAAAATAAGAACGAAGAAGCATGATGGCAATAAAGAACACAACCAGTGGCCTGGTTTAGTGGTGTATTTTAGAGAAATAGGTGTTTGTCCCTTTAAGGCAAACTATTTCGTAAGAAATGGTCTGGCTAAAAATAATTTTTATTAAAATCGCATTTTGGAAATACGATTTGACTTTTTCACCACATTCGACCGTGTGGCAAGAAAGGTAAGTTAAATTAGAAAGAAAACGCATTTTGAAAATTATACAATAGTTAGAAGTTAAAAATAAAAGAGTTTGTGCGATTCCAAACTACAACTCCAAACACAAACCCAAACTCTAACTCCAAACCCAATGCCAAACTGCATCTCCAAACTATAACCCCAAACATAAATCCAAACTCTAACTCCAAACCCAAAGCCAAACTACATCTCCAAACTACAACTCCAACTTCACTACTCAAAGTTGTAAAGTCCAACTCCAACCCCAATCCCACACTTCAAACAAGTGACTCCAATGCTACATAACTATTATAGTTATAAATATATATTTAGTATAGAATATTTACTTGTTTAAAATAGAAATTTATTTTTCTTTTCTAGGCTAATTTACTTTCTTTTTTAGGCTATTAAATCTTGTATATATGTACTCTATGGATCAATGGAAAATATAGAATTTTTGCTCAGTGGCTCTCTTTGTTTATCATGGTATCAAAACAAGGGAAAATTATTTGTGAGAAAATACAATTTTGAAAAGTAAGTGTTTTTTTTTTTTTACAACACAACACTCCTACGTATACTTGTGAGAAGAGTGCATTTTCAAGTATAACTTCTTTTGGCACTGCTAGGAAGATAACCCACCAGCCGACAACGTTTTCTGGAAAGTTCGGAGACCAAAAGTTACGTGCGTGACATTCATGCGCCATCATCCATTCCGCCACCAATTTCACGCGTCAGTACATAAGGGCATATGCGAGGTCATTCTCTTCTTCGATTTTGTCACTCAATGCACCTGACATTGTTTAGCCTAAGTTTGTGGTTCCTTTGATTAATACCTCTTTAGGAAAGGATTTGTTAGGGTATGATTTTTGATTTTGATGTGATTTGAGTCCACGTAGTTGATCATCAGTCTTGTTTGTTTTAGTGCATCATTTCTACTAATTTGTGGTTCATTAGTTCTACTATTCTTTGGCGTATTTTGTTAACATCAGTGTTACTGAATGAGCTGACGTTATTTGGTTGTATGTCTAGTCTTTTTTGTATTAACTAAACTGATCTACAGTAAAATTTTATTTAGGTCTATCATTTGCTTTTTATGGAATTTTATGTTGGAGTTATGAGTAAGATGAAGGACACAAAATCTACTGTTCTGTCTGCTGTAGTGCATGTGATGTCAAAGATCACAGAACGTAAACTCAATGGGACTAACTATTTGGATTGGAGTAAAGCCGTAAGGCTTATTTGCGGAGTATTGACAAAGATGATCACTTAACTAATATCCACCTATAAATGAGAAATTAAAGCAAACTTGGCTAAGGGAAGATGCTCAATTGTTCTTGCAAATATGTAATTTTATTAACATTGAGGTAATTGGATTGATTAATTATTGTGAATTTGTTAAAGAATTGATGGAATATTTAGATTTCTTGTATTCTGGAAAAGGGAATGTTTCCCATATTTATGAGGTTTGCAAAGCTTTTTATCATGCTAAGGAAACAATATAAGTCTTTAACGAGCTATTTTATGGACTTTAAGAAGACTTATGAAAAGCTTAAAATGTTATTACCCTTTAGTCTTGATGTGACAGTTCAATAGGCTCAAAGGGAACAAATAGTTATGATGAGTTTTCTAGCTAGTCTTTCACCTGAGTTTGAAGCAGCTAAATCTTATGTTCTCTCTAGCTCTACTATCTTATCTTTGCAAGATACATATAGATGGATACTTCGTATGGAGACTCCTCAATATGTTTAGACTAATAGTACTCTTATGAGTCGTCATTCTGAGTATGAAGCGAGACAACAGCAATATAGGAGCAATGGTAAGGGAGTTGATACTTGAGGACAAAATTCAAGAGTGATTGTATGTCACTATTGTCATAAGCTAGGGCATATGAAGCATGATTGTAGACAATTGCAGCATAGGAATCAGAGATTCTGATCAGCACAGGTTGCCTCTTCTAGTGAGGCATCGAGCAAATCTATTATGGTTTCTGCAAATGAATTTGCCAAGTTCTCACAATATCAAGACTCATTAAAGTCTTCATCTACTTTAGTTAGTGCCATTGCTGAGTCAAGTAAACCAAACACGTATCTTGTTTCTTTATCTTCCAAATGGGTCATTGACTTTGGTGCTACAAACCACATGATAGGTAATTCCAATTTATTGTCTACTATTGAAACTCATACTTCTTGTCTCCTATTACTTTAGCTAATGGGTAGACATCTCATGTTCTTAGATCTGGTACAACCAATCCAACTCCATTAGTTCATTTGTCCTAAGTTTTAAACTTACCTAATCTGCCCTTCAATCTAATTTCTGTTAGTAAACTCACTCGTTCACTTAATTGCTATATCTCTTTTTTTCTTGATCATTATCTATTTGAGGATCTTATGATGCAGAGGACAATTGGTAAAGGACATGAATTGGGAGGTCTCTACATTCTAGATAAAAAGGCACCAAAGCCAGTCGCTTGCTCTAGTGTTGTTAACTCGTTTTAAGCTCATTGCCGATTGGGAGATCCATCTCTTCCTTTGTTGAAGAAACTTTATCCTCAATTTCATAGTTTAGAGTCATTATATTGTGAGTCTTATCAGTTTGCAAAACATCATCGCATTAGTTTGAGTCTTAGAGTCAATAAACAAGCAAATTCTCCCTTTAAGTTAATCCATTCAGATGTATGGGGTCCCTATCCAGTGATATCTAAATCTGGATTTAGGTATTTTGTCACTTTTGTTAACGATTATTCTTGTGTGACTTGGTTGTACTTAATGAAGAATTGCTCTGAATTATTATCTTATTTTTGTTCTTTTTGTATTGAAATTAAGATTTAGTTTAATGTTTCTATCTAAATATTGCAAAGTGATAATACCAAAGGGTTCTTATGTGAACCTTTCCAATCTTACATGCTTAATAATAGCATTATTCACCAAACTTCTTGTATAGATATACCGTCTCAGAATGGTGTTGCTGAGAGAAAAAACATGCATTTGCTTGAAACTACTCGAGCTTTGTTGTTTCAAATCCATGTTCCTAAACACTTTTGGGTTGATGCAATATCCATAGCTTGTTTTTTAATTAACCATATGCCTTCAATTATTCTAAATGATGAGACTCCTTACCATACTCTTTTTCCGAATAAACCTTTGTTTCTTATTGAACAAAAAAATTTGGTTGTACTTGTTTTGTTCGAGATGTGCATCCTTAAGTTACAAAACTTGATCCCAAGTCGTTGAAATGTATTTTTCTTGGGTATTATCATGTTCAAAAGGGATACAAGTATTATTGTCCTAATCTAAATAGATATCTAGTGCAAGTACTTTTTGTAAGGATATTTCTTTCTCTATCTTCTAACAATGAAGGTCAAGGAGAGGATGATGATTTGTTAATCTACACAATTACATCCACTACTTCTACTCCTGAACCTCCCCTTCAAGTTTACTCTTACAGACAACGTGCCTTTGAACTAGCTCCTGATGTATGTCTAGAACTAGCTTCCTCGTCATCAGATCTGATCTCTTAGGACAATCTTCCTATCGCCCTTCGCAAAGGTAAACGTTAATATACGTATCATGTTTCTTCTTTTGTGTCTTATGCTCATCTGTTAGCCTCTTCTTATTCTTTTGTTGCATCTCTTGATTCTATTCCTATTCTTAAAACTATTCATGAAGCTTTATCTCACCAAGGATGACGTAATGCAATGATAGAGGAGATAAATGCCTTAGATAAGACAGATACTTGGAATTTGGTAAATTTACCTGCAGGGAAGAAGGCTATTGGATGTAAATGGGTTTTTTTTCTATTAAGTTAAATCCTGATGGATCAATTGCTCGGTTGAAAGCTCATCTTGTTACTAAATGATATGCCTAGACTTATGGAATAGATTATTCCGACACCTTTTATCCTATGGCTAAGTTAACATCAATCAAGTTATTTATTTCTATGGCAGTAGTCTATAATTGGCCTTTGCATCAATTAGATATCAAGAATGCTTTTCTACATGGAGATCTTCACGATGAAGTTTATATGGAGCAACCTCCTGGATTTGTTACCAGGGGGAGTCAGGACAGGTTTGTCATCTTCGTATGTCTTTGTATGGCTTCAAACAGAGTCTTCATGCCTAGTTTGGAAAATTTAGTTAAGTAGTTGAAGGTTTTGGGATGTAGAAAAGCAAATCTAATCATTCTATTTTCTACAAACGCTCTGCAATGGGTATTATTTTATTAGTAGTATACGTTGATGATATTGTCATCATAGGAAATGACACTTCAAGTATTTCAGCTCTCAAATCCTTTCTTAATAGTCACTTTAAACTAAGGATTTAGGAATGTTAAAATACTTCTTAGGTGTTGAGGTAATGAGGAGTAAGAAAGGAATTTTTCTATCTCAACAAAAATATGTACTTAACTTACTGTCTGAAACGGGAAAATTGGGTGCTAAACCATGTAGTACACCAATGGTTCTTAATTTGTAGTTGACTAAGGAAGGTGAGTTGTTTGAGGATCCTGAGAGATACAGACAGTTGGTTAGGAAATCGAATTACCGTACTGTTGCCCATCTAAAATTTTGCATATTCAGTCAGTGTTGTGAGTCAGTATATGTCTTCCCCAACAGTTGATCATTGGAATGCTATAACGCAAATCTTATGCTATTTAAAGCAAGCACCTAGACGTGGTATCTTGTATAAAAATCACAGCCATACTAATATTAAATGTTTTACAGATGCTGATTGAGTAGGTTGTAAGGAAGACATGAGATCTACTTTAGGTTTTTGTGTTTTTGTTGGAGGAAATTTAGTTTCATGAAAAAGCAATAAGCAGAAGGTTATATCTCGATCAAGTGCAAAATCAGAATATAGAGCAATGGCATAGTCGATGTGTGAAGTAATGTGGATATACCAACTCTTAAAGGAATAGGGCTTAACATCTCACTTTCTGCAGAATTGTAGCGTGATAACCAAGCCACTCTTCATATTGCATCGAATCCAGTGTTCCATGAATGAAACAAATACATTGAAATTGATTGTCATTTTGTTCGTGAGAAAATTTAGCAAGGGTTAATCTCTATAAGATTTGTGAAGACTAGAGAACAATTAGGAGATCTCTTTACAAAGCCTCTAAATGGGGTTCGAGTTAATTATTTCTGTAACAAGCTAAATATGATTAATATCTATGCTCTAGCTTGAGGGGGAGTGTTATAGGTTATAAATATATATTTTGTATAGAATATTTACTTATTTAAAATAGAAATTTACTTTCCTTTTCTAGGCTAATTTACTTTCCTTTTTAGGTTATTAAATCTTGTATATATGTAACCTATGGATCAATAGGAAATATAGAATTTTTGCTCAATGGCTCTCTTTGTTTATCAATAACAAATTAAACAATAAAAGTAAATTGAAACGACTATAGGAAAAGAAATAACTAAAAATACATATTTACAAATATCATTTACATAGTTCTAGAGTTTTAGCATTGTTCTCATTTTTATACAACATGATTCTATCAAATGAAGCAAACATATGATCTCCCTATCCCCTTGGCAATGCCTCCTCCTATAATGTACTATACCATATCGCATAGAGGTCTCTTTAGCATGTGGAGACAAGCCCGGTTCATCCTCTCATGAAATATGATAGTGGTCTATCTATGTGATGCCCTCGCCTATGTTAAAAAAGCCTGCGCAGACGAACTGAAAGTCTAAAAAATCTAATGAATACTTCAATTGGCTTGTCATCTAAGACTATTGGCACATACTCCCAAGAGACATAAAAGCCTGGATTAGTTAACTGGATAACATTCAACAACTTTAGAAGTTCCTTATATAACCTATCCCAATCACCATAAACTCTTTCAATCGCTCTCCTCTTGCTATCCCATACTCATCTCTTCATTACTAAGTACCCAAATCCATCTAAGATAGTTCATCTAAGCATTGACACCTTCATACCAAGTTCATTCCTCACTTAACCAAGAAAGTACTAAGCCATGAAGCTAAAGTCCAACTATAGATGATCTTGGTTCAAGACAAGATTGATCCAAGTGTGTGGCCCTTCTACAATTATGATCACAAAGTTTCTGTCCATTCATTTTTAGCACACTGGGAGTGTCCACCTACAACCCTTATCCCTTTCACTACAGACAACACGCAAAGTCTTCTTGTCTAACTCGTTGACGCAAAAGCTGTGATGATGCTTTATATGAAAGGACTTAATTATATAATCAAATCGGCTTTCCTTTCAAACTACATACCTTTCCTTAATTCATCACCAATACTTAGCTCCTCTTATTTGCATCCTCCTCAAATGTTATATAACTATTACCTCCAGGCACCCTATTAATTAATGGAATCGGATGCTTGAACGTAGAGGTAGTCAAATGACTAATTGATGGAGCACTTTACTAAATGATGGGTAAAGTAGGAAAGTATGAATTGCTTCATTCATTGGATGCAAGGGATCATTTGTTGTATCTATCTCATCATGTATTGCTACTTCTTCTGAATCATAACCATCTTTATCTTCATCTTCATTTTCAACCTCTTTGATCTCTCTTGCGAAACATTGCTAAAGGGAAAATCTACCTACTCCACATAGGGCTATTAGGCATCAACCCTTTCTTCGAAGATAGTAGGAGGGTCAACGCTTCCTTGGAAGACCATTAAAACATTCATTGATTATTAGAACTATGTGTTAGGAGGCATGACCATCAACATGACAATATGAACATGTCTATTTCCCTCATTTGTCAAAACAGAGCTACCTTCGAACTTTATAAACAGTTCCTCAATGCATAAATGACCCACTTCTTTGGCATATTCAATCAACTCCTCCACATCATCATCATCATCATTAATGAGGCATAGAATACGGTAACATAAAAATGCTTGAGACTATAGTGGGTTGCCTGTGAAACATCTCAACCATGTATATACTAGCATCAACTCCAATTGTTCCACAATTTTTCCTTAACAACTCTACATAGCTCATATCCATCTTCGCCTTATTTTTCTTAACTGCAAACCTATCATAGTGAACCCCGTCTACACCATCCAGTATATTCCCATAGGCATAAATTGAGAACCTCATGTGATCCCCTATCCTCTATAAATACAAAAATCATACAATATTATGAAGACAGCTACCTCTTTCAACAAAATCTATGTTGGAATAGAAGTAAGAATTAACAATTTCTATCAATCCTTATAAATATTAGATAAATAGACACTACTTAGACAGAGAAAGTGCCTAGGTTTTTTAGTGTAATGAAAGAAATTGAATTGCAAATCTAAGAAGGAATGATAACTAACCTTAATAACATCTTTAGAAGCATGGATTTAAGTCATGATATCTTGATTTTGATATAATATGGTCTAACAAATCGCGTTTGATAATGTGTTTTTAAGAATGAATGTGGGTTGTTGTTTATTGTAAAGAGAGAATGTTTTCCATAAATAATAGGAAGAAGGGGATCGGGGGTAGAAATAAGATTGACAAAATTGCATCTTGGTAGTGCGATTTTTGTGGCCTAAATGCACTATCTCATTTAAGCAAGCAAATCGCATTTCAAGAATGTGATTACCAAAAAGGTTTTCATTATGCGATTTCTAAATCGCATTATAGAGATTCAATTTTTGGTCAACCCACTTCTCCTTCATGCTACGTGGTTGAATATGGTGAAAAAGCTAAAATCACATTCCCAAAATGTGATTTTGAAATGGTATTTTATAAATTATTTTTGCTTATACCACTTTTTAGGAAATAGTTTACCCAAAAGGGTAAACACATCTATTTCTCGTGTATTTTATGGAATAGAAATCCCGTGGAATCTAATTTAATAGTGCTCTTTGTTTTAGGTTGATTATATTATAGAGAGAGATGCAAGTAGGTGTTGTCATCTTATGCTATGTTATCTTTTTTTCTGCCTTTATATGGATTTATAATATCTTCTTTGGCTCTAATAACTATACTTATTGAAATCACAATTTTTGTTCGTACAAATTCATGAGTTTGCAATTTTAGAATTTTTTTTAATTAAACTGGGTATGAAATCAATTTCATTTAAACCTTGTGAAATCATAGGTCTACACATTTAACTGGGTAAAACTTACATTTTCTAACCTAATTTATGAATTCTAAGTGAGTTAAATGAGCTAAAAACCAAACAGTATGACTAGGCTTCTACAAGCCCATCAACTAGAGGGTGTTACATCATTTTTTATATCTCATTTCAATTTTGTTTTCTCATTCCACTCCTAATCTATTGTTCGACAATTGTAACCTTTATTTAAGTTTTAGCCCTAACCACAAAGTTTATAAGGAAATTGAATTACTTTAGTTTATGTCACTAATAATTTAAAATGAGCTAAAAATTTTGATTCTCCAGTTCATAACTTTTTTCAAATAAAATAATGAAAAAAAAAATTAGTTTCAGTTCTATTTTTCTTTGCGTGCATGATAGATTAGGAGTTAAGAGTAATTTGTGGAAGAACTTAGTTTCTCCATTTTCCTTATTTTCATAGCATATGTTAAGTTTTTTTATCATTATTATGAGTATATTTACAATATTTTAAAACTATTTATATAGATTATAGAAATTTATATTTTTATGTTTTGATTCCTTTGTAGATATTCTATATAAATTCATATTTGGACAACCTTATCAACAACTAAAGTTCGATTAGTTGAGAAGGATTAGCATAGCAGTGAGTTTTTTGTTTAGTAGGCATACTTTCAATCTATTGTAGTCTCGCTGAGGATTGGAGGAATGCATAGAAGTTCTATCCATAAATATAAAAGGGTGTATTTGTAATTCACCTTTAATTTAGTTAATATATTAATTATCTTAAATCTATTGGAAAGTAACACATGTCAAAATCAGGCAAAATATTTTGAATGAAATCACTAAAAAAAAATTAGGAAAACAATGAAAATTCGAATAGGAAAAATAAAAGTAAGGACTCACATAATTAAAAAAAAAAAAAAATCCATACGTTGAGGATGAATTTAATACTTTTCTCTAGATGTAATCTAGAAAATGAGCTTTGCCCTTTCATTTGTGGATGGGCATATTTACCTATGAGCATAGTGGACAAACATATGATACAGCAGGTTTCTTAAGAAGCAAAGTTGATGGAAAGAAGCAAAAGCGACTTTTGGCTTGTAAATTAGCTGCTCAGTCACAAAGACCAATACCGTCCATCTTTATCTCCACCCACTGCAACCCAACAGCTTTCATTTTGTTTATACCCCAAAACTTGTTTTCCCATTTGACCCATTTATTCATCAGCTGGGCGATCAATTCTTGGAAACATCCATCGTAAGAAAAGATTTATTGACCAATCAAATTTGAAATCAGCACTTTTTCTAATCACCTAGAAAATTAGAACAGGTATCAAGTTTGTTATATAGCTCTATTTAAGGTGAGTGTAATAGTGTCACACTTTAAAAAGTGGAGAGGTCATTGCTTGGTATTGCACTTCCCATAGACAGCATTACTCCTTTAAATTGAAGACGCTCCTCAAGGCCTTTCAAAGCAAAGTGCTCCTTTTTTAGAACTTTAAAGGAGGGAGGATCTTAGTTCTTTTATAGCTTTCTAAGATGAAGAGCAACAACACAAGGCTTATTCTCCTCCACCCTTATGTTCAAAAACAAGGAAGCTCTACCAACAAATTATGGCTTCTTGGCTTCATTTCATTATTCCCACTAGCTTTCTTCGTTACCTTTATTTGCATGAGAGAAACGGCCACTGTCAAAGTGATAGGTGGAGCAGGGAGCTCGACAGCCTCCACGACATTCTCCTCATCTACTGCTGCCTATGGCAATGCACCTTTGCCAACAACCGTCACCAACACCCTCCTCCACTATGCCTCAAAGTCCAACGATATGTTTCACATGACATATAGCGAGCTCAAGCCAATTTCTGATGTCCTTAGAAAGTGCACGTCACCTTGTAACTTCCTTGTGTTTGGCCTCACCCACGAGACCCTTTTATGGAAAGCTCTCAACCACAATGGACGGACCATCTTCGTAGATGAGAATCGATACTATGCAGCATACATCGAGCAGAAGCATCCTGAGATTGATGCCTATGATGTGCACTACACGACCAAGATGAGCGAAATGCATGAACTTATGGCTTCTGCCAAGAACCAAATTAGCGGTGAGTGTAAGCCGGTGCAAAACCTCTTATTCTCGGACTGCAAGCTGGGGATAAATGACCTTCCGAACCATGTGTATGAGATTGACTGGGATGTCATATTAGTGGATGGACCACGAGAGGATCAACCAGAAGCACCTGGGAGAATGTCATCCATATTTACTGCTGGGGTTCTAGCAAGGAGCAAGAAGGGTGGCAACCCGAAGACACACGTTTTTGTGCATGACTACTGGGGTGAAGTGGAGAGGACCTATGGAGAGGAGTTCTTGTGCGGAGAGAATTTGGTAAAGGCCGATGACAAGCTTGCTCATTTTGTGCTAGAAAGAATGGATGCAGACAGCTTTAATTTCTGTGGCAACAAGACATCGTCTGCTCAATCATCCTAGTAGGTGGAATCCTCACAAGCATATACTATGAAATGAATGAGTCCATGATAAAACACATCCTTATTTATGATACTTGCAAGCTTAGACCTTTTTCTCGATCAAATAAAATAGTTGAAAGTAATTTTTTTTTTTTTTTTCCTTTTTAATAAGCTGGTTTGAAATATTACACTATAACATAGGATAAATTTTAACTTTATATACTTATATTTTCACTTCTTCACAGTTTGTGTATTTATATTTTCATATTTTAAACTTTATATACATATGCTTTATATTTATCAATCATTATTAATTAGCATACGTATGTTGACTTCTAATTGGTTTATAATAATTAATTTAATTGAATTAAGATAACAAAAAATAGTTATAATAACAAAAAAAGTGGAGGAAAAAGCCTACGGTCCGTCTTATTCTTCTTCTATGGAGTCGTACTTAATTAAACTTCGAGCAATTTTAAATCTATTCGAAAAGAGGACGTCTATTCCTGCAAATCCAATCCCATAATATTAGGCTAAGAAATTATCCCCTTCAGATTCTCATAAACCTTGGAAGACATAAAAAACCCAAAAAAAACAAAAAGGATGCTTATGTAAGCTTTCAAACTCTTTTTGCGGAGAGAAATTGCAATGTTTGGGTCAGTCACGAAGATGGATGATACTTGCAACAACATGGATAGAAGCATTTACCAGAACAAATTTCGATTTATCATCTTAATCTTCGAATCTAAATCGGTATGCATATCACCAGACACCAATTGGAGTGGCTTCACACATGGCCTAGGCTAGGCTAGGCTTTGGGTTGGCGTTCTAGTTTTCGGGGCAGCTAGTTTTATGTGTCTGTTTAGTTATGTACAATTACATAGAAGAAGAAAAGAGTAGGTTTTTATTTTGTTTCTTTTTTCTTTTATAAAATTTGTATTTTTCATATTATTTTATTAAACGTATTTAATATCATTACTTTATCATGCTAGTTACAGTGGATCAGTTAGAAAGCACCACTTTTACGCTAACTAATAATAATTAATAGTGAAAACCGAAAAAAAAAAAGATAAAGCAAAGGTATCTAAAGTGTCCAAAACGAAAATTCAGACAGGCAAAAGTACAAAAAGTGAAAACTCAGGTATATAAACTGAGATTACTAGCAATTCTGATAAATTTTAATTACCCAAAAGAATCTCATAAACTTAGTCAATTTGGTTGAGACTCCAGAACTTGATGAGCAGACACCGAGGAGGATCAAACCCCACAGTGAGGAGTCAAAAGTTTGGTAAATTCATGCAAACCGAAGAATTCAAACGCTCCGTGCGTAGAATTAAAAACTTCATCAAAATTTAGTCTCCGACAGTGATTACCACATGGTAAGTATCAAGTAATTATAACAGCATACTTAGAATACAAGCAACGACGACTCTTTAACAGCCCTATTAGAACAAAACCTTTTCAGCCTGTCATATTCTTCCAGGCTGCTTCTATTTTCCTTTCTAAGTTAAAAATAATACAAATCAATTACCCAAAAAAATAATAATAATAATAATACATGAATCAAGGGATACAGTAACTCAACTTGCATGCACACCTTGTCAGCTAACTCCTTCATGACTACCCAGCCACTCAAGATGGACACTGGCATGCAAAAGAATCGCAGTCTACTAGCACCTGACTTTGGGCTCTCCCTAGAGAACTAGTTTCCTCGACATATTATAAGGGAATCCTCTAACTGCATGCATCAAGCAGCAGAGTCATTAATTGATATTTATTCAGCACTACCATCCTTGACATATAGGGGAATCCTTCCACCTAGGGCCCTAAGTTTACCGACCAGACCATGGAGAAATTCGAAGGTCAATCTGGATTGGGCATTGAGTTCCTCCCGCACTTGTGGATGGATGCTGAACCAATCTCCAAGCATCTTATGCACATGCGAACGTATCATTCTCCATGGGATTGGATATTTTTCACAAAGCTTCAAATACTCTACCAACAAGTCTGCCTGATCTAGATCTCCATCTTTATAATTTCCTTCATCTCCCACAACCCATTCAGCAGTTCGACACCCAGCAAAGAGAGCAGGATTACCAAGTAGAGTTTCAGCTGAGAGGACACCATCAACACCAGTCTCTTCCAAGCAGTTCTGCACATCTTCCATATGCCGTATGTTGCCGTTGGCAAGAACCGGGATGCTGAGAGCATTTTTCACAGCCTTGATTGCAGCCCAGTCAGCACGAAATTTCTTACCATCTTTCTCATCTCTGGTACGACCATGTACAGCTAAAAGGGAGCAACCAGCCTCCTCTAGCATCCTTGCATACTTAAGTGTATCCTCCAGCTTCGGGAAGACACGGATTTTGCAGGACACAGGAACTTGTAGATTGAGAGCCAACTTTTCCACCAAAGATTTTACCAAGGGAAGATTATCCATCAAAAATGCACCGTAGTAACCTCTTCTAGCAATGCGCTGAGGACACCTACAGGCAATACGTTTGTATTAACAATATATTACATAGCCCCAATATTGGGCCTAATATTAACTGAAATGCCCCAGTCAAGAATTATGGTGCAAGAATTAAAGGAAATGAACTAAAAATTACCCCAAATTAATATCAACATAATCACAATAAGGTTCCACCCTCTGAGCAGCTTCCAGCAAAATATCAGGGTCGTTTGCACAGAATTGGACCCATAAGGGACGATCCTCCTGCCATTATCACAATGTTAGAATTATGCAAAATAGTACAGAATTTGACAATGGCTGGTTCTCGTCTCAAGACAATTATATAGTGCTTGATCCGGAAAATGTCAAGTTGACTCATCAACCAAGAAGAAAAATATATAATAAAAGTAAACAACTAACTCTAAAGAGACAATCTGCACGTTTTATGATTTCTTCTTAAAGCATATGTCAGAGATATGGACTTGGAAGATAAGCCCATACATCGTAGTAAAGCCTTATATGATGCAGTTACTATGAGAATGAATTATGTACTATAGACAAGGAAGAACACTAAAACATGGTGCCTCAGTTGCTCTGACGAAAATAAAGAAGTAAAAGGTCATAAAGTAAAGGCCATATTCATGTTATTTGTCACTTGGTAGGCTTTTCTTGCGACTTTTTCTAAGCAAGGGAAGTTCGAAATTAGATAGAATCTGGAAATGAGCTTATCAGATTTTCTACTAGGTCCAGGAAGCAAGACCCTTTTCATTGGTACATTAAGCCTTTGCTTTTTGCTCATTACGCCCCTCAGTTTCAATCTGACTCCTCCAAATTTAATAACTTACGAAGCAAAACTAGGCCAATTCATGGCAGCACTTACAGGTAGTGAGCTTGGTTATGTGCTTATCATTTTGTGAACATGAGAAAATTAATATTAAAAGACTTTAAATACGACAATCAATCAAATGACAGTATTCAAATGGACATGCAACAACACCCTTGCTACACCACAACTCCACCTCCTACCATCATGCCATTACCAAGCCACTCAAAACTGCTAGATAAGCATTTCTCTTAAGCCACCGTATATCTACCAGTAAGTTACAAATAAGCATGGGAATAGCATGATCAGTGGAGTTGATCCAAGATAAAACCACAGAGAAAACAAAACTAAGAAATTAACAAACTTGAGAAGATCCGTGAATGATCCACAGAGAACTGTAATGCTTGCATATGTCCACAATCTAAGGCTGATATCAAACCCACCATGGAACTGACCAGAACAAAACAACAACCTGTCAAAAGCATTCCCACAAGATGCCACAGACCTTGTATTTGTGTCTTTATAAATCATATTCAATCAGCAACCCACTAATTTATGCTCCTGCTAGTGAGCGGTGTCACAAGCATCTTAAGCACCACCTACGTGCTGACACAACAGCACCACTCAACCCTTATTACCAGCAAGGCAAATGGGCCATGGAAATCCTTTTTCTCTATTGTGCTCTATCTCAAGTTGTATCCAATTTAATACTTAAGTAGTTAAGCATGTCAGATCAATTCTAATTGTTTACTTCCATGTCTATTATGGGGCTATTACGTTACGTCCTACCTAAACTAAATCACCAACCAGACACAACATCCCCTTCAACCAACCAGACATTGCATGCCGTAAACCTGTCAACTTCATACCTTTCACTAGTACAGATGATATAATTTTAACCAGGATGAAACTTCTTGTCCCCGTACTATATTCCCGTCCATGACCATCACTCACAATGCATATATGAAGAATTTATAAAATAACTCCACTTTATGCTTTTCTAGTCACTGCAAAATGAGATTGGCACTCACATAGTCCGGGAAGACGTATGAGGATTGCAAAGTTCTATCCCTTTAACCAAGAATTCACAAATCATTATCCTAATATATATTTCCGAAAACAAACTCTAACAATCACCACTACTTCACCAAACTATTAACAAAAAAAAAGTACAAATTTAACTATAAAAACACAACACTAACAAAAAAAAAAATCCAACTGATTTACCTGACAAGTGGTAAATTCCTCGGCTCTATACTTTTCACTCTCGGTAAAAATCCTGGAATGTAACATGGGAGTATAAGCACCCTGAGCACCATACTTTCGACACAACATCCTAAAAGGAAGTTCGGAGTTATCCACCATTGGGGCAACTATGTACTTGGGTCGACCCAATTTATTCCAATGAGCCCAAGCTCTTTCCCCATGTGTCGTCAAGCTTAAGCACCCATTAGGTGAACCTGGGCCTGCAACTACTAAAGAAGTTTCACTATTATTATCATTATTATTAGAAGAAGAAGGAGGAGGAGGAGAAGATTCGGTTTCTCTCTCTGGGGCCATGTGGGGATGAAGGGAAGAGAAAGAAAGGACAGAGCGTACGAGGTTTTGGGTTTTGGTATTGGTTTTAGGGTTTTGGTAGGGTACGAATTTCACTTTCATTAGCGGACGATGGCAAGGGTGCTGGTGGTGCAGCCCCTCGCCGCCGCCATTGGGTAAAGGGAAAGGAAAGTCGCGTCGTTTCGATGTCTGCGATCTGGAATCCTAACAGGAACAACGGAAAGGACGCTGAATTTTGGCCCGTTTGTTTGGAGAAAAGTTTTTTATTTTTATTTTTTCCTAAATTCTCGGTAATATGTATCTGAAAAGGAAAACTCTTTTTATTAAAAAGGTTTTCTTGAGAGGAAAAAATTATTTTTATTAAAAGAAAAATCAATTAAAAAAATTATTTACGCTATTAATAAAAGAAAATCTTTTCTCCACTTAGTACCTAAAATAATTTCTCTTTTATTTTTATCTTATTTAACCTATAAATCTTATAATATATAATTTGAAAAGTTAGAAAAGAAAACCATAATATAAGAAAAAATTAGTCTGTAGCAAGGATAAGAAAAAAGAATGTAAAAAAATAAAATAAAAATACCATTCATGTGAATATTTTCTCAAGAATATGATAAACATTTTGTATTATACCTCCTAAATAATTATTATACTACATACATCATTCTATTCTTAGCTCAATACAAAATCATTTTTAAATCAAATAGTATAGCTCAAATCAAATTCTATTCAGTTATATGTTAGTAAAATATTCAGTTTTCTTCTTTTTCTCTATCCCATAAGTATACCTTTTGAATCAATAAAGAGCCTTTTGTTCTTATTCATAAGAATCAATATTGCGATATCGATTACTACTCTAAATTTAGATCAATTCAAAATCACTACTTCTAACCCAAATTCACCTCCTCGAGATGTGCTTTTAAACATAAAAATATTTTGTAATTTTTAATACAGCCAATGCATCCGAATTTAACATGACATATTTAATTATAAAGGCATAAAAGTGTTATGAAAGCTATAGTCCCACTTTCAAATAACTACATAATGTTTGGAAACTAAGGATAAAATACAAACTTGAATGTAACATATATAAAACTAATGTCATCAGCGTCGTCATCTCGTAAGTGGACGAATATCCTAAGGATCTGCATCGACTTAGGGTTAAACCATCTAGTCCACATCCAATTGGGTGATTTGTACCCCATTCTAATTGTAAGCACCCAAAAATGATGCATTCATGAGGACTGGAGTAGGGTACATCTATGTGACTCCTTTACCTATCTCATCGTAAGGATCTCTAACTAGCCTCCTTAATGGTGCAAGGGGAGTATGGACTTAACTACTAAAGGTATCTCCCATGATGGGGGTGTGACACATATAATCGCTAAAGGTCTCCCTAGTGAATGTTCTACAAAACTCAAATCTAAGCGGTCCAAGTGATGCTACTAGTAAGTAATGTAAGGGAAACAGATCGTCTCAAATCTGTACGTTAGCCTGTCTATGTCCTTAACCTCCTCCTCAATGATAACTATGTCCTCGAGGGTCCTTTTCCTGTTATAGTTCATTCGATGTAAAGTCGTCTTCATTTACATCCAAACTGAATTCAAGTAAGTTGCTTAAGTGGACCCCAATAATCATCTAGATGAGGTCATCAACTCCATACTACTAAAATATAATGTCTTAGTACGACATTTGCAGCAACCTATATATGAAATCCGCTTGCAAGCTGAACATAAAAGTATGATTAGCATATAACTAAAAAAACAAATGAGTAATTGCAATAGCAATTGTACATACCATATACATTCAAGAGGCCCCCGACTTGCTGATGTATCTATGAGTAACTTGCTAGTGCTGAGGGATGTAGTTAGGATGTACAGCAAGCGGTGGTCGAATCTATACAATCTAGTTTCATCATTCCTCCTACTATACTATCCATGTTGCATACCTAGTCACCTAGTTGATCTCGATCTAATCCCTTAAGTCAATTTCATGTAATATGCATCTAGTGTCAAGGTATCCTACCAAATTGGCGAGTCACACAATCGGGATAGTACATCTTAATGATGTGGAAGCATATTAGTAAAACTTAGGTAAGCCACGCATCACTCCTATCCCGACAATAAGCGGAGAGTTTAACTATGTCTTCATGTATGTAGGGTATCCAAACAACCTAAAGTAAACATCAATAACAAGGTTAAAAGAAAGTAACACTTCGGAAATCTACAAGTAACCAGCTTTTTAAATATGTACGTACTCTAGACACTATTGATTGAATGCATCTCTATACTGACCAACAACATGCGTAAGCAACTATGTGACATTGAACTCTGCCCCCCATCGGTTCATAAGTGATCGATCATCGACCACTAATGTAATTCGGCGGTGTAAAGAGGCGATGTGTGGGAAATGCTCCCATGCCTACATATGAAAAATCACTAGTAGCCCACTAATCTCTCCAACCTCCATCTTAGAAGCAAGGTACAACTAGCGATACAACTGTACCAAATAAGCTACTCCCCAAGCGTAGCACCTAGTCATAGTAAGGTTCAATAAGAGAAGGAGGAACATGAGGTGCACTACATTGTTGGTCTTGTCCAAGAACATCATACCCCTGATCAACTATATGATATGCGCCCTCGTATAACATTGTACCATAGCGTTGTCTACATCAAATGGCAGATCAGTGAAATTGTCCTTCAACTGGGACAATTTCAATCGAGCACCATTCATGGCACTTTATGGCGAACGAATTCTTAGTAGGCGGTGGCATAACTCGCCCTACCTAGTAGATACCACCATGCCTGTAACTGTATTGCCATCAACAAGGAGACTAACGAGTAGAGATATATGCTATAATGTCATCATCATCTTGCTGGTATGGAAGTAAAATGTATGTGTCTCCTCCTTTCATCACTTAACCAAGGCAATGCATTAAATGCTCTAATGGCTAGTTGAATTTAATTCACCGATATACTGATACTTTAAACTATCGGCAAACCGATAAAAATTACTCTACCGACAAGCCGGTTCTTCTAGGTCAATGAGCTTTTCTTTGTATTTTTTAGGGCTTTATACCATCAGTCTAGTTTTTCCTTGAGCCATCAACCCGATAAGCTAAATATCACTTAAAAAATCTTTTCATACACAAGAAACAAATACTCTTTGCATTCTAACTTCAAGATCATTTAATCATCACTCAAAAGATTAAATTTCTTATAAAGATAATTGATATATTTAATCATTAAGTAAGCTAATCGATCTTATTCAATTATCTTAATATAATCAAATAATACTTAGTTTAATCATCCACTTGTTTTTTTCTCTTCAAAAACAACATATTTAGTTATATACTTTTTATTTTGTTCTTGTCAAAAATCAACAAGTTTAATTATACACTTTTTGTTTTGTTCTCGTCAAAATCAAATGATAAACCTTAGGTTCAACAATCTCCCCCTTATTGATGAGGACAAAACTCTTATACTTTAAATGCTCCCCCTCTAACTAATACTCCCCCTCAATCTAATGCTCCCCCTCAATTTACTACTCCCCTTCAATTTAGCACTCGATTTCAAGATATTTGGTAATTGAATAAAATTAAGAGAGTGCTTGTAAAATGAGAGTATATAGATGTGCTTAGGAACCAAGTCTCATTTCTTAATAACTTCACATAAAAAATATATTAAACTTTCAAAGAATCAAGATATGCCAAAGTTATAGGTTCAATATCATTTTTTAAGTAACTATTATCAATTCAATGTAATACACATTTTGACATTCTAATAACTTAAATATTTCTCCCCCTTTGGCCTCATAAAAAAGAAGAGGATCTAGGCGGTGAAGAGGGAAGAGGATTTAAGTTGAAATTTCGGCATAATCTTGGCTTAAACCTTAGGATATGCCCCCTACAAAAGTGAAATCAAAGAAGCTAAAAAAACCATACCAAATAAAATCTCCATAATAAATTCGTCAAAATCAACCCACACTACATCAAATGTTCAAAAATATGAGCCAACTATGGGGAATGTAATAACTCCATAAGATACATGAATCACAAGTAGTAAACAATATAGATTAGCAACATAAGTAATAAAAGCTAAGATAATGGCCAAGGTAAGATAATAGAAAATAACAATAGTAGTAGCTAATGGCTAAATTCATAACATGAGAAAAACATAATTGTTGTTCATGAATTTAGGGGTTAAGAAATAGTCCCGCAAAAGAAAGTAAAATACTTGGTATCAGGGCTAGTCCAGTATGGCCACTCCAATGCTTAATTTAGAATCGTGATTTAGTATAATAAGTATGAGAATGAGAAGTGTCCGAGCCCTCTTACCAAGTTTCTTTCCGATATTTATAGATGTTTGTTGTGCTTAAAGCAGTTGTTAAGGTAACTGTTAAGATACATGGAGCGCTCTTGACTTGACATCTCCCCTAATATGTAAGGATAGCAAGCGGTTGTAAAATATAACCATGCTTATGATAACTGTTCGCGCTATAGATTTGAATTCAAACCGGGAGTGTTTTTTCTACTCGGCATAATTGCCAAGTGTCTTCTAAAGAGTACGAATAACGAGAGATTAAATTATCCAGCTTCTCAGCTAATGAAAGGACGAGTGTAAGTTGAGCAAAAACTGACTATTGACATTTGCCTCCCAACTCCCGTGATTGAATAGACGACAAAGAGAGTTATGTATGTATATATATATATATATATATATATATAATATATATATATTACGGCAAAGGTCGAGTAGGGGGAGACTCTTTGGATTTATGCCGGGTAACATAGGAAGTAAGACTGATCATATCCCAACCAAAACGTCACCATTTCAAATCTCTCACCCATTCGGGAAACTAAAAAGCTTAGGTACAACATCTATCACCTAGGTCATCATTTTGTTGTAGGCTTAATAACTGTTAGAGAGTTTTTAGCCGTTAGATTTCTATTACGAGACATGCGTCAACAATCTACGGGAATATCGTATCAGCTCATCAATACTTTCAAAAGTAGATTTAAAGTTATGAGAATGGATCATCCATATATAAGGCACTATTCACAATCGGGTTTTACCCCTTTGGTTGCACCTAAAATTTTTGTTCGTTTTCAAATCTTCAAAATCTCGCACTTCGACTTCTGTTATTTCATTTCATACAACCATCCAGGTATGGTTTCTTATTGACTTGTTTTGTCCGATTCTGAGGCAATGGAAACTGAGGTCACTCTTCCCCCCAAAATAGGACCGAGGTGGCATGTTCTTCAGGTGGTTTAGCCGATAGTATGGAGGTAAGGTGGGATAAACTTGCTTGGATTAACGAGCTTCCTATGGATAATTATCTTAAAGATAAGGAAGGGAGGTTGTCAACAAGTATCTTTATAACATAATAGCCTACTTTCGTGATTCTCTTAACGGGATCGCCAGTTTCATTGATAGAATTCTCATCACAAAGTACAATCAATACCTGTGAGATCTTCTTAGAATATGGAACTTGAGGAGGCCAAGAGATAAGGAGAGAGTATACTTTCCACGGGAGCGCAAGTTCCATATATACTTGAAGTATTTGGATTTTGGGCTACGCTTCCCTTTCTCGGCTTTTATTCGGGGCTTCTTCAACTACTTCAAAGTTGCTCCAAGTATGCTCTCGCCCAACATATATCAGCTTCTGGTGACTTTTGAGATAATATGTGAAGAGGTTGAGGTCGAGGATATGCCTCAGTTGTTTAGATTTTTCTTCACCATCTATAAGCAGCCTGATGGTTGGTACTTCGCTGCTGCAAGGCATAGGTGTAAGTTCATGGATGGGTTAGAATCCAAGATTCACAAGTAGCATGATAAGTTTGTGTCAATAGTGTGATGAAGACTTGGACTTCTGGACCCAATGGACTAAGCCGATACATATAAAGGATGTAGATTTAATGCTAAATGATGCAGCAGTAATGAAGAAGATTCAAGAGAGAAAGAGAAATAAAATGTTCTTTTGGGATGCCAAGAGAATTATACGGCGTTATGAAAATGGCAAACCAATATTTTCTAAAAAAGAAGGTACGCTGATGTGTTGCGATCGTACTGAGTATAACTATAAGGAAATCCATTCTCGAGACTTTTGGGGAGAATAGTAACCTTTGAGCCTTGCTCGGTACGAAAAATGTAAGTTCATATTTTTTCCTTATTTATATTAATTAATTTACTCATCTTATAGATATGGGTACTAGAGAGGTGGATCCTGCAAAGCTACTTGCTCAGGCCAATGCTAAGAAGTCTAAGGCTAATAGGAGGGGGACCATCTCTATAAATACCACATGGCCTACTGTCATAAAGAGACTACCAAAGGAGGCTGTAATAAAGCATGCAGCTGTACAGATCTCTTGTTCTACCGAGAGAGTGAAGGAGAATGAGAATATATAGCCAACCGAAGTTCATTATGAGGAGCCTCTGGTTATGATTATTCAAACTCCTATCCAGTCGAGGAATAGCAAGTATCAAGTGACATACCTCGACAAGCAGGATGAAAATGCAATTGCCACGGAAGGCTCATTACAGGTGATTACAGTAAGAAAAGAAACTTAATGAAAAATTAAGCTTAATGATAGATATGTACACCAAGTTAAGTTCATGACAAGTCGGTATTTTAAGCAAGTTTTAAAAGTATTTATAGGTACAAAGATAGTATGATTAAGACATATAGCACGCAAATGAGCAAAACAATTACGTGACTTTCCAACCATCAATAAGAATTTAATTTCGATCTAAGTGAGTCAAAATCACACAAAAACAAAAGTAGACCAAATCAATCATTCAACCACAATTTATGAAAAAAATTAAACATGCGGGAAATGGATTTGAACACAAAAATTGAAGCATGGCAAAATTGTGTACATATGATTCTAAATATACATGAGAAACTTCAAATGTGCATAAAAAGTATGATATTTGCAATTATCCATTTCATGCAAGATTTATATGTGTATTATGACATGATGAGAGTTTAAGCACATCTTGCAAAGCTAATAATTGCAAAAACACTAGTTAAGTCCCTAAATGCTTGTACAAGCTCAAATATAGTTGAGGATATATCAATTATGCATAGTTTCATAATCAAATCAAGCCAACCATTCAAGCATGAAATATTTGCACAATTAAACATACATGAATACATATTTGACATGAAAATCAAAATATGGCAAAAGTGTGCACATGAAAGCTTAATAACCATAAGAATTTCAAATACACACAAAATACGTTAGTTATTTTATAGAGACTACTTGAATGAGTTTTTAAAATCAAATACCATATTGGAGGCACTTTGAATTTTCTTTAAGCATTCTCCATTCGAGTTTCTTAAGCTACGCTCACTTGAAGTTCCTACAAAAACATGTGATTGTTTCTTTGGTACCCATGTGAGTTTGGGTCCTTTGTGGTTAGTTGCAATAATATATCCTTATCCTTTTGGAACCTAAACCATCTTGCCTTTGTGATTCAAATTGGTATTGCAACGTATTGCACACGTATGTGCAATATGGCCATATCTACCGCAATAGTTATGAGTCTTTGTTGTTGCTTTTACAAAATAATTTTTGTAAGACTTGTAAATATATTTCCTACTATAGTCAATTCCGGTTTTGTTCAATCCTTGCCTTATCTAAATTCTTTTCTCCATTCACGAACTTGGCTATAGTTTGTTTTGAATTATTTAAACTAGACTTCAAGATAGCATTTTCAATTTGAAATTCTTCTAGCCTATTAACCATATTATCCCCATTTTTCATGCTATCAACTTTTGTTTCAAGAGAGTTGCACTTTTCTTTCAATTGATCATTTTCCTTAGCCAACTCCTTATTCCTAAGATTTAATTCTTCATTGTTTTTATTTAATTTATCAACTTCTAATCTTAAATACTCATTATCCTCCTCTAAACTTTTTTTGACATCATTCACTTTATTATATTCATTTCTAAATAGATCAAATTCACTTTCCATTTCAATCATCATTTGTTTCATCATCTTGTTCTTCTTTTGAGTCTTGATAAATTCTTTAAGTAACTCATCATACATATTTTTGAGCTCATCAAATGAAGAATCACTAGAAGTATAACATACCTCATTATCCATGGCCATGAAGCACATTTCCCAATCTAAGTTACTTGAATCACCATCACTCTAAGTTACTATCATAGCCTTTTTCTTTGTTCCTTTCTTAGTTTTCTTAAGATTTGGGTAATATTATCAAATATGACCCAATTTTTGACAATTGTAACACTTGATTACTTCCTTCTTATCCTTTCTAGACCGAGATGTGTCTTCATCCTTGTCATTCACCACTTTCTCATTAAACTTCATAAATTTCTTGAAATTTCTTGCAATCATATCCACATCATCATCATCCTCACTTTCATCACTACTAGAGCTCTCCTTAGTTGCCTTTAAAGCAATTGTTTTCTTATTGAATTCTTCTCCTTGTCTCTTAACCATCTCATGAGTTTTAAGAGTTCCAAGGAGTCACTCTTTTGGCATTGTGTTAAGATCATGAGCTTCCTCGATTGTGGTTCTCTTAGCTTCTCAATCTCTTGGTAAAGACTTAAGGATTTCAGAATTTATTTCAAGGTTAGTAAATGTCTTTCTAAGAACAATCAAAGGATTTATGATATTGATGAATCTATTATACATCTCATCAATAGTTTCGTTTGGATCCATTCTAAAGTTTTCAAATTGTCCACATAATAAGCTTATCTTGATGTCCTTTACTTAGCTAGTTCATTCATATGTACCTTTTAATTCTTCCCAAATTTCCTTAGTACTCTTGCATGTACAAATTCTATTAAAGCCATTTTCATTAATGGCACAATGCAAGATATTCATAGCTATTTCATTTAAGTCTAACAATTTCCAATCATTATCGGCATAATTATCTTCTTCCTTGCCTTCTATCTTGAATAGTCCTTTATCCACTACTTGCTATAATAATCTATTTTGTGCTTTTAAGAATATACTCATTCTACATTTTCAATAATGATAATTATTCTTGGTTAAGAGTGGTGGTCTATTTATAGCTTACCCTTCCATGAAGCCTAGTGTATTAAATGGCATGACCTTTACTCCAATATGCGGTTAAGCAAGTGATTAGAGACTAGCTCTAATACCATCTTAAAGAACACTAGGCTAAACTCGAGAGAGGGGGGGGGGTGAATTGAGTTTTAAGGACAAATTGCAATTCTTTTTCAATATAAACAACTAAATATAATAATAAGAGTAATCAAAGCAACAATAGAACAATAGTTAATGTGGAAATTAAAAGAGATAGGGATAAAGAAGATCAAGCTCAGACATAACATGGAGTTCGGACTGTCCCTTAGTCTCTACGGATACATAATGCCTCCAACTGAGGACTTTACACTACTTTATTGATTTCTCAATCCAAGTTCCAAGACCTATGCAAATATAAACTTGATTACATAAGTTTCACACTCACAACTCTCAGTACAAATCACAATCTCAACTCATAACACAAAACTCATTCTCAAGAATTGTTGGTGTAGTGCTTTTAACTCTCAATACTTTGTAACTAATAGCTCACAAGCACTACACTTCAAATCTCTCTAAATATTAGCAATTTATGGTACAATAGACATTGAGAATTATAGACAACAAGAATATAAGAGAATGTTGAAATATTGCAACAAAAGATTAGTTCTCTACAGTCTTTGGTCAGGTTGTTGAGCATTTATATCATCCCATTCAATTCTTCCCGTTATAGTGCATTAAATGCTTCAACAGCTAGTTGAATGTTGAATCCGATTCATCGGCATGCCAATATTTTAAACTACAGGCAAGCCGGTAAAAATTACTCTATCAGTAAGTGAACCGGCAAGTCGATTCTTCTAGGTTAGTAAGCTTTTCTTTGTATTTTTCAGGGCTTTATACCATCAATCTGGTTTTTTCTTGAGCCATCAACCTAGTAAACTAAATATCACCTGAAAAATCTTTTCATACACTACAAACAAATACTCTTTGCATTCTAACTTCAAGATCATTTAATCATCACTTAAAAGATTAAATTTTTTGTAGAGATAATTGACATATTTAATCATTAAGCAAGCTAATTGATCTTATTCAATTCCCTCAATATAATCAAATAATATTTAGTTTAATTATCTACTTGTTTTATTCTCTTCAAAAACAACATATTTAGTTATATGCTTTTTGTTTTGTTCTCATAAAAAATCAACAAGTTTAATTATAAACTTTTTATTTTGTTCTCATCAAAATCAAATAATGAACTCTAAGTTTAACACATCAATCTTACTCTTAATAAACCTTAGTTGTCTTTGTTTCACAACATCCCCTCCTCCTTCAAAATCCCTTGTTTGCAAGGGTACGTTTGTGAACCTAAGTTGAAAATCTAAGGAAAACTCCTATGTAACATCTATCATTGGCCAACTTAACTATTGTACCAACACCATGGTATTTGCTGCATTTTTCCTCTTGACCATCTTTTGTTTTGTAATCCTTTTAAGCACTAACTACTCTTCTTTCATGTTTATAGGTAGGTTAACGATGGTTGTAGGAAATGCACTATAATACTTCTTCAACTAAGAGACATGAAAAATGGAGTGAATCACGGCCTCCTAAGGTAGATTTAGGCGATACATGACCTCTCTAATTCGATTTAGAATTCTATATGGGCTAAAGTATTTGGACAAGAACTTATGCTCTTCTTTATGCCATTTTGCTTGTTAGGTTGGAGTTTTAATAATACCTAATCTTCGATTTTGAAACCCTATCACTCCTTTGTTTATCTACCTACTACTTTATGCAATCTTGTACCCTCTTCAAGTGAAATCATAACATCCTTATAATGTCTTCTCTATTGGTTAACTTTCTATCCGTGGTAAGGTTCTTCGAAGTTACCACTGATGTACGATAGGTGGACAAGAGAGCGGTAGCCATACAATATTTCCAAGGGGGGTTGCTTAGTACTGGAGTGATGATGAGTATTGTACCACCATTTAGTTAGTGTAAAGTAATAGCCCTACCTCTTAGGACTTTCCAAGTCATGTACCATAAGTAAGTGCCTATGTTCATTGCCTTAGTTTAACCATCACTCTAAGGATGGTGGGCAATATTCGTATGCAACCCAATACCTTAAAGTCTAAAAATTTCTTGCCAAAAAGAACTAAGAAAGGTAGGGTTACAATCACTTACAATTTTTTTTTGACAATTTATGTAGCTTAAACATATTATCGATGTATGCTTGAGCCACCTACAATGCTGTATAAGAATGAGTTAGTCTAATAAAGTGTCCATTCTTACTTAATTTGTCAACAACAACCATTATGACATCTTTTCGATTGGATTTGGGTTGCCCCTTAATGAAATTGAGGCTGACTTCTGTCCAACATTCCTTTGGTATTAGAAAGGGCTATAATAATTATGGGTAGGCTACATTCTCAATTTTATACCTCTGACATGTGTCACACTCCCTTACATAACTCCTCACCTCTTTCTTTTATTTAGGCCAATAGAATATTGAGTTGAGTCTTTTATAAGTAGCATGTGCATTTGCGTATCCACCTATAGCCCCATTATGAGTCCCATAAGTCAATAACTTAGACATGACACTTGGAATCTTAGGATGTTTATCGAATTGGTCCATATAGGTTTCAATTTAGCCATAGCTACTTAAAAGTTGGTTAAAGTGACCTTATAAATTTAATTCAAGAAACAAAATACTGAAACATTATTATAGGTTAAAATGATAAAACTAACTCACTCGTTAGTAAAATTTTTAAAGATTTCAAAGAATGACCCAAAAAATACAACAGCTTAGAATTAAATTAAATAAACAAGAAGAGTAATAAATAAAATGAAAAATAATAAATATATATTATATATAATAAAACAAGATAATAATAACAAAGTATATTGGATTATTAGGGGTTATAAAGGCTGAAGTAAAAGCTCCTACTTATAAAGAAAACTAACTTGTGTAACTAAATATAATAAAATAAGATAGACAACTTCCTTAGAAAAGTTAGAAGAACCAAGTTTAATATGAAAACAAGGGGTATTAGTTGCTAGTTTTGGAATAAAAATCATTAACCACCAATGGTTTTGGGGAACATTAATGTTAATTGCCATAAAAAAAACCTAAAGTAGTTTATACATGTCCTACATGCACCTAGTCACTTCACTAACCTAAAAGCTATAAATACCCTTCCCCTTAGCCAGTTAGACTCTGTAGATACTTTGGAAAGTAAGCAAAATTTGTCATATATTTTTTGGATTTTTGGTGATTTTCTAAAAAATAAAAAAGATTGGGTGATAATCTATAAGATCGAGGTTCATTAACTTAGAAGCCACCTGACGAAAAATGGCCACCACCACCTAAACCCCTAAGTAATGCCCTCTTTGGTTGACAACCACCCTTTAGCCACTGGTGGTTGGAGCTTCTATCGTTGGTGAGTCTGATTTCCAGCTTAATTTTTAAAAATTTATAAAAATTACTAATTTTTATCTAAAAATTCTGAAAAAAATTATTCTATCATTATTTTGAGTGTAATTTCATGTAAAATTATTATTTTTGTAAAATTCATTTATCTATTATATTGCTCTTAAGAAATAAGACTTTTGAAACCGAATTTCACTTTAATTTTAGAAACCCTGAACGATGTAATTTCTCTACCAAAATTTTTTTGTGAATACCCTATATCATGTAAAAAATTTCTATGTAAGAAATTTCACAAAAACCTATTGTTTTATTTGGGTTAAATTTTCATTTATGAAGAATTGATAAGTTGGAATTTACAAGAAATTTACTATTTTTAACATATTTTGTTTAAACTTGACCACTAAACATTATTTAAGTGAATAATTGTTATATGCAACATGTTGATCTTGATTTTAAAGGGAAATGTTGAATGTATTAAAAAGATGGTCATTTCAAAGCCAGATTCAGTGATTTTCACTTAAAATTACAAGTGTTAATCTTTATTAAGTGAGTAAATTAGCTATTTTTTATTGGAAATCCAAATAATCAATAGTAAATACAGTGTATAACTTGCTATACATACTTAGTTTTTGTCATAAAACTTTATTTTTCAGGCTAAATTATGAAATTTTAGCGTTTAGGTTGACAAGCTAAGGAAACTACCCCATTTAGTGAAGTTCGTGATCATGTGAGTTTGTGTAGAAAGTAACCTTGCAAGTTGTTAGGAATGAAGTCCTAATATCATTAAATCTAATCCAAGTAAAAAGAAGTGTGAATTATGGAGTGTTTGATGATTCAAAGTAAATCTGACAATTGTAAAAGGTCTTACAGAAGCTTTTTTAACTAAGCCAACTTTAGACCATCATAATAGAAAGTTTCCTCAAGAAAAGCTATACCCAAAACCTTATTAGAAACTTCAATAAAGGGTTCACCAAAGTATAACAAAACCTTAAGTTATTGTAGAAATTCATGTCAAAGATCACATAAGCATAAAGTGTAAATGAAGATTTCTCTTATAGAAGGTTGAGTAGAAGATACCAAAACCCTAGGATACTTTAGTAGAAGGTTAGGTAAAAAGTTTCTCTAACCTATAAGAAGAATAATAGCATAATACTCATAACAAACATCTGATTAACATTAAAAAGAATGTCAAGACTAATTGAAAGCATAATGTTTAAGCCACCTCTATATTGAATTGTATAATACTGAAATATGATTTGTAATATAGGGGTTACCGAAAAAGAAGAAGCTAACGCCTTGGAACCATAAGAGTAGTAGTAAATCCAAGTAAGTGAGATCAATGCTTAATGGTATTTTAGGGTATCTATTATATGTACTTAGAGGTTGAAGAATATGTTGTTTGTGCTTATAGAGTAGTTTTTTGTACACATGCAATATATGTGATTGGAATCTATTGTACTAATGTGATAGCTTTGCTACTTATGTTGTTTGTTTTGCTATATTTGGTTTTGCACCTGAATGTCTGAAATTGTTTGATCACCTTATAAATAGACTAACTTGAACTCAGATTAAAATCTTAATCAAATACACATTGCAACCCACTAGGGGAAACAGTTAGGATTTCAAACAAATATCGACCTTTCAAAGAAGCAGTGATGATTGACCTTTTCCTATCCTTAAGGCTAAACTAAGTGACAAAAGAGGGGTTGCGATAAATTTTTAATAATTTAAGCTTCAGTTTGGGTTATGCCTCTATGAATAGCCTCCCTTTCCTTCTTAGTACAAAGTTCTCTTAAGAGAAATTGCCCACATATTTGGCCATTTTCAATCTTCTTAATGATTTCTTCAGAGCCATTTGGTAAGATCTAACTTCTCTTAATTTCCTTTAAGAGATCGGAAGCTACTAACAACACCTTCATACTCTGCAAAATTGTACTTCCCATCCTAGATAGTGAATCTACAACCCCATTTGTCCTTCCCGATTTGAACTATATCTCACAATCAAATCCTAATAGCTTAGTCAGCCACTTTTATTGGCTAGGTGTAATGATCCACTACCTAAGTAGATACTTTAAACTATTATGGTTGGTTTTTATAACAAAGTGCCTCCTAATCAAGTAATGCCTCCACTTGTCAATGGCATATACTAATGCTAACAATGATTTTTTTTTTTTGTATAAAGACTAACCTATTTTGGAGATGAGGATTTGCTTAAATAAGCCATTAAGTGTTCTTGCATGTACCACCCACCCCTAAACCATAACATCTTCCACCCCCACCCCCTCCTTTCCTTTCTTTTGCATGCATTAGTCTCAACCACAAATGTCTTGGAATAATTAAGCATGTTGTGTCTTTGGAGTTGTATACACAAAGAGGCACCACAACGAACAAAAACAAGAAAATAAAAGGGAGGGTTTAGCATATCTGTGAGCTATCTAACTAGATATGATACACCAATAAGATCCTACACAGCTTACCACTTATCGGATGTGACTCACTAATCCAAGTGATAAGGCTGCTTACCACAGTCTTTGCTACAAGAATTCATAAGAGCAGGTAAAGAAGAGTTTTCTAAGAGAAAAGTCTTAAGGGTTTTTCAATAATATGCCAAATCTATCTAAAATCCTATACATGTGTTCTATTTATACATAGTAGCAAACTTGTAAATAAAAAGGATTAAATGATGCCCTAGTGGCATTTCTGTAAATACAAAATAAATATGAGGCTAATTTAGGAAAAAATATAAGAAATAAGAAGTCTAAAAACATAAGTCAAAATAAGTAATCAAATGAGATATCCAAGTGAGGAGTAGATGAGTTGAGCTCCAGCATTTGGTTGGGTCGATACCCTGAATCCTATCATCATCCTACTCTTGAAAAAGATTTAACTTGAAATTTGATAATTAACTACTCTAATTGCCAACTAGATAAAAAATAAGTCTACAAGAGCAAAAAAAAAAAAAAAAAAACTACAACAGCTCAACTCAATAATAAAAACAAATACAATCCGACGCTCTTTCGACTGATTAAGAGAATGATCAACCAACCTCTTCATCAAATACCCTTCCTTCCACTCATCACGTATCCTGTTAATTAATCATAAGTAGTTCCAGCAGCTATCAATCATAGGGAACAACATAACTTCAAGCTCAAACATGACATGAGCTTAGGGGATCTAAACCTGTAAGATCTCAAATTGTTGCTCAACTTGATAAGGATTAATCCTGAATCGGTAGCATAAACAGGAATCGGTATTCAAAAGAAAATGGGTACAATGAACAGCAAGGTTTTGATGGTGAATGTAAATGGATACAACTCACCAAGACACAAACATGATCAGGGGTTTTGAACTTGAAATAGAGTTCGATATGACTCAGGAACAGTAAATGTTGCTTAAGGTTTCAAATGAAGATTAGATGCAACTCATTAACTAATTCAAATGAAGGGGTTCACCACAATCTGAGAACAAGATTGATAAGAATGTGGGGATGATTAAAGAGTCTAATCAACACTCAATAATCTAGCAAATGATAACTCAAGTATAACCTTGCTTAAAAGAAGAAAGCTTCACTCTGTTTAGGAATATCTTCTCTATCTGTATATATTCGTCTATCTATCCTTTTCTAATCTTTACGACAGTTGCTATTTATAGTAAGTCCTAAACCCTAGTGGCAAAACTGTAAATAATGTACAAAGCTTTAAACCTTAAAGAATTAGGCAAGAATATAAAACTATGCTGTTTACAAGACTTGGCATATAGTCACTTAGCATGTCCTAGAAGGAGTAATATTCGAACCGAATGGGGTCAACAATTAGATGTACAGGTTTGAGAAGGAGTCCCTGACGTCTCACATGGCTTGGCCAAGACGCTACAAAGGTCATCCCATAACTGTCGAGTGCTAGAATTATTTGGCACTAGTCTCTCAAGGTCATGCTGAGTGGTTCTTTGGTCCCAAGTCCTCAGCTATGTGATCTCTCATCTTCTCGGCAAATGATAGACTTGTTGCTGAATGGCTCCTTTTCTTCCCCTTGGCTTTCTGTCATTTGCTCAACCTCGGCGAAAGCTATTCGGCCTCGGTTTAGAATAGGTCGGCATCTTCTTTTGGAGGGTCAGCCTCGACTTGGACGTAGTTAGAGGTTGATTGCCATCATTACTAAGAGTCTGAAAGGAAGCCGTCCTCAATGTTAAGTGTTAAACACAGGCCGGGATGCCGAATAAGATTCCTTTCCCTTTTCTCTTCACCATGGGTACTGAGTGTCTTTGGATTTACTCAACACTCATGTGAGTCAAGCAATAGTTCTTATCATCCTTCCGAACAGTATAAGTGTTGAGGAAGCCGTCGTAGATCACTTTTTGGTCATACTCCCAACGTCGGCCAAGAAGTAAATTCGCGGCATTCATAAGGACCACATCAAATTCAATATCATCTTCGTACTATCCTGTCTTGAATGCAATCTAAGCGCGTTATACACATAGACCATACCCTTGTCATTAAACCACTTCAATCCATAGGATCGAGGATATGGGTAGGTCAGTAATTTCATCTTTTCCACTATCTCGACAGAGACGATGTTGGTGCAACTACCTCCATCGATAACTAGGGAACATGTCTTCTCATTCACTAGGCACTGCGTATGAAATAAATTTTCCCTTTGTTCGGGATCTACCTTCAGGTCAACACGTGTCGCCATAACCAAGAGTTTATCAAAGTCCTCAGGATAGACATGAGCTTTTATCACTCTGACTCTCGATTTAAGCTTCGAGCCCTTCACCCTTCAAGATCATGACCCTTTTATTTAGGTATTGGGATGCAATGTATCCGTAGCCTAAGCATTTGAAGCACTTTACTTCTTGGGCTTTGTTATCGAGTGTCTTTTCTTTCTTAGCAATCCATTTCTTAGCATGAACTGGTCGGCTAGGCTCTCCTTTCTCTATCTTCTTTTCATGCCTTCTCTCGACATACTTCTTAAGCTTAGGGCTGCCTTGTTGAGGTTGGTTACTCGACTTTTGATGCCTTCTTCTCCTCTACTTCTCTATTCTTAATGCCAGATTAATTAGCTCGACCAAAGAGTTGAATGGCTACAATTCAACTATATCGTCAATGTCGTCTCAGAGTCTACTCAGGAACCTGGCAATGATGTGGTCTTATGGCTTAGCAATTTCACATCTTGTCATTAGGGTCTCAAACTCCTGCAAGTACTCTTCAATAGTGTTTCAACCCTATCTCAGGTGTTAGAAGGCGTAGAGCATCTCTTGCTTAAAGTAAGTTAGCACAAACCGCTGATTCATTAATTGCTTCATAAATCTCCATGTTCTGATCAACTCTTCTCCTTAAGCATCCCACTTGGCAATCAACTTATCGTATCAAAGACTGGCATATTCAACAAGGGATAGCAAAGCCAACTTAACCTTTGTTTAATCATCACATTCATAGCAATCGAACAACTTCTCGACTAGGGGAACCCAGTCAAGGAATTCTTCAAGTCGGCTACTTCCACAAAAGGTTGGCAGTTTTAGCTTGACATTGTCAAGTCCTCAGCCAGGTAGTCGGGGTTCATCCCTTGCATTCCAAGTTGGTCGATTCTCCTTAGTTCGGCCACTTCTGTTAGAGCTCTGCTCAGCTATACCTCTTCTTAGCCTCGACTCTCATCTCCAGGCTTCTTGATTTGCTTTGGAGTTAACACTCTTTTCATTTCCTCTTCTCGGCACTAGGTGGTGTTCTCTTCTTCTTGGCTTAGCAACTCTTCTTGGCTGTTACTCATCATGATCAAGTTCATTAGAACTACTTCCACTTGTGGGTATTCTCTCCTTTCTTTGCTCTCGGCTGTAGCCTTCGACTAATCCAGTGAGTTCTTAGATAGAGTTAATGAGATTATAAATTTGAGATTCTAAATCTGATATTCTAAGATGTCAATACGTCACCTCAAGCTTTTGCTAGGACTATCACCAGTATTGTTAACACTATCCTCTGACATTCTTGTCCATATACTAATTAACTAGAGAATTGATTAATAGAAATGTTAGAAACAACCACTACTCAACTTCTGTAGCTATTTACAACTACTACAAATGGTACGCTACACTATAGAACAATGATTAATAGAAATGTTAGAACCACAAATCTACTTTAAAAAACACTAGCATGTGTGTCTCCCCAAAGCTCTAATACCAATACGATAAGGATTAATCTAGAATTGATAGTGGATCTCATACAGATAGGAATGGGTATTCAAAAGAAAATGGGTACGAAGAATAGGAAAGTTTTGATGTTGAATGTGAATGGATATAACTCACCAAGACACAAAAACGATCAAGGGTTTTGAGCTCGAAATAGAGTTCGATACGACTTATAAACACTAAATGTTGCTCAAGGTTTCAAATGAAGGTTAGATGCAACTCACTAACAAATTCAATTGAAGGGGTTTACCATAATTTAAAAACAAGATTGATAAGAACGCAAGGATGATTAAAGAGTCTAATCAACACTCGATAATCTAACAAATACTAACTCAAGTATAGCCTTCCTCGAAAGAGGAAAGATTCAATCTGTCTAGGAATATCTTCTCTATTTGTATATGTCTGTCTGTCTATCCTTTTTTTATGTTTACAATAGTTGCTATTTATAGCAAGTACTAAACCTTAGTGGCAAAACTGTAAATAATGTACAAGACCTTAAACCTTAAAGAATTAGGCCCATAAATAAAATAAAGGAAAACATACACAAGAATACAAAACTGCGCATTTGACAAGACTTAGCATATCCTTAGAGGAGCGGTATCTAAATCGGATGGGGTCGGCAGTTAGATGTACGAGTTCAGGAAGGGGTCTTTAACATTTTGCGTGACTTAGCCGAGATACCAGAGAGGTCGGCCCATAATTGTCGAATGCTAGAATTATTCGATACTAGTCTCTCGGGGTTGTACCGAGTAGTTCTTTGGTCCTAAGTCCTCGGTTATGTGATCTCTTGTCTTCTTGGAAAATAATAGGCTTGTTGTCAAATGGCTCCTTTTCTTCCCTTCGGCCTTCTGTCATTTGCTTGGCCTTGGCGAAAGCTGTTTGGCCTCAGCCTTGAACTATTCAGCCTCGGGTTAGAACAAGTCGATATCTTCTTTCAGAGGGTTGGTGTCGACTTCAGATAAGTTGGCATCGGCTTGGACATAGTCGAAGGCTAATTCCCATCACAACTTCATTTTCAATAGTTATCACCTCATCTACTTCCTCCTAACTTGTATCTTCTTTAATCACCATGGAGGTGTAACAACTCCATCAATTTCCTCTTCCTCTTTTGTAGCCTCTTTGGGAATTTTCTTTTTAGTCCTCCATCTCTCTATTAAAGTCTTTATAATCCTTAAATAATCTTCAAGACTAGCCAGGGAGATAAGATGGAGCACAACTCATTCCTTGTCATAGAAAGAATAGGTATTCTTCAAAGGTGTGTAGCTCATGTTATGACTTATTTTCAATGAAGAACCTAAACACATGTAATAATCTCCAATGTTAGCAACATCACATAAAATTTCATCTTGAAATTTGCTAATGGAGAAGGCTATTTTTCCTTGCTTCATCACTCAAATCACTTCATCATTATAAACAATCTCATATGGATTTGAGTAGTTTATAGTTTTGTAGCCTAATCTTCTAACAGTAACCTCCAAAATAAAGTTCATAAGATAGTGGCTAACTTGAACTAGTATAATACCTTGTTCAAGTCTTACCTTTATGTAAAATTTCTCCATTGCCATGAGGCAAAATTGAGCTTGAATCAAGTTAATGGCACCACAATCCACAATCTCCGATGAACACTAGAATTGTTGCACTTGCCCTTTAGTCCTAGTTATCAACTTGGTTCCTATAGTGATAGGAATCAATCCACGATGATTTTTCAACTGAGGCCGACCTATCCCAAGCAAACACAGACCTACTAAAAGCTGAAGCTGACCTATCTTAACCCGAGGCTAAAAGGTTTTTGTTGAGGTCAAGCTAATACTAGAAGACCGAGGGGAAGGAAAGGAGCTACTTGGCGTCAAGACTATCGTCTATTGAAAAGTCAAGAAATGATATGGCTAAGCACTCAAAGCTAAAGAATAGCTCGGTACAATACAGGAATGTTTGCACCAAGAAATCCATAAGTATAGCAACTATGGGCTAACCTCACTAGGAGCTTAGCCAAGCTCAATAAGACTCCCAAACATTCTACCCTAACTCAGACACCCGACTACCAACCGGCCCTTGCTCTAGCCTATAGACAACTTAAATGACTGTATGCTGAATACTTCGTTAAGTACACAGTTTTGTATTTTTGTAAATGTTTTCCTTATTTTGATTGTAGGCCATTCTTTAGGGTTTAAGGCCTTATATATTATTTACGGTTTTCCCATTAGGGCATTAAGACTTACTATAAATAGCAACATGTATAATTAATAGAAAAAAAAAGGAAGACAATAAAGAATATTCATACAGTGAATTTACACTTGAACATTCATTTTGGAAATAAGGACATTCTTGAGCCTTTTGAGCTGACGTTCTGGATATTGAGTGTTCTAATCTTTTGTGTTCTCATCAATCTTACCTGTAAAATTGTAGTGAACCCTTCGTTTAAGTGAGTTAGTGAGTTGCATCTAACCTCTCATTTGACACTCGAGTGACATTTAGCGTTCATGAGTTGTATCGAACCTTATTTCAAGCTCAACCCCTGATTGTCTTTGTGTTTTAGTATGTGATATCTGTACACATTCATTGTCAAAAACACCCCTTCTCTCTCCCTGTTTCCCATTTTCATTTAAACTCAAATTGCCTTCATGTTGGGTTTCAAGGCTTGTTGTCGTATACGTATCATATAGTTTTCCTGGTCAAATGTTGTTGTCAACACTTAAACGTGAACATGCACATGGTACAACACTCACTCACACAGGTCAATCTACCAACTAATCTACAGTTCGGAAATACGTCCGGTACTTATCCTCGCAAGCATACAATAAGTAAATGACCACTTGGTAACTTTAAGAGTATAGCAGTTCGGTTCAGTACTCATGGCCACTTATTTGACTGTACTTACTTCGGGCTACACATGACAAGTCACTTGCACTTCAATTTTAGCTTGACAATTAAAATGGCAACAACAACTCTTCATGTCAAGATAGCAACTTGGTGATTTTAATAATAGTTTAGTTGCCTTAACTCATTACTCACTTGGACTAGTACATACATGTAAATAAGGATAGCTCGAAAATTTCTTATAGGGAATAACTCACACTATGGTATCTATCGAGCCTAGTTTTTCATCTCTTGGTTCTTATAAATTAAGTTTCTCTAAACCAACCGGCATTAAACTTTATCCATTTAATACTAACCCTCAACTAGGATTTAAAGAAAACTAGTTCTTTATTACATTTTTTAAATGTATTGGAGTCGCTATCCGACCGGAGTCGAGAAAAAAGGAGCGGTTATAACTTAGCCACTGGTTTTTTGATAAAAACCGATTTTGAAAACAATTTTAGAAACTAAAGATCTAGATTTGAGGGTTAGGTTTTTAAAACCTTTACGAATATCACTAACTTTCCAAATTTAATATTAACCTTAAAAATCACCTTTTAATTTTATAAGATAAAACTCAATTATTAATTACTCTAATTGGATCACCTAAGTAATCTAAACTAAAAAAGGAAAATAATGTTTTTTTTCTTACTATCACCCTATAGGTACCTACATATCTATTATTCAAGATCAGACGTACGTAGTTCTTTTTATAAAACTTTAGTGGTTAATTTGATTTTAATTTTTGAAAAACAAAGTCAAGTTTACCTTTTTACTTAGTTTCATTTATTTAAGGAATTTTTTTTAAAAAGTCATAATCGAGGTTTTATTTTTTGAAAAAATCTAAAATAATCCTATTTTGTAAAAGGGTGAATTTATTTATATATTTTTTTATTTTTGAAAACTTGATTTTTCTAAGTGTTAAAAAAAACAATTTTTTATTCATCTCCTTATTTACTTATTTTTATTTTTATTTTTTTATCTTATTTATTAAAATGAATAAACTACTTTCTCTTTTCTTTTTTTCTTATTTTTCTTTTTTCTCCTTTTTTTTTTCTATTTGATTTGATTACATTTACAATTGGAAAATAAATAAAATACAACTTGGATTGGAATTAGTTCGGACCAAGAGAGAGGCGCAAGTCGGATCAACTAAAGTAGATCTTAGGTTGGAGTTCAGATTGTTGCGTAGATCCGAGTTAGGTTGAGATCATCTTCAAGCTCAGCAATAGCAACCAGGCAATTCGAAGAGGGGTGGGGGGGGGGGGGGGGGCGTGTTGGGATTTTTCGTAGGTAAGGAGCGTTTTGTGTATATTTTATTAGAGATAGTGAGGGTAGGGAGGTTACCGTGGCTTGGGTCGGTCATTTGTGTAGTGTTGCAAAGTGGAAGGTAATGGCAGTGGCAACCAATTTATGCGACAATTGCTAGGAGTGCGGAGGAAGTTGGTTTTTGGCCTTTAGGCCACCATGAAGTTGATCGTGGTGGTAGTTCTGACCAATGAAGCCAAGGAAGAGAGAGAAATCTAGAGAGAGAAACAATAAGGTTTCGTGTAGAGAGAGTGATTGAAATTTAGAGAAGGAGTAGTTGTAAGTTGATCCTATTGTTTGTTTGTATTTGTGTGTGCCTAGGACTCTTATTTATACATCAATTCTACTTAGAAAACAAAGAAAGTCAAGATTTGGATTTAAGTCCAAATTCCAGATTTTTAGTTTTTTTTTTCCACTTTTTGGAGCTTGATTTGAATGTGTTTTTTACTGATTTTAGATGTGTTCTTGATCACTATTAACACTAGGCTATGGCTAGAACAAGATTAGAGTAGGAAATCATGCATATGAGTGTAGAATCTATGCCAAAAATGAATCCAAAGTAAGGAGCATGGGCTATTTTTCAATCATGAAAGAAGGGGAAAATCATAAGAAAGAGAGGGGAAAGGGAGAGAAAGAAAAGGAAAATGCTGTCGTGGCGTGATGTAGGTGCTACGTCAGCCAACTTGATTACCTACATTGTGCTACATATCATTACATGATATGTGGCAGCTAACGTGACATGCCACGTGGCGCTACGTCAACTCATCACCTAACCAAATGCTGCCACGTATCAAGACATTTAGCGCAATGAGATCCCGACATGTAGTGATGAGATAAAAAATAAAAAGGCTTTTACATGCATTCACTAAGATTCGGACCCTTAACTTCATGTTCAAACCCAATACCAAATCTATGTGTTTATTCGTTATGCTGTTGGCTTGTGTCTTGTTTATGGACCACGTCAACCTAAGCTAAATTTAAATCTAAGCTCAAGCCCAATGGTTCGACTTCTCAACTTATTTTAAAATTTAAAAAATCTGTTCTATTAAATTGTTATTCCCTAAAATTTTCTATTTTTTCTATTTTTTGTGACTTTTCAATTTTCTAAATTTTTTTCAATTTTTTTATTTTTTCTAAATTTCTTATTTTTTATGTTTCGTTTTAGATTTCCTTTTTTTTTTTATATTTTTCCAAATTTCTTATTTTTTGTGCTTTTTCTTATTTTTGTACTTTTTTGTATTTTTCTAAATTTCTTAATTTTTTTGGATTTTGCTTTAATTTTCTTTTTTTTTTGTGTTTTTTCCTAATTTAAGACCTGTTGAGGAAATAAAATAAAATAAAGTAAAATAAAGGGAGCAAAAATTGAGTATCTACAACTGCCTCTCTTTGTGGCAAAGAGAAGTTTGAACAAAACTTTACCATAAAGATAAAGAAATACTATTTTTGCCTTCAGGGAGACTTTATAAGGCCTAACTAATTATCCTAAACTCAATCTACTAGGGATTTGGTGAAGAAATGAGACTTGGTTATGCCCCTCTAGGCTTACTAACGTAAGTAAGAGTATCTCTTAGGGACTAAGAACCCTAAGGTAAGAACGATCTAAAGGACCTGGTGGTGCCTTTCTAGGCTCACTAACTTAGGTAAGAGCGTCTTTCGGGGATTAGTAACCCTAAGTTGAGATTAATCTAAAGAACCTAGTCATACCTTACTAGGTTCACTAACTTAGGCAGGAACATCTCTTGGGGACTAGCAACCTTAACTTAGGATCAATCAAAACAACTTGGTTGTGCTTCTCTAGACTCACTAACCTAAGTAGGAGCTTCTCTCGGGGACTAGTAACCCTAAGTTAAGATCAATCTAAAGAACTTGATTGTGCCTTACTAGGTTCACTAACTTAGGCAGGAGTGTCTCTCGTAGACTAGCAATCCTAATTTGGGATCAATCGAAAGAACATGGTTGTACCTCACTAGGCTCGCTAACCAAGGTAAGAGAGTCTCTCGAGGACTAGCAACCTTAATCTAGGATCAATCTAAAGAACTTGGTCATACCTCTCTAGGATCGTTAACCAAAGCGGAAGCATCTCTCAAGGACTAGTAATCTTAATTTGGGATCAATCTAAAGAACTCGGTCATGCCTCTCTACGCTCACTAACCTAGGCGGGAGCATTTCTCGAGGACTAGCAACCCTAAACTAGACTTAATGAAGTGCCTTATGGGCTTGCCAAAAGGGACTGATTATGAAATGTACCCTACGAGCTCACTAAGAGAAGCTTGATGAACAAAAGGGCCCTATGGGCTCACTTGAGAGAATTTAGCGAACAGAAATGCCTTACGAGCTGGCTAAAAGAAATTGGAAAAGAGACTAAGTTAAGATCATGCCTTTAAATGGCTAAGCACTAAATGCAAAAGGTAAATACCTTATGGGCTAGCTCAAAAAAGACTGTTAGGAGTAAAATTGGTCATCATCTAAATGCAAGTGCAATGTTCAAAAATCTATATGCTAACATCATTTGGAAGTACTTACCTGATCTTTGTTAGCAGCATCCAAATTGTCAAAACTTTTTTGAAAAGCCCCAGCTTATGCTTTAATCTTTTGTTGTCAACCCGAATGATCTTGATACAAAACGTTTGAGACTTTGTCGACTCTGAAAATTAACCCGATGTAGAATTCCACCTGTTGTTTTTGTCTTTTTGGAACTTGTATGAACCAAAGCCCTCATTCCCAACCAATGAATATCTATTATAAGGCAATTGCTTACTTAGATTTCATGTTTCCTTGAAAAATAGACAATAAAGATCCCCATCGAGAGGGATTAATCCGCAACAAAATATTTCAAAGAGTTTTGTCAAATATTAATGTCTTCGATCTCACTTCTTAACTTCTCTCATGTTTTCAATATAAGGGTTCGATTTAATGGAGTAAAGGGAGTTGGGCCTTTCAATGGAGAGGGTGATGATTCCAACATCAATAATGGCTAAGGATACCAACTTTGCTTACAGATAATGAAAATTAGAACATAATGACATTCAAAGTGACCAGCATTTTCGTGTTTTGAGGCAAAATTTCCATTGACTTCTTATAGGTAGTACAATTTTATAACATCGGCATTTACAAGGTCTCTCAAATCTGGACCATCCATTTGGGACAAAATCAAAGCCTCTCCTAGTAATACTCGCTTCATGACATAAGGGCCTCCGTGATTGGGAGCAAATTTCCCTCTAGTCTTGTACACTAGGAGAGTCTTTCTTAACATTATATCACCCTCGTTAAAGTTCTGGGATCGTACCCTTTTGTTAAAAGCTTGAGCCATTCTTTGCTAATAACACTGATTATGATACAAAGCCATCAATCTCCTCTGGTCAATTAGATTCCACTGCTTAGCATGTCTTTACCTAACTGGCTTCATCCAACTAAATTTCTTATAGTACCCTAAGTGATGGGATCTCGATCTCTACTGGTAATACTGCTTCATTGTTGCATACCGAAGAGTAAGGTGTTACCCCAATCAACGTTCTGATGGAAGTTCAATATGCCATGAGTGCGAATGGTAACATCTCATGCTAATCCTTATATGTAACAACCATTTTTTCAATGATTCTTTTAAGGTTTTTGTTGGCTACTTCAACGGCTCCATTCATTTAGGGTTGATAAGGAGTAGAGTTCCTATAAATGATTTGGAATTATCGGCACAATTTTGGCATAAGCTTGTTGTTGAGATTGGTGCCATTGTCAGTGATGATCATCTCTGGAGTCCCGTATTGAGCCAACATGTCTCTCCTGATGAACTTAACCACAACCCCTTTAGTAATGCTCAAGTAATACAAAGCTTTAACCCATTTCTAAAGTAGTCGATGGCAACCAGTATGAAACGATGCCCATTGGATGCTTTTAGAGTAATCGGACCGATGATTTCTGTGCCCTACATTGAAAAAGGCCACAGTATTAAGAGTATATGTAGTTCTTGAGGTGGGGTGTTTATCTTATTTGCATAAACTTGGCATTAGTGACAATGCCTAACGTGTTTGATGCAATCACTTTCCATTGTTAACCAAAAATACCCTAGCCTCATAATTTTCTTAGCCAGTATGTATCCGTTCATGTAAGTGCCACATACTCCTTTATGTACTTCTATCATTAACACCTTAGCCTCCTTATCGTCTACATACCTTAAAAGTATACCGTCAAAAGAGCACCAGTCTAAAGTGGACTCGCTTATTAAGTATTGAGTAGCCAATCTCCTAATCATCCTTCTATCATTTTTTTTCGGTTTCTTCAAGGTATGTACCTTATTAGAGGAATGCCTTAACATCATGGTACCATGGATTTTAGTCATTCGTACCCTCAATTATTAGATAGAAGGCAAGCTTGTCTTCAATTCCAATAGTAAAGGGCTAAATCTCAACTCCACCAGATATCTAAATTATAGATGTTAGAGTGGCTAGGGCATTAGCAAATTGATTCCAAGTTCTCGATACATGGTTAAAAGTGTTTTCTTTGAATTTCCCCATCAATTCAGTCAAATGATGATGATAAGGTATCAGTTTAGAATGTTTTGTCTTGTACTCTCCCAAGCTTGGCCGATAATGAGTAAAGAGTCCCCATATACTTCTAATTCTTGAATGTCTTTATCTAAGACCATTTTGAGTCCCATGATGCATGCTTCATATTTAGCGATATTATTAGTGTATGGAAAAACAAGCCTTATAGCCACAGGGTATTGAGTACCTTCAGGAGATATTATTATTGCCCAAACTCCATACCCAGACACATTGGATGCCTTATTAAATAACATCTTCCATTTCGGTGACTCATCATCTTCTCCTTTATCAGAGCTTCCCTTAACTGCTAAGATATCCTCATTAGGGGAAATTGACTCATACCTCTTGGGGGGTACTATTGGAGGGATTTTCTACTAACTAATCTGCTAGAGCTTGCTCTTTGACTGAATTTTGGTTCACATACGTAATGTCAAACTCTAATAGTAACATTTGCCATTTTGAGATTTTACCAATCAGGGTCAGTTTGTTTGCCAAATACTTCAGGGGATCATGTTGAGTCAGCAATTTAACTTAGTAGTAGAGTATCTATTGTTTAAGCCAATGCATTACCTAAACCAAAGCACAGCAGGTTCTTTCAATTTATGAATATGTTTGTTCCCCTTCAATGAATTTCTTGCTTAAGTAGTATATAGCCTGTTCTTTTCCTTCCTCACCCTTCTGGTTAAGCATGCACACCCTAGATTCCAGTAATATTGTTAGGTATAGAAATAAAGGATTCCTAAGTTTTGGAGCTACCAAAATTGGAGGGTTCATAAGGTATTCCTTGATTATTGTAAAGGCCTGCTCGTACTCTTCGTCCTAATTGATCTTGGCATTCTTTTTTAATAACTTAAACAAAGGACAACACTTATCTAGGAGTTGAGATATGAAGTAGGCTATATAGTTTATGTAGCCCAACAAGCCTCTGATTTCCTTGAGTGTACGTAATGGGGTAAGTCAACAATTGCTTCAACTTTATCAGGGTCCACTTCGATGCCCCTTTGGCTAATGATAAAACCCAACAATTTTCCTATATTCACTCTGAAGGTACACTTCTCTAGGTTTAGCTTCAACTAAAATTTTCTTAACCTATCAAATAATCTCCTCAACTGAAATTTTCTAGCAAATTGACTATCTCAAGATGTAAAACACTCACTGGTTTCACTTCAACAAATAATCCAGCATTGCACATCAATATTAGGTTCAATTAGTAAAAGCTTAAAAACATTCAAACTTTCAATTTCTTATTGGTACTCAGGTTTGGCACTCAAATGGAATGCTTGCTGATTCCATTAGAAATTTATGGTCAAATGCTAGAAGTTCTAATGAACTATTCCCAACCATGCAACCCAAGGTAGCCTAAGTACAAGGTCACATCCAGACAACCTTAGTAGGTACACTTCAATGGTGAGGTCAATTCCTTGCACCCTCCAAGTAAAATTATTGATCCTAAAACTACTATATATGTATGTGCCATTAGCGAGGGTTACCTTGATTAAGGGAATCTTGATGAATTAGCACCTTTAACCCTTTAGTCAACTTATCAACCACAAAATTGAGAGAGCTTCCTATAACAATCAACACATTGAGTCTCCTTTCTTTGAAATATATAGTAACTTTCATGCTCCCTCCATCCTTCTTTGAGTCTTTGCTTAAAGCACAAAGGGTGAGCTTAGATAGCTCCATCTCTAATGCCTCTATAGTTTCTTATTCCGGTAACTCGCTATCTTCCTCCAATTCTTCTTCAATAACTAACATGTTTAACCTTTATTTTTGTATTTATGACCTAGTACGAAGGATTCATTACACTAGAAACACAACTTCTTACATCTTTTTTCATCTAACTCTTCTGCTATGAATCATTTAGCAATTTTCTAAGGGTTTGTAGGGTATTGATGGTTCTGTTAGCAATGGTTGTGAAGTGTTGGCAGTTGTTGTACAAATGCAACGAATAGGTTTGTGGTAGGTCTAAATGTTTGGTTAAGTTTGTAAGTAGGGTGGTAGTTAGGGCTAGGGGGTTAATACTTTTGGATTTTCAAGGTATGGCTAGACCATAAAAGGTTAGCTTCTTGCATTTTGACAAGAGTGTAAGCATCTTGAAGTATAGTATGTCTATTCGAATGGGCTATTAGATTGTGTGTTCAAGCCCACTCAAGAAAAAACTAACAAGTATGGGTTCAAGAAGAATAACTTAGGTAGCAAGATACTCAAAATCCTCCATGTATTCTTTTGGATTTCCAGGTTATGGCTAGACCACAAAAGGTTATTCTTTCAATTTTTCCGTTGGATCCTCGTATGCCCTTCTACCAAACATTTCAACCATTAATGTAGCTAAGTCATTCCAACTAAGTTCGTATAGGTTATTTTGCATATAGTGGTGATAATGTTTAAGTGCTAACCCATCGAAATCCATTGATACTAGCCTTATTTTCCAGTGCTTAGGTGTTTCATCGAGCTCAAATTGCTATTCTACTTTATATAACCAATCCTTTACTCCTTCTCTACTAAAAGTAGGAAACTTAAACGTAGGTTGGTGAGTGTGTAATGGAATATGTAGTGGCATTTGTAGAATATTAGCTAACCTTAGTACATCTCCTATTGTAAGTGTTTTTCCAACGTCTGGTGTAGTAGATGCTGAAGGTATCATGTTGGTTGCCTACTGCATGTGGAGCTCGACGATGGACATGTTGGTCTTCTATAAGCAATCTTGCAACCTTCTCATATTCTCTATAATAGGCTTTAAGATTACGGCTATTATGGTCACTACCTTAAGCTTATCATCAAGGCTAAGTTCATTGATAGTCATTGTATTTCCTCCATAACCAAGCTTTGATACTAGTTGTGGTAGGCTCATAAAATCACACTCGTAATTCACAAAATTCCACACATATAGAACTCACACATCAACAATATACAATATAAAGAAATGTAAGAGGAGAATATTTTTTTGTGATTTTTCATGGATTTTTCTATACATAGGTGCTTATATTTATAGTGTAATAACCTCCCTATGGATAAGAATATTATGATATTGGTACCCCATGTGCCACCTCACCAATTAGTTATAAACCATGTGATGTAATCTAGTAAATCTAAATAATATAATTGATATTTAGAATTTCCAAATGTTTATTTTTCATACTGCAGGAATGTCTTATGCCTGCCCACTTATTTCCTTAACTTATCCAGTTGTTTAATAGCCTAAAGGCCCTTGGGCTCTTAGCTTAACTCGTGAAATACTTGGCTTACGTAACAAACCCTAGTTGTCATTGTCTGGCAACATAGTTAAATCAATAACGATGTTAGAGCTAATGGATTCTATTACAAGATGATAAACTAATTGATAACTCTGATTTTAAACATATTTCATATAGTGATTTTATAGTATTTCCCTTACATTTTTTTTGTTTTCTTTAAAGAAATTGATACTTAATTGAGTAAAATTTTGATTTCTAGATTTGAACGCGTTCTAGGCTCGAAAACGAAGAAAAGAAATCAAATTTCACTCAAATCGGAGTTCAAACGAAGAAGTTATGAAGTTTTGAAGTTGTGCAGAAAATTTGCCTAAGTGCAGAAAGTTACACGACCTGGGGATACGGCCATGTTCCAGGCCGTGTCTGGTGACGAAAAGAATCTTTGTAATACACATATAAAAGGATATCTTAGGGTTTCAAAAGGGAGGAGAGATATTACAGAAATGGAGAGACACAAGAGAAAGAAACTTAAGGAACAACATCAAGAAAGAGGCAGAACAACATCAAGAAAGAAGGAAACAACATCAACTTCAAGATTAGAGAGATTGTTCATCAATCAAAAGGGGTTTCCATGTTTTATTTTATATTATTGATGAAACTCGTTCTTAGATTCATTATGATAGCTTAGAATTTGAGTATTTAGGATTATGGAACCTAGGGTTTCATGCGATTCTTGGATTGATTTAGAAATTTTAATAAAGTTTCTATTTTTACTTGATTCGATTATGTCGTTTAATTATTGATTGATATTTCTAGAGTATCAATATATGATATTATGCATGTTGATTGGGAAATTGCATGTGCAATTAGATCTTTACATAATTGAAGAGAATTACATGTATACTTAGAAATAAGATACATGTTTCTTCCGAAAAGTTAATTAATTGTATGGGAATTCATTATACGTTAATGCAATTCTAAATTATATTACTAAGTGAAGAGATTTCGGTAAATAATTTAGGATTAAGGTCAATATGCTTGAGAAAGGTATTAACTTTAGTTATGAATCCCTCCGGTCAAGAATAATAGAAACCGAATTGAATATATTTAAAGCGATCACATGATTAACTCTAGGGAAAATAATTCCTAAATACGTTATTACTTTCTTGAAGTCGTTCTTGATTTTATTGTTTTTTTTTTTCAATTGCTTAATTAAGTCTTTTAATTAAAGTAGTTTGTTAATTTTAGTATTTTTAATTAATTCAAACTTTCATAATTTTCTAGTTAGATAATAAAGCTAAGGTTAATATTAGTACTCGAAGTCTCTGAGGGATTGACTCGGACTCACATCCGCTATATTAAAACTGATAGGTACACTTGCCAAATATCAAGTTTTTGGCGCCACTGCCGGGGATTTTCGATATTAAGAACACTAGTTGCTTTATTACTTTAACCATTTTTTTTCTTTTGTTTTCATTATTTATTTTCATTAGCTAGAGCTGCAATTGATTCTATATTTCTTACCCTTATAGTGCATGACTCGAAGTAACCTAGAAGATTTGGTAGAACTTAATCCTGAAATTGAGAGAACTGCCCTTAAAAATTTTAAATCACGACCTAGACAAAGTGTGGCGACCATTGACGACGAGTCAATCGTTGAAATCAAGGAAGAAGGTAAAGAGACCAACACTCAATTCATCGAGCAGGAAGATCCACCACACATGGCTAACAACGGGAATGAAGCAAATCGGACCATGTCTGATTATTCAAGGCCTACACTTATTGGAGCTGACTCTAGCATCGCAAGGCCAACCGTCGCGGCTAACAACTTCCAAATTGCACCTAACATTATACAAATGGTGCAACAATATGTTCAGTTTGACGGTCTCCAAGATGAAGATCCCAATGCCCACATCTTTAGCTTTCTAGAGATTTGTGATACATTTAAAATCAACGGAGCCACGGATGATGCCATCCGACTGCGACTATTCCCTTTCTCCTTGAGGGGTAGAGCAAAACAATGGTTGAACTCCCTACCACGAAATTCAATCACAACTTGGAATGAATTGGTAGAGAAATTTTTGGAGAAGTATTTCCCACCTGCAAAGACTGCTAAACTTCGGAATGATATTTCTTGTTTTGCTCAATTAGAAGCGGAGACGCTATATGATACTTGGGAGCGGTTTAAGGACTTGCTCAGGAGGTGCCCACATCATGGCCTCCCACTATGGATGCAGATTCAGACCTTCTACAATAGTCTCAATTTATCCACTAGACAGATGATTGATGCATCCACAGGAGGTACTTTGAATACAAAGACACCTGAGCAAGCACAAAACCTGATTGAAGTAATAGCGATGAACAATTATCAGTGGGAAAGCACGAGAGCTAAACAAAAGGCCATGAGAGTTTATGAGGTAGACTTGACCACTGCTTTGGTAGCCAAGGTGGACCTATTGAGTAATAAGATTGATGCACTCTTTGTTGGCCCTCAATAAGTGCAATCGGATGTAAGTGATTTTGGTATGCAGGGGTATGGAGCACCTGAACAATTGAAATAAGTGGATTATCTAGGAAATCCACCTGAGCAACAAAATAACCCCTACAGCAACACTTACAATCCAGGATGGAGAAATCACCCCAATTTCTCATGGGGAAATCAAAACCAAGGCCAACCGAAGACTAACTTTGGCCCACCTAGATTTCAGAGACCATTCCTACCTCCTCTCCCTCAAGAAAAGAAATCCAATGTGGAAGAACTTCTCACAAAATATATTCAAGGCAATGAGGCTCGTTTATCCAACATTGAATCCTCGTTGAGGAATCAAGAGGCTTCCAATCGTAACCTTGAGAACTAAATTGGTCAACTTGCAAAAATGATCTCTGAGAAGCAACAAGGGACACTCCCAGGGAATACCGAGGTCAATCCTAGGGAACATGTTAATGCAGTGACCTTGAGAAGTGATAGAAAACTGCAAGTGGAGAAGAAGGATGGTGAGGAAGTAGTTGAGAAAGAAGTAGAAGTCAACCGTAAGGAAGATGCAAAGCCACTAAAATCAAAAGAAAATATGGAATCACCAAAAGTGAAGGAGTACAAGCCTCCCATCCCTTACCTGCAGCGCCTTAAGCAAAGCTACACTGATTAGAATAAGGAATTCGGTAAATTGCTTGATGTTTTCAAACAATTACACATTAACTTACCTCTTGTTGATGTTATCTTGCAGATGCCAAAGTATGCGAAATTTCTAAAAGATCTTCTAATAAACAAGAGGAAGTTGGAGGAGCTTACAACAGTCACATTGAACGAGGAATGCTCGGCACTTCTCCAGAAAAGGCAGCCACAAAAATTAAAAGATCCAGGGAGTTTCACTGTTCCTTGTATGCTTGGCAATTTGTTGGTAGATAATGCTTTGGCAGACTTAGGAGCTAGTATAAATTTGATGCCGTATAAAGTGTTCAAAAAGCTAGGGTTAGGGGAACCTAAATTAATGGGCATGAATCTTCAATTAGCCGATAAGTCTATCACATACCCTAGAGGCATCATAGAGGATGTTTTAGTACAAGTAGACAAATTCATCTTTCCCGTAGATTTTGTTATACTTGATATAGATGAAGATATTGAGGTACCAATCATTTTAGGTCGACCCTTCTTAGCCACTACTAGGGCTGTTTTTGATGTTAGTGAGCATAAGTTGATATTACTAGTCGGGGATGATGAAATAGTTTTTAAAATTCCAGAGGCAACGAATAAATTTCTTGACTTAGAGGACATAAGTCACAATGTTAATGCCACTAATGTCATTACATCTACATGTATATAAGAAACGCTTGCTAAAGATTCCTCACGCTATTGCTTGCAAAAAGGAGATGGAAATTTGGCGATTAAGCCCAATTGTGTAGAAGTGGCAGCTCAAACAGAAGTTCATGAATCCAGTATGGACAAGAAAGGGATTGATCCACTCCATAAGCCAAAGAATCTTAGGTTAAAATCTTTCAAAGAGAAGCCACCAATTTTGGAACCAAAACTGTCAAGAAATCATTTGGAACATGTCTTTGCGGTGAAAAGTTCAAAACTTCCAATGACAACCGAATCTAAGCTAAAAGCAAACAAAATGAAGAATTTTGGGCTACATGAATTTGATAAGTGGCATGATAAGAAGAGAAACTATGGAAGTTATGCACCAATGAAATGGAATTGGCAAGGTCGATGGTCGAAAGGTAAATTTAAACTTGTATAGAGGGTTCGAAAGCGAGATACAGGAGGAGTCCTATCTCTGCCTGGATGAAGAATCATGAATTACAAGACGTATCCCATCGAGCTATTGACGTTAACTATAGCGCTTCTTGGGAGGTAACCTATGTCTAACTTTGCTTACACTTTAGTTCTTTAAGTTTATTTCATTTTATTTTTCTTTTTATCTAACTTTGCTTTGCTTCTTTTATTTGTTTTAATTTTAGTCATAGGCTTTTCCCTTTTAATTTCACTTTTTATTCTTCTTTTTAGTTTTCTTTTTCTTATTTTTCTAGTTTAATTACTTTTATTTCTTTAAGTTTCCTTTTGTTTTTTTTTAAAAAAAAAAAAAGAAAAAAAGAAAAAGAGTTACTCAAGCAAGGGACACGGTCGTGTCTCAGCCCGTGTTCATCTAAGCCTTCAAAACTGCCTACCTACAATAAGTTACACAGGTGAGGGACACGGTCATGTCTCAGCCCGTGTCCGCCCAGTTATACTCCGAGCAAACAGAAAGTTACACGGACGAGGGATACGGTCGTGTCTCAGCCCGTGTGGGCCCAGAATTTTCCACTTGTGCACAGAGAGTTACACGGGCGTGGGATACAGTTGTTTCCCCAGCCCTTGTGCGCCTAGAAATCCCACCCACATACAGAGAGTTACATGAGCGTGGGACACGGTTGTGTCCCAGCCCGTGTGCGTTCAGATTTCATGATCGACCTCAGAGTGTTACACGGGCATGGGATACAGTCGTGTCCCAGCCCGTGTCCATCCAGTTTTCACGTACGGGCTGGCGAATATGATGAGGATGATGAGGCCGGTGATGACGATGACGATGCTACGATGGCTGAGGCATCGTCTGATGAGGCAAATGAAGAGACGGATTCCGATCCCTCTTCTTAGTTCTTCATTTTTTGTGTTGACTTTTATTATTCAAGGCTTGTGAACTCTGCTATATAATGATGATGCTTCTTCATTTTGCACTTCTGTTCGACTGGCAGGGAAGTATTAGTTTTCTTTTCAGTACATATGTTTTCTTTTTCCCTATGCTGCTTTTTCGTGCTGTTATGATTTTTTTTGTCGTACATTGAGGACAATGTACATTATTAAGTGTGGGGAAGGGATATATATGAATTTGTTACTGTTTAGGAAACCAATTATTCATATTTGACCCAATTACTTTTTAAGTTAACTTACAATAGGTGATTAATTGGTATTAAGCTAAATTAACTGTTTCATCTTGATTATTATTGATCTTATTATACTTTACTAGAATTAATTAGTCAAATTTTTGGAAGGCAATGTTACGAGTTATTTAGCTTAGGATTTTAAAACTTGAGATTCGAGCAACATCACTAGTTGAGAGTTAGTCATGGTTATTTTTAAAATTTACTTTTGTGTATACTTTTCTCTTAGAAATTTTTAAGAGTCCTATAATTTTTAGCAAACAAACAAACAAATGAAATTCTTCTTTTAAGAAACCCCTGAAAAATCACAATGATTGGAGGTCAAAAGTAATAACAAGTGTATGAATAGAAAAATTGGTAAGGATTCGTCTTGGTCCGTCAGAAGAGCGAGATTGAGTCCCAATGCCAATTCTAATGAAAAAGAAAAAAGAAAAAAATTGATATGGATCGGCCTTGGTCCGTCAGAAGAGTAAGGTTCTTTTCCGCTATCAATATAAGAAATAAGTTGATATGGATCAGTCTTAGTCCATCAAAAGAGTGAGATTCTTTCCCGCTACTAACGCAATTGTGCTTAAATAAAGTAAATTCAAAAGACCTCTTAACAAAAGCATGAACTAGGGAGATGATCAGAGGATGAGTGGATGTAAAATGTGTTTGTTCTAGATTATGGTACTTAGTGAGATGGAAAAGAGAATTGTATATACTTTAGTCAAATGGACAAAATTTTTATAACTCTTTCTCGGTTGGCGAGATGTTAAATCTAATTTTTAGTTTAAGAATCCTTGGTTAAATGATTCGGGGTAAACTTTGATTTTCATAAATTAACTAGTGAACTCTAGTATTAAGTATTGTTGGAGCATTTAAATATGGTCAGATGAAATTGGTTGACTTTATTATTGCAAGTTAGTTGAGAATGATTTTCTTACCTTTCTTCGGGTCAAGTGTATTCGTTCACCGGTTTCCTAAATAGTGATAAATTTTGATTAAGTGTTCTTGTCCTAAAAGTTTTGTTTTGATTTATTTGCTTGAGGACAAGCAAATGCTTAAGTGTGGGGAAATTTGATAACTCTGATTTTAAACATATTTCATATGGTGATTTTATAGTATTTCCCTTATATTTTTTGGTTTCCTTTAAAGAAATTGATACTTAATTGAGTAAAATTTTGATTTCTAGATTTGAACGCGTTCTAGGCTCGAAAACGAAGAAAAGAAATCAAATTTCACTCAAATCGGAGTTCAAACGAAGAAGTTATGAAGTTTTAAAGTTGTGTAGAAAATTTGCCTAAGTGCAGAAAGTTACACGAACCTGGGGACACGGCCATGTCCCAGGCCGTGTCTGGTGATGAAAATAGAATCTTTGTAATACACATATAAAAGGATATCTTAGGGTTTCAAAAGGGAGGAGAGATATTACAGAAATGGAGAGATTAATTAATTGTATGGGAATTCATTATATGTTAATGCAATTCTAAATTATATTACTAAGTGAAAAGATTCCGGTAAATAATTTAGGATTAGGGTTAATATGCTTGAGAAAGGTATTAACTTTAGTTGTGAATCCCTCCGGTCAAGAATAATAGAAACTGAATTGAATATATTTTAAGCGATCACATGATTAACTCTAGGGGAAATAATTCCTAAATACGTTATTACTTTCTTGAAGTCGTTCTTGATTTTATTGTTTTTTTTTTCAATTGCTTAATTAAGTCTTTTAATTAAAGTAGTTTGTTAATTTTAGTATTTTTAATTAATTCAAACTTTCATAATTTTCCAGTTAGATAATAAAGTTAAGGTTAATATTAGTACTCGAAGTCTCTGAGGGATCGACTCGGACTCACATCCGCTATATTAAAACTGATAGGTGCACTTACCAGATATCACTAATGCATTAGGTTAGTAATTTTGATTTCACCTCTATTATTTTCTTTCTTTATTTTGTATATCTTTACATTTTACTTTGTTTTTTCTTAACTAACTTTTATGTTCATTTGTTATATCATGAAATTTTGCAATTTCATAAATTGTTTAGAGCTTATTGAATTCTATTATATGATGTATTACTCAATTTAAGTTATAATTTCAATTTTTCTCCCTTTTTTCTTTTCATTTGTTTCATCTCGCATTAGTGCTTTCTTTTTCATTTTTTGAAATGATACTTCAAGCTTTGTAAAAGCTGTTGGTTAATCTTCAATTACATTATTTTTCTTTTCGGATCACGTAAATCCATTAATCAAATTTTATAGGTACGTAAATACTGTAGTCAAATAAATTACATTACAAGATGATGGGTTAATATATTGCCTTATTCAAGTTTATAATTTGAATTTCACTTATTTCATACACCTTGTAGTTTTATTATCTTCTTTCATATATATTTTCACTTTTTACTTCAATTACTTTTTCTTAACTAGCCTTTATTTTTATTATTTATAGAGGTAGTGATCAATAAATAAATTTATGTAGTATGAAAATGAAATAGAAAAACAAATTTGGATCAGAATGAAAAATACATAAGCATAAAGATTGTTATAGGAGTTCAAAATGTGATTCTATCCTTTCTTTCTTTTTTTTTTTTTAATTTCAAATTGAACTTAAAAAGTTATAGGAGTTTACTAGATTTTTTCGATGTATTATTTCGTTTCTATATTTAAGTTAAATTTATTTTATATATTTATATACACTTTAATTGTTAAGATGTTATTGCACAAAAAATAGAAAGAACATACAATATAGAATGTAACGCATTGAACCAATTCAAATATTTCACATCTCTTTTGAGAATAAAGTTTCAAATTTTTAGATTGTATCATGATAAATAACAATTTCCACATCTTACATATGCATAGCATTCCATAAATTATTCAGTACATTATTCTATATAATTACTTAACATTTTTATCTCCATTTAACAATTTTTTCTCCTATAATATATTAGACATTTAGTGCTTTCTTTAAGTATAATGATAGTTAAACTATTGTTGTAATGTTCACAATTTTATCAACATGAAGGATTCATTTTAATGGAGGTTTAACAAACTAATGTTATTTTAATTGATGATAATAATGTAAATCATTGGAATAAAAAAAAAATATTTGCTTTAATAGAGCAAATAACAAAAGTATATCGTGATAATCAAATTATTATTACTATTATTGTTGTTGTTGCTATCATTGTTAATGTTGATAATGTTGGTCATTAATTAAAATAAGAAAATGATTAGTTTTAATGAAAATTTCGTAATAAACTAATGATAAGAATGTATGACTAATACAAACAATACTAATACTAATCAACATCACAATCGCATTGTAGCTGCTTCAAATGATAAATAATTAAATAAATAAGCCACTTATGTGATTGATTGAAAAAAAAAGTTCAATTATCATTTATAAAGAACAAATAAATACTTCATTATAAAACCACCTTAAGTGGCTTCTCTCCACTCCACTTTTGCAAATAATATAATAATTGTATATTATTACAAATTAAATTAACATACAATAGTTAATTTTATGAAGATATATAATTTTTTAATAGAGATCTTATATAACTATTACATGTATTTCATGGTAAGATTATGATATAAAGTGTATCTATAAATAGAAGTAAAAGCATACAGGGTGGGTAAAGTATGAGTCTCTACCCATACTTTACCTTATACCCTCTACCTTCTAAATTATACAAGGTACTCTATAGAACTTGTAAATTTCTTTTTCTATTTAAATTTCAATATGGTTAGTTTTTATTTATTTTCCTTTTTTTCCAATTTTTTTCATTTATTTTTCTTTTTGATTATTTTCTTCACTTGTTATTATTATTATAATATTATATCAATTTAAGTGAAATTTCGATCTCGACTTTAAATACTAAATAAATAATTGTAAATTGGACTTATTTGGAAGAATGACTTATTTTTGCAATAAAAATATCCCTATATTACAAATTATAATATCTCAATTCGTAGTTAGCATCTATAATAATACTTCATGCATCACAATTACTAAATCTTAATATATCAACTAAATCTTTTTCAAACATAGTACAAATTCTAATCTTAGATAAGGGAAAAAGGTACAAACACTAATCTCAAATAAATCTTGACTTAAATAGTGTTATATAAATTTATTATAAGATATTTTTCAAACCTAATGCAAAGAAACTATTACATTAAAAGAAAATAAATCGATAACATACCTTATTCAAGTGACTTTATGCAAATTCTTTCTTTTTTAACTTTAGTAAAGTTTCACATAGTAAATGAGGAAGATGGAATGGAAAGAAAATGCAAAGAGGAAAAGACTAAAGTGGAAAAGATTAACATGGGGACATCAAATTTAGTCTAGGGTTTTTCATGGATTACATTTTATTATTTTTTTAAGTCCATACAAATGAAACGATATTACTTTTTATTTACTTATTTTATTTAATTATTGTTACAAAATAGGTTTAAGGTACCTTGGATCATATACCCTAATACTTTACAATACAGGTTTCGAGCTAGGTATAGGAAAACCTGACCTCATACTTTTACATTACCCTATATATATATAGGTTTTGGGAGATTACTACTCGAAACTTACTTTATGATCTTAAATACCCACTTAAAACTTACCTAATGAAACAGAGTCCAGATAGGTAACCTGTATGATAGGGTTACTCATTCAGCCCTATATATAAATGTGCCTTCTTTATTTCATGTCTTATAAGTATAAAAAAACTATGAATTTTCATAAATAATCAATAAATAATATTTGTCTTTATAATTAGATAATGATGATCCCACTACATCTCTATCATTTTATGGATATTATATGTATATATTGTTAATAAAAATATTAATTATTAACAATTTACAAATATGCATTGTTCATTAAATGTTAATTCTGGTAATCTTTTAGATAAATCTATTTTTTTTTATCATAAATATACTTTAAAACACAACTTCTTGCATTGATACGAGGCATTGTGATACAACATCAAGTACTTTTATACAACAATTGAAGAAACATCTAGAAATGCCCAAAACCCCCTCGACTATATCTAAGGAACTTTGATTAGGAAGTAAAATGTAGATGGCTATTTGGATAATTGGGCTTCTTTAACCCATTTTAATGCCATAAACCAATATCTTAGGCTAGTGATAGAACCTAGAAAATTGAGCCCAATTAGGGATGTCTTAGGGAGTTCTAGCTTAGTAAGCTCAAAATAGGGATCATTAGACTAAATTTTTTGCTATTAGCCTCACACATGAAAAGTAGACTTGGAGACAACCTTTCTAAGCTTATTTGGGCTTTGTCTAGCTTTATTAGGCCATAAAGAAGCTTAATGGTCTCTTAAACTTATTGAAAGTAAAAATGGGCTTTTAATTATCATAAGCCCCTAAGCCTATATCCAAGCCCATGAAAGTTGAAGAAAAGAATGAGGCTTTAATGATAGGGTTTAATCTCAACCACCCATCTTGGAACCATTCAACAATTGAGATTGATTTCTAAACTCCCTAAATAAGAGGCTTCTCATCTCATTTGATTCATTTTGAACATTGACAAATTCAAGACAAATACTGAAGCTCTACTAAAATAACTTATAGAAGATTAAATAAGCCTTTTTATCAGAAATAATTCAAGAACACCATATTTGATCTACTATCACTATGTGTACTAGAGCTACCGAGTTTGCCTGTTCTTTAACCTATTCCTCTTCCTAATGACATCTTTCTATGTGCCATTAGCTCAAGATGTCGACAAAAAAGAATGATAACAATCTAAAGTTAGTAGAAAAAGCTACGTTGATACGGGGAGAAGACCTCTTAGGTTCTTAACGAGTGATCATGTGTTCATAAAGATCTCACCCACCAAGGTTATATGCATCACGCTCAAAACGTCGAATCTAAACCAAGCTAAGATCAATATCAATCGACATATGTGAAAGGAAGAAATTTTGCAAGAAAATTGATCACTATCCAAATGGTAAGACACATAAAGCTGCCACTAAACAGTACCTTGTAATTGTCTATCAATACAAAGGAGCATTTCGGCTAAAAAATAGGCATAATTACCACCCAACCAGCATAGCTTCACTTATAAGGGGCTTTTTTACAAGTATTAATGACTAAGAGACGAGGCCCACGCTTATTCGGATTCTACCTGAGTCCACATACCCTAGTTGGTCTAACTACGATCAACATTTTGGCACACACCGATTTAGGCCACCGTGACAAAAATGGCTAAAAGCAAAAACAATAACCTACAAGTTTCCCATGCAGGTGATATTAATACCTCCCAATAAGGTGGAGGTGATCTAACACTTCCACCTCAAAAAAAAAAGTACCGAATTCTGGCAGCTTAGGTTACTCATTTAGTAAATGCTAGAAGAAAACAAAAAATACCATGAAACTACAACCTTGCACTAAGATGTGACATTACTTAAAAATGTATCTAAAAAGCGTCCAAATGGGGAGGCAGCCATCTACTCGTCCTTACAGCTAAGCAAAAATGATAACCTGTGCAACATACGCCTCATGCATTTACGTGATTAAATTCAGCATGATCATCAATCGCATGAAGACCTATGCAAACAGTTGAATCACAATCACAGCAAAACAAATGTAAAAGGCGAGCAAATAACAATAAGCATGCCAATTGATAACCTATCACCAAGGCCATCTTCAAAAGACTACAAATACATGAACATGCATAATCTTAATAAACACATCTGGCATACCTCCAATGTGGGTGATTAGAAGAAAGTCAAATTGTCAACATGGGTGTCGTGCTCTACACTAACAAAGAGCCCATTCATCTCTTCAATCCTTAAGGAAACACTCTCCATAGGTGCAAGGCTACCACATTTCAACACTTACAATGGCAGACAACCACCTCATCCACTTTCAAACAATAATGAGCCTCCACAACTTCTCAGATGCCATCATGTGCAAGGCTTTCCCTAGTATACTAGCAGAAGCCGCCTTGCTCTAATTTAATACCCTCCCTATAGCATCCATCACTTCATTTGACAACCTAGGAAGCAAGTCTAACAACACTTCTTAAGTTCTTAAGTTTCATGAGGAGACTCCTCCATCCTCTATAATGTTAAGCAGTGCCCTAATGAAACCTTAATAGCATACCTTAAGTACTTAAACCAAAAAAAGCTGTAAGTTTCTAAGCTAGACACAAGAACGGCTCTACAAGTACTCCTAATAGGCATATATCATAATGGAAGGCTCTTCTACACAATATCATTGGATAAACTTGAATCCTTGGAAGAATTCATGAAAGTTGATAAGAAATACATAGCTCAAGAAGACGCCATTAGAGCTCGCTTTTTCAAAATAACACCCACCTCTCAGTAAAGGACCGTTTGGGACCTTACAATCCCAAACCACAACCTCTGTATGAGAAAAGTGTGAAAAGTAAAGGTAGAAATTCCAAGACTATGCCTTGTACTCTCTCCTAACTCAACCATTTGGCAAAATCATGTACGAGGTCTGAGAGCAGATCCTAAGACCCCAAGTATTCATGAGACACCAAAAGTAGCAAACTTGGGAAAATATTGCGACTATCATAGAGCACATGAACATAACTCCAATAAGTGTTGCTACCTCAAAAATGCAGTTGAAGGCCTTGTTCGCAAAGGCCACATCAACTACTTCATTACAAATGAGAAATTCTATGGCTAACGTAGTGTCGCTAAGTAGATAACTAATAGCAACACCATAATCAACAAGCTAATGACCCTATGGATGAATAAAATCAAAAGAGATGATACGACCAGGTTAACACCATATTTAGCTGACCCAACCTCCTCTCAGGTGATGCTACCTTTACACCCAAACATGAGGTGCATATCGTGAAAAATAAGAAGCTAAAAACCAACACAACGATAAATTTTACTGACATAGATGAACAGGGAATAGACCTACCCCATAGTAATGCACTCATCATGAATGCTAAAATTGGGTACTTTGACATTCCTAAGATGTTCGTTGATAATAAGGGTTCAATAAACATGCTCTTCTACAATGCTTTCAGGCAAATGAAAGAATAGCTCGACGAGCCCCTTCAATCGTATAAACAAGGCCTCATGGGGTTCGGAGAAGGCAAACCAGTTCTCACCAAGGGGATCATCACCATTCCCATTCGATTAGGTGATGGCTAACACGTTGCCACCCAATTGATAGATTTCGTCATTATCAACATATGGTCTCTATACAATGCAATCCTTAGCGAGCCAAGCATAACAAAGTTCAACATACTTATTAGCTAAAAATGCCTTAAAGCTAAGTTCATAACCCCCACTAGAGTTGGTAAGGCCAAAGGCAATAAGGCCTTGTTTAGGACACTTTACCTCAAAGCCCAATCCATAAACAACATCAAGAATTTCAACTAACTCCTTAGTTTCGATACTATGGGGCACACTTGCAAAAAAGACCTTAGAAGTCCACATATTCGATGCCCCTAGAATGGTAACCAAAATTGAGGCCAAACTACCAAACTATGATAAGGTTGAATTAACAGAATTCCTTAAGAAAAATTCTAACGTCTTTGCATCTACCCCGAAAGACATGCTAGGCATCATTAACATACCGGAGGTTACTCACCACCATAATGTCAATCTTGCCATCTGACCTATTAAGTGAAAGAAATGATACGTTGCCCCTAAATGTTAGGCCGCAATTGAGGAGGAGGTATAAAACTGCTTCAAGCAGGCTTCATTCGGCATGAGAAGTACCCTACTTAGCTTGCCAACACAATGCTCTTCAAGAAAGCAAATGGAAAGTGGCGTATGTGCATTAATTACACCAACCTCAACAAGGCATGCTCAAAAGACTACTTCCCCTTACCGCATATAGACTAGCTCATTGATTTGACGTCCAATCACATACTTCTTAGTTTCGTGGACTCCTACTTTAGATATGACCAGATCCAAATGGACCCCTAAGACAAAAGTCCATACATCCTTTGTCACGGACTTTGGGACCCATTGTTACAAAGTAAGGCCCTTTGGCCTAAAAAATGCTGGAGCTACATATCAAAGGTTTGTGACCCATATCTTCAAGCCATAGATAGGTGAGAACATCGAAGTCTATGTCAACGATATGATCATTAAGAGCAAAACTAGAAAAGGCCACGTCGACAACCTCCGAGAGATTTTCCAAACCCTCCGCCAATTCTAAATGAAACTTAATCTATAGAAGTGCATCTTTAGAGTTGCTTCCGATAAGTCTGTTGGTTTCATGGTCATAGAGTGAGGTATAAAAGCCAACCTTGACAAAATCAAAGTAGTCTAAGACATGTAGGCCTCGACCAAGGTCAAGATGGTCTAACGACTAATAGAAAGGATAGCCACCCTCAACCATTTTGTATATTAAAGCGTTGATTAGTGCATAGAAATTTTCAATCTACTCAAATACCCCATTGAGTATAAATTGACACCAGCATGCTAACGAGTCTTCCAAGAGCTAAAAAACTTCCTAGCAACTCTACCCATACTCTCCAAACCAATATTTGGAGAGCAGTTGTACTTATACTTCGTAGTCGATGATAAAGCATTATCTTCAATACTCTTTTGAGCTAACAACCATGACCATTGACTAGTCTACTATGTCAGCTACATATTCTAAGGGCCCGAGCTTAGATACACCAAAATAGAAAAGCTCTCTGTCGCAATTGTCATTGCAGCTAACACACTCAAGCCCTACTTCCAATCACATCCAATTGTCACACTAAAAGATATACCATTCAGAACTACTCTATAAAGAACCATTACTTCAGGCCACATGATGAAGTATTCCCTTAAGCTTTGTTCCTATGGAGTACAATTCCACCCAAGATAGGCAATCAAAGCACAAGTCCTCTCAAATTTCATAGTAAAATACACTAGACTGAATGAGCCTCAACTTGAGCCTTACCATACCCATCTAGACACTCTACATTGATGGCTCCTCTACTAAAGGAAGGGGGAGGGAGGAGGGGGGAGGGGGGAAGGTAGGGGCAAAAGGGGGGAGGGTAGGATTGATATCACATTATAAGGTCCATATGGAAAAAGATCCTCTATGCCCTGAAGTTTGTTTTCCCAAAGAGTAACAATGAAGCCAAATATGAGGCACTCGTTATCGAACTAAAAATTGCCAAAGATATTAGAGTAGACAAACTCAGCATACACTCAAACTCCATGCTAGCTCTACAACAAGTCAAGGGAGAATACGAGACTAAGGGCAAAACAATAGCCAAGTACATACATTTAATGTAAGGCCTTCTCACGAAATTTATCTCTTAAGAAGCCAAAAAAATCTCCCAAGCAAAAAATGTAGAGGTAGACAAACTATCTAAGATAGCCTCACCTACCATCCGTACATCATACAACTACAACAAGCTACTCTTCATGTAGTATCTCCCTAAGAGGACACAGAGGTATAACAACAACAAGTTGTCGAAATGATAGAAGTAACTCTCGAGCCCTCTTGGATGGACCCTCTTACGTAGTACCTCAGGAAGGAGGCATTACTCGAAGAACAAGCCGAAGTGAAGAAGCTGGCCAATGCCTTAGCTAACCATACTTTGATTAATGATGTACTCTATAAACAAGGATACAACACTCTACTCTTCAAATGCCTCTAAATAGAAGAAGGCGCTCGGGTCCTCAAAAAGCTCTATGTAGGGATTTACAGCAATCATATTCAGTCGCAAAGCACTCAGGCTAGGTTATTATTACCCTACGATGGAGAAGGACTCTAAGACTATGGTCCAAAGGTATCACTCCTACCAAAAGCATGCACAAATCATTTATGCCCCCAATTCAGAGTTACATCCCTTATAAGCCCATAGCTATTTGCATAGTGGGGATTAAACATCCTTAGCCCCTTCCCAAAAGCCTCAGCAGGCCGACAATTCATCTTGGTGGTAGTAGATTACTTCACCATGTGTGTAAAGGCATTAGTTGATGTACCATCACAACTCAAGCTGCCAAAGGGTTCGTACTCACCTACATATTGTCTAGCTTCGAAGTAATGTATAGGTTGATCAGTAACAATGGGAGGCACTTCAATAGCAATCGTTTCAGAGGCTTCTGCAATAAACATAACATCAGGTTACACTACACCTCGATAGCCCATCTTTAGACCATTGGCTAAGTTGAGGCTATCAATAAGATAATTCTCAACAATCTGAAGAAGAGGGTAGAACAAGTAGGAGGTGACAAGCTTCCTAACACACTTTAGGATTACAACATTATACATAGGACCTCAACCAAAGAAACCCCATTTTGTCTCGCATTCGGAGTAAAAGTTGTCTTCCTTATTGTATTGGAATTATTTACTCGCAAGATATAACGCTTCGACATGAATACTAATCACATGGCCCTATAGGCGAGCCTTGACACCATTGATGAAGTTCGCAATGCTGCACGAGCATGTACAACAACCTATCAATAGCGTACCACTCGATATTATAGCCACAACGTTCGATACAGGGTTTTCCACCTTGGAAATTTAGTATGCAGAAAGTTAGAGGCTACTAGCTCAAAAGAAGGGAAAAGAAAGCTTACCCCCAATTAGGAAGACCTTATGCGAGTGGTTGATGATGTAAGAAAGGGTACTTCCAAGCTTAAGAAGGACGACCCATCCCCAGGGCATGAAATGCCCCAAGACCTTACTTTCCTTAAGTACAACAATGAGAATCAAAAGTACTTATAACCATGACTGAATGCAATGAATTAATGAAGTTCCCTACATATACCTCTCTTCTTCTCTAGTACCTTATGGCCTTAGCTTGATCTCCATCCTTAAACACCCGTTCCCTTGTCAGTCTTAACACAAACACGGTGGAGATATACGCAAGCATTGATTTACATCAAGCCCCTAACCTTAGGTTGATTTTCATCCTTCAGTTTCGCCCAAGTTAATCCTTACACTAACAATGCAAGCACCTCTCCTAGGAATCGATTTCCATCGAGCCCCTAACCTTAGGTCGATTTTCATCCCCAAGTTTTGCCTAAGTTAGTCCTTACACTAACAACATTGGTACTTCTCTCCAACATTGATCTACATCGAGCTCTTAACTATGGGTTGATTTCATCCCCAAATTTCACCCAAGTTAGTCCTTACAATAATGACGTAGGCACCTCTCTCCAGTATCGATTTACATCAAGCCTTCAACCTTGGGTCAATTTTCATCCTCAAGTTTTGCCCAAGTTAGTCCTTATACTAACGACATGAGCACCTAGTATCAATTTCCATTTAGCTTTCAACTTTAGGTCAATTTTCATCCCCATTACCTAGAACTTACCCGATCCACCTCCACTTAAGCACCTGCTATCTTAGGGCCCTGCTCGATGACCACAGCCCCAGTAGGAACCCTCGAAACTGTACCCCTAGCAGGTGCCCCTAAGCCTACTATTGAAGTCTATAATGGCACTCTTGTCGGAACATCATCATCCCCTTTCTGAACAACTTCGAAAAGGGTTTATTGCCTTATACTCTTCTTCTTCTTCAACTTTTGAAGGGAAATGTGAACTCTCCCCCTCCTTTTCCAACTCAGGCTGCCTTCTCTTCTTAGGCCTTGAAGCACTCTTGAGTCACCTAGTCTACATAGCTAGCAACTTTGCCCTCAATTTCCCTATGGTCAATTCTAAAGTTGCGAAAGATCAAATGAACTCCTTAGAAGAATAAACTAAAGTAAAGATAAGCACTTACTAAGTTGAGGACAAGCAACTCGATGTACCCCACTACATTAGCAAGGCGACGCAATGTGATAGATAACCAACTACCCTTCCTTGACCGAGCACAATAAATACCTATCTCCATCACAAACAATGGTACTCCATTCTTATACTTCTCACATATCAACAAATGTTTGAGCTTTCTCTAACCCACCAAATTCAAGAGCTTAATGCTAGCCATCGCATCATCATCCCTAAGGCCTTTAACTTCCTCCCCTAAGTGGGCTATCTCCACTCAGTTGAAAAATCAAGTAGCTCGAGAGCAAAAACGCAATAAAAGATTTCCTTCCACCTTATTCGATAGCTTATCAATAATACTCCGAGTTGTGCCTTGAGTAGCAATGTAAACCCATCTATCGACCACCTTCCTTACAAAGAAGAAGTACCTAAACAGTTGCATAGTTGGTTTCCGCAACTCCCAAATGCACAGTACCTCGAAAGTAAGCAGCTGAATCTACACATTTGCATTTAGACTACCTAGTACAACTTTGAAATACTAAAAGAACTTGAGCAAGAATTATGAAAAAGAGAGGCAAAGGCCAAGCTCAAACGACTTTGCGTAAATACCAAATAATTAGTCATCTCCTATGTCATAAGCCTACTACCTATTCATAGGCTCCTCCATTCATTACCTTGGCACTACTTCCACTGCCGGTGGACTAACCTTAACTTCTTCTTGCTCGTTACGTAAGGAACATGGGTACATAGGTGCTTATTCATGATAGTTGTCCATAATAACTACCTTAATGTCGTCCTCCTCACCATCTAGTGGGTACGCATCTTGGGGTGATCTCTGTACGCATTCACTCCTATCCTCCTAAGAGAGGATTACCCTATCTTCTTCTCTTTTCGCTGTTACTACCGCTGCCATTGTTTCAAGGGGAGTAGGGTTACCACCCCTTGCTTGGGATGAGCTCTAGCAACTCTTATCTACTTCCCTCAAAATGGAATGATTGGAGGACTTACTCTGATTACTAATTGTTCTTTGATCGGCCATCCCAAGTGATCAACAACGATTGGAAGCACACAAGAAAAAGTAATTAGCTCGCAAGTTAAAATTTTAGCAAAGTTTCCTCTAAGTGAAAAATGAACATCTAGGCCCCCCTTTATATAGACAAATGAATGGAGAAGGTGAATGGTTTCTTCACTCTTAAAGCATGAACCCACAATAAGATGTGTGCCAAATCTTAGCCATCCACATGCTCCACTCCTTCAGCTAAAGGCCCCAATTGATCCTCGCATATAGATCCATGACTTAGCCTAACAACGGATTACCCCATGTGTATAGCTGTTCTTCACATACCATCAATGGGTACTACATTTTCTAATGGTAGCCATGATGACACATCGAGCAACCCATCAGTCACATCAATGATGTAGTATCCCGTTGTATGAGAAAATGTGCCCAATTAAAGGCAGTGTTAACCATGACCTAAGTAGTAGAACCGACCCTCGTTCAAGGCTTGGCCATACTCCAACCACATCATACAAATTACTCTCTTTGTGCCCCGAACACTAAGGAGAGTTAGGTTGGGAAAGGGGGGGGGGGGGGGGGTTAAGGAAGGGTGATCCGACTAGTAAGTGTTGATATCCAATTCTCGCATGAACCAAGGCCTAACGAGTAAAGCCCATCATAGGGGAAATCAAATGGGGGGCTCACATGCCATGACTTGACCCTTTTGTGAGGCCATAGGCTTACGCCAATGAAGATACGAACCAACGACGAGCTTGTCCACCATATCATAACCTACCTAGTGAGCTAAATAATAATTGTCCGAGCATGTTAGCCCCCAACCGTTAAGCTAGCATCCATCGATCGTGTAGCATAAGCTTGGGGCTCAACTCGCCCCCATCATGCATCAACTGACCCCTTCCTCAGCTTCTCAACCCAACTTTTGTCTTTAGCACCTACACTCCACTACAGCTCATTAATGAGCACCTGACATCTGTAGTACAACCAATACCCCTACTCCTATCAAATCACTAAGTTGCTAATTTGGTGGTTTGGTCTGCTATAACATGCCACCCACAATAAAGCTCAGTCTCCATTGTAGAGCACACTATTTGTCGATAGCTAGTATGAGTGTATCCCCGATCACCACATATTTAGGTAAGACACATAAAAGGTGCCAAGCACTAGGAGGTAAGGGGGACCTTTTCTAGCTTTCTTAGAAACTTTCACCTTCCTTTCTCTTAAGAGAAGAAGTTCAACACATAGTGCTTATACGTTAAGCGAGCACGATCCACTAAGTCCTTAGTGCTTATCCTCCCTTTCTTTAGTCCTCCTTATTGACTTAAGCATCGGAGTGCTCCCAAAGCCTCACCCATAAGGGGCTTTTTTGTAGGTATCGAAGAGTAGGAGGCAAGGCTTAAGCTCACTCGAGTTGGATTCTACCTGAGTTCGCATACCCTAGTTGGTCTAACTACAATCAATAAGTATGATCACTTTTGAAAAACTATCAATGACCATGATCTGTAATAAATTACCTTAATTTACAATTAAATATACCCATCATTGGGAAAAACAAAACTATCAACAATAAAAATCGAAACTGTTAATTGTTTTTAAAGAAGCTATCAACAGTTGATAGTTTTTCATCAAAGTTGTTGATAGCTTCCACTTGAAACCGATGACAACTTCTTTTCTCATTAATGGGAACTATTTTACTATAGATTAGGTTATAGATAGTTTTTCAAAAGTGACTATATTATATGATTATTTTAAGTGATTGAACTGTCGAATTCCCTATAGATAATTAAGAAGACTCTTTTCTCTTTAATTAAGTGGTTTCATCTCTTTTATATCGTTCTTATCAATCTATTATAATAGTAAACTCCTTTATGATTATTAGATATCATCAATCATATCGAAATTCTCTTAATTGCCTCTTTAATTAATTATAGATCATAGGTTGACACTGATCTTGTAATTGACTATTAGTTTGTTTCACTAAATTGGTATGTAATATCCAATTTAATTGAATGCATGCATCCTTTTCCATTTTATTTGTTGCTATAAACATAAAATCTTAAATCCTACCTTTATTTATATAATAAAACCTTAAAACATAAAAATCCAATGTTTTACACTAATTACATACTAAAGATCGTGTCTATGATGTAATCTTTAGATCTAAGGCACATTGAGTATTATAAAATTTAAGATCAATGGTTTGATGATTCTTAGATACATTGGATCTTTTCAAGTTTTAGAAAAGTTGCTAGTTTAGCTTATAAAATAGGCTTTCCATCTAGATTAGAATAGCTATATGATGACATGCATGAAGGACCAACTTCAAGAATAAGATTCAAGATGCTTGTGTAAGCTTTAGTAGCTTATTAAGTTTAAGATGAAGATTTGTTCAATTTAAGAGTTGAAGGAAGTTTAAGAATGTTTTAGTAGAATATTAGTTTAAAGTAAAGTTAAGTCGAGCGAGAGCATGTAGCAAGGAACATGTTTGTAGAAAGGAATCTAGAGAACTCTAAAAGGGTTAATTCATATGGGAATTCAAATCCTGTTAGTAAAAAGGAATCTAGAGAACTCTAAAAGGGTTAATTCATATGGGAATTCAAATCTTATCCTAACTAAGTTAAGTAGAATGTGCATTAGATGAAGGATAGTATCATCAACGGAGAAAGATTCACGTGTAAGGAACACTCAATGTAAGTTCTCCAATGTACAATTGGTGATTGATGAGAAACAAGCTTCTTTCTTTAACAAATCGATAAGTAGCAGCTAATAGATCAAGCAAAAACAGTTGATAGAGCTTAGCAAACATATTCCATTTTTGTGAACAATATGTAAGCATCGTATTTTACAAATAAGGATCAAGCGAATAAATTTAAGGTATCGGTGAAACTAACCTGATTGACCTAAAAACTTACGAATAGACTCAAGACATTAGTCAAGGAAACCCTTGGATTCGGATATTGAAAATATAATAAAATAATAATAATATAATTAAAATTGTATAATTTAACTACATTACGTATTATTTACCGTAATTACGTAGAATAGACCACGATAGATCATAAACTTTTAGAAATAAATTATATATACAATAAAATTATTATAAGACATAAAATAACATGTAGAATATCTATGTATATGTTGTATATAATTTTTAAGTATACGCATATACTCGTAATTAACTAAAATATCTCATTATTTACATTTTAAGTTAAAGCGAGAACATATCAATTTAGGCATGGCTTTATAATGGACAATTGTTAGGGATTAAGTAATGGATTAACATGCAAATTGCTTTTGTATATAAGCTTAGATTGTTGAAGAGAGAGGAAGAAAATTCATTTGCACCAACTAATTAGCTTTGAAAAATATGGAAACACTCTCCATATGATGCTACATGCAAGTTAGGATCTAGAAAAATTAAGTATGACATTTGGAGATTAAAGAAATAAATTAGGGGGAAATTTACAAATAATAGACGTATATTGGGCATTTAAGGGTATGACAACCTAGGGAGAGTTGTGGGTGGTCGGAGCTCCATTTTCTAGTTAGGCCCAATTTTAGTTTGATTTTACATAATTTTATAAAAATTTAAAATATGCCTAAAAAAATATAAAAAAAATTATTCTCACATATTTTCACATATATAATCTAGAAAAATATTATTTTATACAAATTCAATAGCTACAAATATACATCCTTAAGAAATTGATGAAATAGGGAAATTTTCAATATTGAAATAAATAAGGCTAATGATGTAGTTTCTCTTTCAACATTTTTCTATAAACTATCCTAAACCAATGCTAAATTTATATGGGAAAGTTTTTTGTGAAACTATTTTCTAAATTTTTATTTGATTTTTTAGCCCTAAACTATGTTTAACATAATGTTTTTAATAAAAAGTACTATATTTCTCCTAAGGACCTCACTTAGATTCTAAGCTTAATTGATTGTTGAAGTATTTATACTATACTGGAGTGGTTGAATTGAGTTGTAAAGTAAGGAGTTATAGAAAATTGTAACCTAATCTTTCAAGGTGAAGTTAGGCAACTTAATTATCTATTAGATTTGATAAATTGATGAACTAGGATATAATGTATAAAGAGTTAAGATGTAATGAAGCTAAAGAGGATTGTTTGAAGTGTTATTTAAAGTTCTAAATTGACCCTATAATTGAAACTTGGAAGAAAAGTGAGAAATTAACTAATTATAGGATATTGATTAAAGGCAAAGGATAACTCAAGGGTCTTGTGAATGAGTTACGTATTAGGTGATACTCAAAGATTGAGTCAAAAGCAAAGTTCATGAGTAAAATGTAAAAGCAAGGGACTTAGAAGCTTAGTTTGAGGGTAGTTTTCTTAAAAACTCTAGAAATAGCTAAAGCTAGAAGATAACTCAAATGATAGTTTAATAAGGAGCTTAACCTGGAGGAATTTAAAGGCTATTTCAGATGATAAAATTAGTGTAATAAATGACCCCTGTATAGCTCAGAAAGTAACTTATACAATTTTTTACTAAAGAAAGCTACTATAAAACCACTTAGAATCTAACTTAGAGGGTTTAGCAATTTAGGGTAACTTATAAAAATCAATCATTGGTTAAGATCAATCATTGGTTAAGAAATCATGATTTGTAAGTGCAGATAACTTATAAAACTTATGACAAAACAACCAAAAACATATAAAACAAACTAATGGCTAATGATTCAAGTCTCAAACACTAATCTATTATATATTTTTAAGGATAACTAAAGACCAAGGAAGCAACAATTGGGAGTACTTTACAGTAAGTACAGGTAAGTTGGGATCCATGTGTTATTACATCTTAGAGTAAGGTGTTAGAGTACTTCGAGACCTAGGAGTGCATAAAGTTGTGTTTGTAATTTAGCTTAATGTGTACATGCCTTATGTATGAATGTTTATTTAAATTGTAGACTTGGAGTGCTACTTTACTTGGTTATGTATGAATTTTTCTATCTTGTGAAATAGTTGCTTACCTTTAACTGGACTTAACTTAAGACTGACCTCTAACCTAACTGGACATGCATAACAACCCGCTAGGGGATGATTAGGTATGTCAGACCAAATACCAATCCCTTCGATGAAGATAGCTAAAATGATCTTTTCCCCACCCTTAATTGAATTAAGTGATAAGAGAGGAGGTCACGGTAAGATCAAGGGCTGTAGTTTGAAAAAAGTCTTGAGAAGAGGGTGTTCTCCATTATACAAGCGTAGGTTTGGTCTAATTTAAGTCATGTCGAAACTCCTTAATCTGGGTTAAAATGAATGAAATTTCTTTAACCTCATAATAAACTAGATAACAATGTACGATGTTACATTTGCTTATTGCATTACATTTCATTTAAATAAAATGTTTGAAAACCATGTTTGTATTTGGTGTTCTCTTTTATCTCCATCTCACTAACTAAGCTAGTTGTCCTCACATCCCTATAGACACTTTTGCAAATACAAAGTAGAAGTTAAGGATGCAAAGATATAACTACTCTTAGGTTAGTATACATTTGGCTAAGAAGTGAAGAATAGAAGACTTATTAGATTAGACTTTTAGCTTTTCTTTTAGTTTTAAGGAAACTAACTGAGAATCCTTAAGATGCCAATTAGTTTCCAAACTTATTCTATATAAACCTTAAACCTATGGTTTTCATAAAATTATCATGTAAAACAAGACCTTTATTATGTAAACATTTATGTAAATACTACTTTAATATGGAAAAAATATACTTCAAGATGGTTTAAATAGGTATTTTAAAAAGATATACCACAGCTTATATTAGTAACAAAAACCAGATTGGATGCTTTAAGCTAGTTAACTCTTATACCTCTTGTGTAGGCTACATATATGATAGCAGTTGTAAGGTCATCTTTTAACTTAGATTAATTTATACGGTGGGACTGTTACAACTTCTCCTATTTAAGACATGACACAATAAGACTTTAGTGAATATCATTAGGAATAGTTAAATTTTGATGGAATAAACAAATGTAAATTTCTCTCATTGTAATACTATTACTCTCCAATCAAATGATAATGAGGACATACGATGTTAGAAGCAGGATCAAAACAAACTTAATCACATTCAACTATACTTCCTTAATGGACAATACATGCTTAGGGTTTTCCAACTTTCTTTTTTGTATGTTCTTTTATTATATTATGTAGTTAAACATAGTTAAAATGTTATTTTATTAGCTAAATTATTATGGACTCATTAGAATTTAATTTGTATCTTAATGCACCCTAATAACGAGGATTTAAAGGCCCAAAAAATGAAATGAAGTGCACAGTACGTGGACAAGATTTGCAATGCAAATATTTTTGGGTTTCAATACTTGAAAGTAATAAAATAAAGCATATGAATGTAAACATGGTTGGATATTATACACCAACAACAAACACAAGTTGGGTTGTGACTACAATAGGGTTTCATGTTACTCATAAATGCTAAACTAATATATAGGATTTTTAAATAGAGAATAGATATAACTTACGACTCTTTAAAAAAGGTTTCACTACTATCAAGCCTAATTTTCGGTTTCTTTTATTTAAAATTAATTTCTCATTTCCTAATTAATACTAAACCCTAAGCCATTTAATATTAATCCTCGATTAAAAAAATTGAGAAATTCTGGTTTTTTATTGAAAATAATTTTTGGAGTTGACACTCGACCAAAGTCGAGAAAAAGGAAAGAAACCGTAATCAATTGGGTGGATTGATTATGATTTGGTTACCGGTCTTTGATTTCAATTTGAATGAAGAACCAAAAGGTTCCAAGTTCGGGGGCTAATTTATTAAACTTTAACAGATACCACTATCTATTTATCAAAATTAGGATTATTCTTCTAATTATAATATTTAAAAAATAAATAGATAAATAATTAAAAGAAAAAGAATCTAAGTTTCTACATATTTTATCATTACCTTGAAGGTGCCTACATACCTGGTAACCGGGATCAGACAATCGTAGTTCTTTTCAAAAACTTTAATGTATTGGTTCTTTTTATAAAAAAATAATTGGTTGAATTTGCGTTTTTATTAACCATTTCATTTTTATTAAGAAAAATCCTTAGAAGCTTAATTTATATTCCTAATTATAAAAAAAAAAACCTAAAAACCTAATTTTTGAAAAGTCCCAAATTAAGATTTTTATTTAAAAACAACTAAGTGATAATTTTTTTTTATTTTCAAGAAAAACCCTAAAGACCTAAAAATGCAATTTTTATGAAATATACAATATTTTACATGATGGATCTTTTTATATAGAAAAGATGCTTAAAACATAAAAAGAGAAAAAAAAATTTCTAATCATAGAAAAGATACCTAAACCATAGAAAAGATATCTAAACTATGAAAAAGATGTTTAAACCATAGAAAAAAAATCTAAATTATAGAAACAATGTTTGAATCATAGAAAAGAAACCTAAACAAGAGAAAAGAAACCTAAACCACAGAAAAGAAATTCAAACCACAGAAAAGAAATTCAAACCACAGAAAAGAAATCTAAACTATGGAAAAGATATCTAAACTATGGAAAAGATATCTAAACTATGGAAAAAAAAAACCTAAACTATAAAAAGGATGTCTCGCCGTAAAAAAGAAGTCAATTAAAGATTTTTTTTTTATTTTATGAACATCAAAATGATTTTTTATCTAGAAAACCCTAATATGCCTAATGTAATTATGTAAAGAACGAGATTTTGTAAAATATGAGATTTTATAAAAATGTTATTTTGAAAATATGAAATCTAAAAAAAATAAAAAAATAAAAACTAAAATTTAACTTAACACATGTTCACTAAACACTAATGCTATAACTAATTACTAATAATTAAAGACGTGATAAAAATAAAAAAATTTATTACAAGTCTTAAAAATAATTGTGCATATACTAAGTGAGATAAAAATAAATAAATAAATAAGACAAGTTATAGATAATAATTAAAAACCACCATTATGTACCTATAAAACAAAGCACGTAAAGCTGATGAAAGGAAACAGATTGGATCCCTAGTCCTATTGCGTGCATAATTATTGAATTGGTATAAGGAGTGGGTTCGAACATGTTTTTAACAAATGTGTAATTGTTCCTTTTGGCTCGCACCATGTAACCCCTATTTATAAAACTCGAAAACAAATCTTTTAAATCGAATCGAATCGAATCCAAATTGATAAAGATCTAAAATAGATTCGAATCTTACAAATCTTGATTTTATTAGATTTAATATCATTGTATCATATTTGCTTTTTCTTTTTTGTTTTTTTTTACAACTATTTAGTCAAAATTCCATCAAATTAATTTCTTCAAATTTTTTCTTTTTTAGTTTTCTTTTTCTTTTTTTCCAACAATTTTCTATTTTTTGTGTCTTTTTTTATCATTTTTCAATTTTTTATTATTTTCTAAATTACAACCCTAAAAACAAAAATTATAACTACAATAGACAAAAATCAAATGTCTACAACTATAATCGATAAATGATTGATAAGAATACAAAGGTGATTAAAGAGGAGTAATTTCATTCAACAACCAAAAAAGTAAGACTAGTAGTATCTTAATGCTAGGATGTGCTAAGCAATAGTAATAACAACAATAGTGATGATGAATATAGTTGTTGCGAAATAAAGTATCTATTATACTAGTCCTAAAACCTAATGGTAGTCCTATAAATATTTACAAAATTAATAAACCTTAAAAGTGGCCCACAAGGACAAATAAGTAAAATAACAAGTCTATGTAAAAAATTGTGCAAATGTATGTAAAGCAAAGTTAGTAACTGGATTGGACCGGAGCTAGTTGTAAATAGGCTAATGCTAATTCCAATATTCTTTTAGTTATATTCAAGCAGTCCTATTCTCTAGATCTCAAATGGCTCATATGGGTCTACTTGGACAAGCCAAGGTGCGACCCTAAGGTAGGTGAGGAATGGCTTAATGATAGCTATACTGAGCCCATGTGTAGTAGTCTAACTCTTGCAACTAGGAAGCTTGAGCTATAAGTTGATCTTAAAAGATTAAGAAAGGTTTATAACCTTCCTTTATAATTGTTTTATTTAAACAACTCGTGTTTGCTTTGAAGAAGTGAGCTCAATAAGATCCTTAAAAGGTTGGAGTACTTGGGTGGTACCTTGCCAATCGCTTGTCAAGCCAGGTTAACCTTTGCTGCTTCTTGCTTTATTGACGTGTTTTCTTCCCCAAATGATGCCTTTGCCTAATAGCAAAGCAATTAAGGAAAGAGCTAGGCTTCTTAGATGAAGAGCTAGCATTTTGATCTATTATCACCCTCGGGTTGAAAATGAGTCATCCTAAACTATGATTCCCATAATCCTACAAAATAAGATACAGAGTAACTGACAAACAAGTTTCTTTTTCCTTTTCTTTTCCTAACCAAGGCTAGGTGATCCTTATATAGCTCCTTGATGCTCATAATCATGGGTAAGGGCATGAAACTATCTCTATACTTCTTAAACGAATAAGTGTTATGGAAGCCATCATAGGTAACTTCATAGTCGAACTCTTAAGGTCATCCAAGTACAATTTGAGCAACATCCATAGGTACTACTTCAGTATCTTGCTCATCCTTATACTTTCCAATATTGACAAAATTCACACTTGCTTATGGACATGCATTAGGCCTTTGTCATTGAACCAGAGCAATTCATATGGTTTTAAGTGTTGAGAGGTCGGAAGTTTCATCTTAACAATGAGCTTAATAAAGACAACATTAGCATAGCTTCCACTATCCATAATGACGACATAGGTTTTCCTATCCACCATACAACGGGCTTATAATAGGTTTCTCTTTATTTTGGTCTTCCTTTAGTTTTTCGTCCAGAGCTTGTCATCTAGTAAAGGATAAGAGCTCACCCTTCTCTTGCTTGCAATACGCATGCTCCACACTCTCCTTGAGGCTTCACTCTTTCAATTTTTCTTACTTTGACTTCCAACCATAACATTAGGATCCAGTGCCCTTCTGGACCATAACTTTCTTATTTAAGCATTGTCAGGCAATGTGGCTATACCTAAGGCATTACACTTCACTTCTCGAAGCTCATTTCTAGGTACTATCCGTTCTCAACTTTCTTAGGTTCAAGCTTAGCTTCCCTAAACACTCCCTTCTTTATTCTCTTCTTTACTCTCTTCCTCTCTTCATACGTTTCATATTCAAGGCTCAAAGGTTATGGTTAAGGTAAAGGTGGTTTCTAGTGCTTCCTTTAACATTACCTTTTAATCTTGATGGCTAAGTGAATGACATCATCTAAGGTATTATATGATTGTAGCCCAACCACATCTATAATTCCATCTTGTAATCCCTCTAAGAACTGAAATGTTTTGTTCCTACAACTCCTGCAACTCATAGTGTGTTATCAATGTCTCAAACTCCTATATGTACTCTTTTACACTAGATCGACCTTGCTTTAGATGCTAAAAGGTATATAATATTTCCTATGGTAGGTTGAAATGAACCACTAACTCATTAACCTTTTCATTAACCTTTAAGATCATATCAGTTCCTCTCCTTCATCAACTTACTTCATGGTCATTTTATCTAACCAAAGATTTCCATACTCAATAAAGGATAAAGGGGGTCAGCTTAACCTTAAAGCATTCATCATGCTTAAAGCACCTAAAGAGTTTCTCAACATTAGGGCACCCAATCTAGATACTCTTTAGGTCAACTACTTCCACTAAAGGCTATAAATTTAAGCTTAATATTCTTAGGAACTTGATTAGCATTTATGGGCTCATCTATCCTTCTTTAAACAATGAGACTTACCTCAAAAGCTTCACTACCACTACTTCCGTACTATTCTTAATCTTTTCCAAGCTGTTAGAACCTCTACAACTCTTTTCACCTCAATTTCTTCTTTTAGCTTATCTAACTTTGCCTTAACCTCTAACTAACCCAGTAAGTTCTTGTAGTGACTCGATGATATTCTACCACTAGCACTCCAAGTCATCAACTATACGCCTTAAACTCCCTCTAAGACTATCTCCATACATTATGCACATTTTCACTAAACATTTTGTTACAAATTGTACTCACAACTTCTGTCAAACAATTTATCAAACACATGATATACTTAATTGCTACTAACAAATGCCTAAAAAACTTAACAAACCCATATGAACACTACCATTACCAAACTAACAACTTCACTAGTAATTTCAATAATGCCTAAAAATAACATACTTAACAATACAAGGCAAACATAAGAAAAACCATGACCCATGAAGTAGTTGAGTTTGAAAGTTACAAGACCCACAAACTCAATACTCTACTGTCAAAACCTACTATGAAGGAAAGATGGTTTGAGAGTACTTAACGCATGTTGAAACCAAAGCTCTACTATTAGATTTATCTAACATGCCTTAGAATTAAGGATTCAAAGGCATGATAATGAGGTAAAGTGCACAGCAGTTGCATAAGATTTGCAATGTAAATATTTTTAAGTTTTAATTCGGTGCTTGAAAACGGTAAAACAAAGGGAATAAATGCAATCGTAGTTTGATATTACACACTAACAATGAGGAAGAGTAACTTCACTTAATAACTTGAAGAGTAAGACTAGTAGTGCCGTAACATAAATGTTTATAAAGCAATAAAAATAACAATGATGATGAATATAGTTGCTGCTAAGTAAAGTAGTTATTTGTACTATTCCTAAAACTCTAGTAACAATCTTGTAAATATTTACAAAAGTGATAACCTAAAAGTAACCCATAAGGGCAAGTAAGTAAAATAACGAGTCTATGGACAAAACTGTACAAATAGATGCGGAGTGGACCTAGTAATTAGGTCAAACCATAATTGGTAGTGAATAGGTCAGTGTTAGTTTAGGTATTCCTTTGGTTGTATTCTAGCAATCATATTTGCTAGTTCTCAGGTGGTTCATATGAGTTAGCTTGGATAAGTTGAGTTGCGATCTCAAGTTGGGTACAAAATGGGTTGGTGATTGGTTAGGCTTAGGTTGTGTTGTAGTGGCCCAATCTTGCAACTGGGACGCATGAGCTCTAAGTTGATCTCAAGAGATTGAGTAGGGTTGATAAACTTCATCTATTGTTGTTTGACCTAAGCAACTTATGCTTGTTTTGATGAGATGAGCTTAATAAGACCAATATATGAAAGGTCAAAGTGTTTGGGTAGTGCCTTGTTGATAACTTGTTGGATTAAGTTGACACGGGCTTATTCTACTATTTCTTGCTTGGTTAATGTATTTTCCCCCCAAATGTAGTCTTTACCTAATAGCTTGATGCTTAAGAAAAAGCTCAGCTTCTTAGATGAAGAGGTTGGATTCTAATTTATATCATGTCATTTAACTAACAGTAATAGCACTCATAACACCCTGCTTCCCTAAGACCTCAACTTAACCTATATTGGAAACCCAATACTTTAAATATAAGTCATTGCACCATCCCTTAGTTAAGATAGGACTTAACTACTATTCAAACCTATTCCAATACTCACAATATCAAAGATATTGCATTTCTTCTAGCCAGTCGTTTAGTACACCTCTTAACATATAACATCGAGGTAAATTGAGTTTTTACATCACAACTTAGGTTCATATCCTTACAATATACAATATCAAAGTAAACTCGATATTTATATTATACTTAGATGATATATTACGTGTAATGCAACAAGGCATTCTTCTATAAGCCATGACAAAATACTTAAACAAAAAACAAACTCCATGACACTCTCACTTTATCCCATATGAAACCTTACTTCATGCTTTATCTTCTATATTAAAGATCAAAAAACTAACCTCTTAGCTCAGCTTAAGGCTAGGTGAATACAACAAACAAAGCATAAAATCACATCACATGTAATGCATGAGAGACATAATGGGATCCTCGTTAATAATCAGCCCATATTTGACTCGACAATCACTTACCTACTTAGTTAGAAGCAATCAATGCGTGCTTTTCAAACGTTGCAAACTGAAGCCAACCAATTCGTTGAATCATACAATAAACTTGAACTAGGTTGACAGTAGAAGTCAAGCAACAAACTTAAACTAGGAAACTTTTTTGGTTTCCATGAACTTAACTAAGGCCTTATAGCACCACAAACTTTATCGAGTAGTGACAATAACCTAGTCTAAAATTAAGATATTTATAACTTTCATTCTCACCTCATATTTACTAATGAATCTTAAGACAAAAGTTAACTGCATCTCAAAATTTATCGTATATCTCAAATGGATGCATAAGGCATGAACTTAAGTCAAAGTGTTAATTTACATGTATAATTCTTATAACCACTCCATCTATTAGTGTTGCATTATAGCTTATCAATAGTATGCTTCTCATACTTCTACATCCAACACTCAAAAGAAACATGAAACAACAAACACCACTTCAACAACTAATCCGAAAATTCCATTTAGCAACTCAATTAACAATTCTTCTATGACATTCATATAAATTGAATACCTTAGACTTATATAGACTAGCAGTTATATGCTATTGCAACCAGCTATTATATGCTATTGTAACCACTTTCTAACCACTAGACAATAAAGTAAAAATATTCTCTTGGTTTAGCAATCTTCTTATCCCACTTATTCAAATGAACCTATTATATACATATATAAATCCCTAAGTTAATACCTTATAGCTAATAAATAGACACATAAGCTTACCATTTCATGTTTACTCTTTTACATTATTAATTTATAATAGCCATATCATTCCTTTTTCTTATCTGATTTTCAATTTCTTTATAGCATCATGATCGTCATTTTGAGTATTATTTAAATATGATAACTACCAAATCTTGTAAGTATATTGTTTTATGTAATTTCACCTTTGGGCCTATAACTGCCTACAAGCCCCAAGAGGCACAAATCTAGTTTGCCCATTAGTCTAATTTACTTCCTAGCCAAGTGATATGCCGCACCAAGAATGATAAGGGTGGCGATATCAGGGGTGGGTCTGACCCTATTGAAGGAATGAAAAGTAAATGGAAGTCGATGAGTTTAGAAGTTCTACACAATAACTCTATGGATATAACATATCGTAAAACCACTCACGAACTAACTAGCTTACTAGATATGATGGATTAGTCCAAGCCAGGTGGATTGCTTACCATAATCCTTGTTAAAGGATTGATAAGAGCTAGAAGTAAAATGAACTTGCAATGGGTAAGAACAAATTACAGTAAAGAAAAAGTGAAATTCTATTAAGGGTAATTCTACTTATGGCTTACATTTTACATAAGCATTTATACTTGACTTTCTAGGCATACTACAATTAAGACAATTTAGAAAAATAGGCACTTTATCGGAAATGGGAAAGTACTAAGAAGAATATACACAAAAATGATAAATCCATAATATACCAAGAAAAGAATTTGCTAACTTCATCCATACTTGTATGGATTTCAGAAGACAAGCATCCTCCTCTAAGTGGATAAAGTGAAAAATGATTTCATTGTAATTAGGTGACAACCTTCAAACAACTCAACATTTAGAAGTTGGGTTGTTAATTCTCACAAATAATCATCTTGGACGGTTTGAAAATCAAGGTTAGGTTAACAAACGGTTAAACAACTTGGCTCTTGGAGTGTTATGGCATTAGGACAGTTGAACTCTAAGTTTACTGAGTTGTTTAGGAGACTACTTTGGTTGGTGTTAGGTTAACACACTATTAGTTCTTCGGCTTGTAATATTGTGTAACTTAGGATGCGTAGAGAATTAGAGAAACTTAGAACTAAGTAAGAGGTTGGATTCCTTTAGAGTAAAGCAGAAGGTAAGAATTCTTCTAGCCATGTTTTCTAACCCATAAACTTAGGCTTGCATTAGAAGTCCAATTGGTCAATTCATATCATCCCTTCTAGGTTGATTAGGATTTATATCAAATCTAGATGGTCTCCATAATCCTTGGTAGCTCTAGCTAATACACATTATCCTTAATCCTCTATATCTTGAATGGTCCTTCAGCTCGGGTAGATAAGTTATTCTTCATCTTATTTAGAAATCATTCTCAGCTTAAGTGTAACCAAACTAGGTCACTAGATAAAATCATCTTCTCCTCCTTCCTTGTCCTTTTTGTTATAATCTCTATGCAATCGATTTAGCTACTTAATTACCTTTTAATAAATCTTGCAGAGGGCTTGAGCTAAGTCTCTTGCTTTTTGGATCAACTTGTTTAAGTATGAGCATTGGCACATGGTTAAGTAACAACTTAGGATTGAATCCACAAACAATTTTGAACGGTATCTTACCCATAATATTGTGGACAGATCAATTGTAGCTGAACTCAACCATAGGTAGGCACACATCTCAATTGATTAGGTTTCTTCCTATGGTAGTTTGGAGTAAAGATCCCAACGTTCGATTGACAACTTCTGTTTGGTCTTATGGGTGGTATGATGTGTTAAAAAGTAACTTGGTACTTAATTGATGCCAAAGAGTCTTTTAAATGTCACTTAGTTTCTCTAAGTCTCTATTGGATGAATTACAAGAGAAAGGCTATGTAAGGGAAAGCCTTAATCCTTATGTTATACCAACTCTACTAGTACCAAAGAAGGATGGAACCTAGTAAATGTGTATGGATAGCAAAGCTGTAAAAAGATAACAATCAAGTATAGGTACCTAATCCTAAGGTTGGATGATATATTTGATGAACTGAGTGGAGCTAGAATTTTTTAGCAAGATCAACCTATGCGCCTCACTTCCTTCTGACTCATGAACCTCCTACCATCAAGACGTTAAGGTCGACGCTCTCGCAACAGCACATCTCGAAGCCAGATGTCTTCAACCAGCTTTGAAGATAAATTTGATTTGTTGATGTCCGAGGTTCGTTCTTTTAGGGAAAGTGTGGATAAACTTCATATCCGCCAGGATAAATTGGAAAAATTTCGTAAAATGAAAGAGTCGGCTACCGAGGAAGAGGAGAGTGAGGAAGAGGAAGAAGATGATGAGGGTGATGAGGAAGAGGCTAAAGAGGCTGATGAAAGTGATGAGGATGTCGAGGCCAGTGATGACGATGATGATGCTACGATGGCTGAGGCATCGTCTGATGAAGCACATGAAGAGACGGATTCCGATCCCTCTTCTTAGTTCTTCATTTTTTGTGTTGACTTTTGTTGTTCAAGGCTTGTGAACTCTGCTATATAATGATGATGCTTCTGTTCGACTGGAAGTATTAGTTTTCTTTTCAGTACATATGTTTTCTTTTTCCCTATGCTGCTTTTTCGTGCTGTTATGATTTTTTGTCGTACATTGAGGACAATGTACATTATTAAGTATGGGGAAGGGATATATATGAATTTATTACTGTTTAGGAGACCAATTATTCACATTTGACCTAATTAATTTTTAAGTTAACTTGCAATAGGTGATTAACTAGTATTAAGCCAAATTAACTGTTTCATCTCGATTATTATTGATCTTATGATACTTTACTAGAATTGATTAGTCAAATTTGTGGAAGGCAAAGTTACGAGTTATTTAGCTTCGGACTTTAGGATTTGAGATTAGAGCAACATCACTAGTTAAGAGTTAGTCATGGTTATTTTTAAAATTTACTTTTATGTATACTTTTCTCTTAGAAATTTTTAAGAGTCTTATAATTTTTAGCAAAGAAACAAATGAAATTCTTCTTTTGAGAAACCACTAAAAAATCACAATGATTGGAGGTCAAAAGTAATAACAAGTGTAAGAATAGAAAAAATTGGTAAGGATTCGTCTTGGTCCGTTAGAAGAGCGAGATTGAGTCCCAATGCCAATTCAAATGAAAAAAAAAATTGATATGGATCGGTCTTGGTCCGTCGGAAGAGCAAGGTTCTTTCCCGCTATCAATATAAGGAATAAGTTGGTATAGATCGGTCTTGGTCCGTCGGAAGAGTGAGATTCTTTCCCGCTACTAACACAATTATGCTTAAAAATTTAAAAAGACCTCTCAACAAAAGCATGAACTAGGGGGGTGATTAGAGGATGAGTGGATATAAAATGTGTTTGTTTTAGATTACGGTGATTGGTGAGATGGAAGAGAGAATTGTATACACTTTAGTCAAATGGACAAAATTTTTATGACTCTTTCTCAGTTGGCGAGATGTTAAATCCAATTTTTAGTTTAAGAATCCTTGGTTAAATGACTTGGGTAAACTTTGATTTTCATAAATTAACTAGTAAACTCTAGTATTAAGTATTGTTGGAGCATTCGAATATGGTCAGATGAAATTGGTTGACTTTATTATTGCAAGTTAGTTGAGAATGATTTTCTTACTTTTCTTCGGGTCAAGTGTATTTGTTCACTGGTTTCCTATATAGTGATAAATTTTGTTTAGCGTTTCTTGTCCCGAAAGTTTTGTTTTGATTTATTTGCTTGAGGACAAGCAAATGCTTAAGTGTGGGGAAATTTGATAACTCGGATTTTAAACATATTTCATAGGATGATTTTATAATATTTTCCTCACATTTTTTGGTTTTCTTTAAATAAATTGATACTTAATTGAGTAAAATTTTGATTTCTAGGTTTGAACGCATTCTAGGATCGAAAACGAAGAAAAGGAATCAAATTTCACTCAAATCGGAGTTCAAATGAAGAAGTTATGAAAATTTGAAGTTATGTAGAAAATTTTGCCTTAATGCAGAAAGTTACACGACCTGAGGATACGGTCATGTCCCAGGCCGTGTCTGGTGATGAAAACAGAATCTTTGTAATACACATATAAAAGGATATCTTAGGGTTTCAAAAGACATGAGAGACATTACAGAAACGGAGAGACACAAGAGAAGAGAAAGAGACTTAAGGAACAACATCAAGAAAGAGGTGGAACAACATCAAGAAAGAGGTGGAACAACATCAACTTCAAGATTAGAGAGATTGTTCATCAATCAAAAGGGGTTTCCATGTTTTATTTTATATTATTGATGAAACTCATTTTTAGATTCATTATGATAGCTTAGAATTCGAGTTTTTAGGATTATGGAACCTAGGGTTTCATGTGATTCTTGGATTGATTTAGAATTCTCAATAAAGTTTCTATCTTTACTCGATTCAATTATGTCGTTAATTATTGATTGATATTTCTAGAATATCAATATATGATATTATGCATGTTGATTGAGAAATTACATGTATATTTAGATCTTTACATAATTGAAGAGAATTACATGTATACTTAGAGATAAGATACATGTTTCTTCCGGAAAGTTAATTATTTGTATGGGAATTCATTATACATTAATGCAATTCTAAATTATATTACTAAGTGAAGAGATTCCGGTGAATAATTTAGGATTAGGGTTAATATGCTTGAGAAAGGTATTAACTTTAGTTGTGAATCCCTCCGGTCAAGAATAATAGAAACCGAATTGAATATATTTTAAGCGATCACATGATTAACTCTAGGGGAAATAATTCCTAAATACGTTATTACTTTCTTGAAGTCGTTCTTGATTTTATCGCTTTTTCAATTGCTTAATCAAGTCTTATAAATAAGTTAGTTTGTTAATTTTAGTATTTTTAATTAATAATAAAGCTAAGGTTAATATTAGTACTCGAAGTTTCTGAGGGATCTACTCGGACTCACATCCGCTGTATTAAAATTGATAGGTGCACTTGCCTCATATCAAGAACTACCTCTTGATCATGCCCCATTGCTTATATTTAAGCAAGAAGACCCCGAAGCAAGAGCTAGAGCTCAATCCTTTCAACAAATCTACCAAAAAATTACCTAATAGATTGACTAAGCTGCCAAGAAGTTGAAGGAAAAAGGGAAGGGAAAGAAGACAAAGTAGTTGCAACCCAGTGATCCAATATGGCTGCACTTGAGCAAAGAAAGATTTCCTAACAAGATGAAGAGCAAGCTATCCACTTGAGCTAAAGGACCATTGAAGATACTTCAGATGATCAACAACAATGCATATCAATTAGAACTACCTAAAAACTTTGGAGTTTCTAATGTGTTCAATATTATGGACCTCAACCCCTATCAACCTAAAGAAGAGTAAGTGAAAACTAGTCAGATTTGATCTTAAATCCTAATCGACCCTTAAGGAATGACAAGAATTAAGCCCGTAGACCGTTGACCTAAGCCCAAGCTTGACGACTTAAGAGCATGGCAAGGCACATCCTTTCATCCCTTCCTATTCCTAAAGAATTTGAGTCGCTCTAGACCGTCGACCTACCTCAAATACTAACCAAAGCCTCTTTCTATTTATTAATGACTAAACGCTTACCTAAGGAATGTTCTATAAACAACTCAACCAACTTATCCATCGACTTGGCCATATCTACTCTAAGCTCCCCTAAATACATTCAAGATTACACCACCCTAAAGAGCTAGTAGATCAACTCGATGGCAATAGATTCTAGCGGTTCCTTTTTGTCTACTTTTGCAAAGGCATTTCCAATAATTTTCAACCATAAGTCCCAAGCATCTACGTAAAGGAAACTACTAAAGAAGCTTCTATTCTTCAATTTTTTTTTATTCCCTTATCTATTCCTTATATTTTACTTAATCTGGACAATGCCTCTTTAGTCTTTTCTATATTTTGTAGGTAGCCATAATATTTTGAGTATAAATACCCTTTCATAAGTAGTCTCAATCATCATCATCTTGACATTATATTTTGAATATATTAAACTTTCCCTTGGTGTTAAGCTTCTCACTTATTATCGCTTTAACTCTTATCGTAACCCTTAAGTAAAGTTAGGTTACAAGTGACCTCACTACGCTACTCGTACATCATATCAAGTTAGTTCGTGAGTCCATGAAAGCTCCTTAGTGCCTCATATCCTCAAAATCATTCACGGGTTTTGCTTGTTTCTCTTTATTTCCCATACTTACCATCCTACAGTTCAAGCTTTGTATAAGCTTTGACCTATTCCCAATATTGTCACCCTTATCTACTCTTGGTATAGCTTATCATAACACGTCAAAAATAGTTCAAAGTGATCTAAGAGACTCAATAGGTTGAGGCTATAGAAAAGTATGTCATCAAACTACACCATAATAAACTTTTTGATCTGGTTCTTGAACACATGATTCATTAACCTCATAAAGGTACTAGGGGCGTTAGATAAGGTAAACGGCATAACCAACCATCTATACAAACCATGTCAAGTCTTGAATGTCATCTTCCATTCATCATTGAGCCTCGTTCTTATTTGGTGGTAACCGAACTTGAGGTTGATCTTATTGAACACTCATGCTTTGTGCAACCCATCAAACATGTCGTCAAGTGGAGGAATAGGTTTACCCTTACTTAATCATGATTTTGTTGATAATGCAAGTATCTACACACATCCTCCATATCTTATTTTTCTTTAGCACAAGCAATTTTAAGATAGCACACAATCTAATGCTTTCTCTTACATAACCCTTCCCTACTAGTACATTAACTTCTCTCTATAATTCAGTAACTTATTTAAGGTTCATATGATAGGCTACTTTGTTAGGTAGAATAGCTCCTAACACTAAGTCAATGCAGTTGTCAAGGTTGACTTTCCAATTTTTATTTTCCTTAATCCAATTAATACCAAACCTTAACCTATTTTGATATTAAAAGTCAACTAAGAATTAAAGAAAATTTGTTTTCCAAAGAATTTGAAAAATTTTTGGAGTCGCCATCTGACTAAGATCGGGAAAAGGGTTAGTGTGGAATCAACTAACTAGATTTGTTCAAAACTAGTTACTAGACCATGAGAAAATTGAATTTAAAAATGATATTCGAAAATTAGAGATATTGGATCTGGGAACTATTCCACTACACCCCAAATAAACACCACCTTAACCTTTCGAAGTTAAACTTATTTTCAAAATACCAATTTTACAAGTAAGAATGAGAATAATATAAATTAAATCTAATTATCTACAAAAGGGAGAAAACTTAAATTTTTTTCATATTTTAAGTCACCTTCTAGTTATCCATAAGTACTTACATACCTACGTACCCTTTATTCAAGATTAAATTTTTGTATTTCGTTTCTGAAAATTTGAGTATGTTAGTTTATTATAATTTTGAAAATTGATAAGGTTTACATTTCCAACTTATTTATTTTATTTTAAGAAAAATTCTAAGAAAAGTCCCTAATTTTGGATGATTATTTTCTTAGAATTTCTATAAAGCCCTAATTTTAGGAAAGGGTTTATTATTTTTTATTTTAGAAAATATAAATTGAAAGCATATATAAATATTGTCTATATATATCCATCTATCTTTAAGAGAAATTTGAATTGAATTTATAAAAATAAATATTTTTTTAGAGAAGAAAAGGAAAAGAAAAAGGTATCATGAAATTTAATTATATATAAAATAAACTAAATTAATAAAACAAGATAAAATATAAATAAGTTAAAAGAAATCCAAAATCAACTAACTTGGGCATAGAATCGGGTTAATATGTACATCGAGTCTAGGTTTGGTCATAGATTTTAGGTTAAAATCCTATGCAGATTGAGTTGGAGCAATAAATCTAGGTTGCCAAGAGGAAGTAGAAGGAGTTGATTCTACAATAGCTTCTCATAAGTATTCTAAGTAGTTGATTGAAGATTTGAGAGACTTTAATTGGTAAAAGTAACTTGAGGAGTGGTGAAATGGAGTTTGGTGGTAGTTTGAGCAATGTTAGAGTTTGGACAATCAAAGGTAGAGAGAGAAAGTAGTGGTTAGCTTGATTAGGTAGTTTACAAAGGGTAAAGGGGGTATTAAATGGGTGCTTGAGTATGCTATAAGTGTTACAATGTGGGTGTTTATGAGTAGGGAAGTAGTGGTCCATGATGGTTGTGTGGTGGTTATGGTTTGGGTGCTTAGTGTTAGTGGATGTAGTTGAAGAGTACAGTAGAGCTCAAAACTTATGGGTATTAAAAGCTCTGTGCTCCAAGAGCACCATTATGGTTGTAGTTTCCTTCGGTTGTAACTGTGGAGTAAATAAAACTATAAAGAGAGAGAGTACCAATTAGAGGGAGAGAGAAAGCTTCAGAAGAGGTGATTAGAGGAAGTGAGGTAGGGGCTAATGGATCAAAACAACTTAAGGTGCTCCAATTTATAAGAAATGTAACTTGAATCAACTTTAGAAGCCCATCATTGAACAATTGGATCTTGATCATATAACTAATGTAATCTTCAAATTCATGGAAATAATGCGATTTCGAGTGATTATATCCTTGCTCACATGAACAAATGATAGCTCCCTCTACTCATTGCAGCCTGGATTCAAAGATCATGATGGAGCTAATATCATGGACACGAATTTTTTTTAATTTTTCATGAATAATTTGGATATGCCAATGCATGTACTTAGACACAAATTTAGGTTTGATGCAAAGAACGCCCTATGATCTTTAAGATTTCACCATTAATTGGTGAAATCTCAAAGACAATGGACTATAAACAAGGCTACAAAGCGTTGCCTAGAAAGGAGGGAGGAAAATTTAGCTACCACGGATGATTGAGCTCCAAGCACACATGTGTCGTATGTGTGACGTGCCTTAAGTGTATGATAGAGCTTAATTATACCTATTTTATAGGTAAATAGTATAGTGCTCTTATAGACTTTTTAGTTTAATTTTAGTATAATTCATGACTTTATTTGTTAATGTTTTATTTTAGCATTTTATTACACTAATGTGTATATTTTTTATTTTTTATAGGAAAAATGCGCGAAGTTAGAAAATATACACATGTCGATGTGAGGCACGCAAGATTCAAAGAATTAGAAATTTTATTCGAGTGCTAGACAGCCAAAAGGGTAGGTTGTATACTTCTACACAACATATACTTACCCTTTAGAACTCTATACACTGTATCTGTTGATTGTAGGTCATGCTTCACAATTCTACATGCTATGTATTAATCAAACCTAAGCCAAACATCTTTCATGTTATGCGACAATCAAAGATTAATTTGAGAAAGATACAGTTGTATCTTGTGGGGCCACTTCTATTGTGATATCCCATAAATCAGTAATCAAGATATGAACATCTAAATATTAGGACAAAGCCCTATCCTTATACGATTGGGATCAATAATTGATCTAGGGCGTTCGAGAAAGTAAATCGAATAAGCTAGAAACTTATGAGAAACATGATAACCCTAATTAAGAAATTCTCGTACACTTAAAAGTAAAAAATTTAATAAAATATCAAGAATATAATCAAAATACTAAGAATTAACTTTATATGAGATCCTAAAGTCGTATTTAGGGCAATCATACCTAAATTTAGGACTTTCGGGAAAGCATATCTAATTGAGCCTAAACTTTATAACTAAGTTAGAAAAGTTAGTTGAAATGACCCAGTAAAGTTATATTTCAAAAATAATGACAAAAAAATCCTAAATTTAGCCTTAGAAATATGATTATTCAATATAATGTAAAAATAATCGAAACCCTTAAAACTGAGCTTAAAATGTAACAAGAATTTAAAGATAAGTTAATTAGGCAATAAAAGAAAATAATATAGCATAATATACTATATAAGTATATACGTATTTCTATGAGTATACCTAATAGATATGATGAATATACCCATAAATTAACCTAAAATTATATAATTATGCATAATAAGCAATAAAATTGCAAAATTAGATATATCTTAAAAATAAAAGATATACTAGAAATATGATTACACGTATATAATTACTCATTATGTGTATGATATATATAGGATATATACTCGTATATTAATAAAATCATTAAATACTAATATAAAATACCAAAATACCCTAAAATATTATCTAAAAATTATAAAAAAAAAAAAAAGAAACGACCTGAAATACGATTGGATTAAATGTGGAGCAACTTAAAAAGGATAAGCAGTTGCATCAAAAGCAAATTTAAAAAAAAATGATACATCCTACTACATGTTTTTTAAGGAAATATTAAAATGAATTACTTAATAATTAAGAAAAAAATTGCAACTAACCTAAACCACTATAAATAAAAGAAAAAAATTCAAAACAGTATTTACAAAAACTAGGAAAAATAGAGCAAAAGTCGTGCCAGGCTAATTCTCAAACCAAAAGTGAATCTGTTGTGAAACCCAACTAGCCACAACTAGTCTACCCACTACCCAGGCCAGCCAATAACCCCTCTCTAGTCAACGGTGGCCAAAGCTTCGATGAACCTAGGTTCAAAGTTTCTACCTTATTTTTTTTATTTTTGAAAAATTATGTAATTAATTAGGAAAAATATAAAAAAATTAATTCCTTGGTTATTTTAGATGTACTTTCATTTCCTAAATTTATTTTTTATAAAATTAGGAATATTTATTGTACTTGTTTAACAAATGTACTATTTATCTAAAATTTGAAATTTAAAATAAATACACTAAATGATGTAGTTTCTAGCTCAAATTTTTTGTATAGGATATACATGATATATCGATAATTGCTATGTAGCCCGATTTTTTCTTTGATTATTTTTAATATTTATTGTATTTTTCGGCCTAAAAATAGTTAGAAATTAGGGTGAAAAGGTGAAATAAATAGATTTTATGAAATTAAATGGTAAAATTAACCTATATTGATTTCTAGTGAAGTATAATGATGTTAAGATAGGTTGAAAATAATTTTGTACAAAAAAAATCATATTCGAATAATTAAATATAATGTAGGGGTAAAATCATAACTTCAAATATATAAGCAATAAATCAAAAACCTAAAACCAAGTGATAAATGAATTCCCCATATTTTTAGGAGTCTATAGAAATTTTCGGGGAATTATTTGGTAGCCTAAGCTATTTATTACAAATTTACATAGTTAAGTTGCTTAAATACAAACCGAAACTCAATTTTTAATAATAATATACCAAAATAGGATAAATATTGAAATTAAAACTATATATATACATACTAGTCAGATTTGATGAAAAAGTAGACTTTTAATATATTTAATGATATTTTAACAACTGGATTATATTATATGTGTACTAGGGTTAGATAATATCTATATTATAAAATTATGTAAGCTAATTATGTAAAATATAGTTTAATTATATAAAATACGTATAATACAATAAAATTTACTTAGATATGTATAACAATGTTAGAAATTTGAACTACTTATTAAAAGTTATCTCTAGAAATAAGACCCATAATATGTATCGTTAAGTCTATACGAACCTAACAATACTATTTTTATAAAAATTGAACAATCTTAGGTAATATAACTTATGTCTCGATAATATTACGATAATTTACGTATAACGATAACCCTACGATAATTGAAATATGATTCAATCAATTAAAAGTACGTTTTGATACAATTAAAAGTACGTTTTGATTAATATATTATACATAATAGTATAATTACGTATATTATTAATAAGTAATAACTTAACTTGATTTTTATAATAATATTATTATTATAATATACTTTATATAAGACCCTAATGTTTTCGTAACTATTACGAAAACTGAATTTGGATTTTGTATATATATATGGTCTTCTAGTGATTAGACCATTGACAATATGAGTTTTTCGAAATGAGCGTCAGGACAAGTAAGTAGAATCAATGCTTTATAGCATTTTGAAGTATTATTTTAGAATACCTAGAAACTTTGGTATGTATTTGCTTATGATTGAAATTAGTTGTTCGTACGTATGTAACACTTATGGTTGAGTTTCAATTGCTATGATAGGAGCTAAGCTCCATATTATGGTTATCTGTGAATATCGTTATACTTGAATTGTTTGAGCTTGATTAATCACCATAAAAAGATGAACTAACTCAAAATCGGCTTGATACCTAACTTAATATGCATTGCAACCTACTAAGAGTAACTATAGATACCTTATTTTTGCAATTTTATTTTCGTATTTTATTGAGCTAGGTTAAAGAAAAAGAAAATAAAAAATAATGAAAATAATAATAATTAAAAAAAAAAAAGAAAATTAAAAAAATAATAAAAAATAAAGTATCAAGTCATATCGAGTTCAATCGTATTGAGTTAATTTAAGTCAAGTTGAATCGTTTAGGGTCAAGTCAGATAATAGCATACATTTAATTTAATAAATTTAAGTTGTTAGAAAGATCGGGCTTCATTAAAATATTATAGTCTAATTTGATAATATAAAGTAAATTTTTATCTAATTTATATTGGGCTAAAATAGACCTAAGATTTATTAAATGAATTTTTGGGCAAAATGAAGTTGGACTGTATTGAGCCCGAAAAATAAGGAGCCCAAATAAAAATAGAGTTTCTAGAAACTAGGTTAAATCTCCAAAGAATCTAAATTGTATCTTCCATATCTAAGATTTGTTATCGTATCTTTCGTATCTAAGGTTTGTTGAAATCAAATCTATATCTAAAAAGATTCAAAAGATTCGATTGCATGGCTTATAAATAATGAGTCAACAATAAAGTTCAAAAACATTTTCACAATCCCCAACCCATAACATAAACGACCAACTCTACAACACAACATCACCACACTCATCCCCATACTTTGTTAAATTATTGCACCTAAATACAATCCCCATGCCTATACATTACTATCTCCTTTGCACATACTAAACTACACTTCTTGATTAAGCACAATCCACACCGTCCCTCAAATACATAGAGCATACGCTACACACATTCGTTAAGCACTGCCCCTACATGCTGATATACTACACATTATCCTACCACACAATCACAATTCACACACGCCACAAGCCCTAATCCCATAATTACTCTCCATTTTCCTTTACTCCCTCTCATATATATACTAGCCTCACTTACTAACACTTGGTCACTAACACATATAGCTACATACGTCCTGACTTCATGCAGATATACACTAAGCACTACTGCTTGATCATGCCACACGATAGAACACAATCATGCACTCATCACTCGATGTCCTAATCATCGCTCACACATAGCACACTCTACTAATCTCACCAACATTGTCCCATACTTGCACATACACATCTTGACTAACACATCCTCACATTACTTGACACAACACATACGATATTGGCTTATGATCACTCACACACATGACATTAGCTCACAATCACTTATGGACACATGCAATCCGACACACGACACATACAATTCACTGCGATGTGCAATATACGTATTGGGCACCTGAACATAATCCAAACAATCACAATATAGTCAACACGAACACATTAATCACGCACGACATGACTTGTTTAGGTAAAAATTATTATTTTATTTAATTTTTATTAGTTAATCAATTATTTTTTTAATTTGGTTTTTTTTTTTAATGTAGGTTTTTTATTATATTTTTTAATTGTCATATTGTTCGTTATATGTTTTTTAGATAATTGTCAATTTTTTTTATAAGTTAGTTAAATTGAATTTTTTTAGCCAAAATCGCATTTTTGAGAAATCGCTATCTTTTCTTTGAGATCCGTATCTTCAGAGAAAATACATATCAAGATATACATCTTAATAGACCT